>QEPC01002388.1:17278941-17409960 GCA_003113815.1 Sphenodon punctatus | reverse complement strand
CTTCCCTTTTTAGGGAAGATTAGAGACAGGTCGGTAGCTGGCGAGTGTGTCCACATCCAAAGATGGCTTCTTCGGCAGGGGGCACACCACAGCCTCCTTGAGACTGGGTGACAACTTCCCCTGCCGGAGGGACGCGTTCACTACCCTCACCAGCACCGTCCCCAAGGTCTCCCTGGAGGCTTTCACCAACCAGGACGGGCACGGATCTAATTCACAACTAGTGGCTCTGACAGACCCCAGGACATTAACCGCATCAGCTGGCGTCACTTCCTGAAACTCATCCCAGAAAGATTGACCAGACGGTGCCTCCATAACCTCGTGCCCCTCGCTTACTGCTTCCAATCCGGTGTCAAAGTTACTCTGGATCTGAGCGATCTTGTCTGCAAAGTAGGTGGCAAACTCCTCACAGCGGGCCTGGGACAAGCCCCCGTCCAGGCAGAGGGAGGCTGGACTAACCAGCCCCTGCACTACCCGGAACAGCTCCACTGGACACGACTTTGCAGACGCTATGCGGGCAGCAAAGAACTCCTTCTTTGCTGTCCTCACAGCCTCAACATAGGACCGCAAGTGAGTCCTATAGAGAAGTCAGTCAGATTCAGAGCGAGTCCGACGCCAGCATCGCTCTAGTCGCCTACCTACCTGTTTCATACACTGCAGCCCCTCAGTAAACCAAGGGGCCCTGCGGTGACTAGATGGAGGGAGAAGATGTCTCAGAGCCACCCTGTCGATGGTCTCCCCCAACAAGATGTTCCAATGCTGGACAAGCTCATCTGCAGAGCGGCCATCTGGGTCTAAGGTTAACTCCCTCAAAGCCTCCTGGAACCGCTGCGGTTCCATCAGCCTCCGAGGGCGGACCAACCTAACGGATCCATTCCCCTTCTGGAGAAGGTGCACTGAAAGGCTGGCCTGTAGGAGATAATGATCCGTCCATGACCATGGCCCCCGTGGATAATGAGGGGGGTGGCCATGGGCCGGCGGAACTCTGCTTCCACAGGCAGCTGCACCCCACCCCACCCCCTGCTCCCAGCCGCTTGCTAGATCTTGGCCCTCCACCAACACACAGGCCCTTGTGCTGGGGAGTGCAAGCGGGGTCGCAGTCTAGGGCTGAAATGAGATTTTGCAAAAACAGGAATTCCCATTGAAATTCCAGTTCCCAATACTGACTTGGTCAAATACAATACAACCTCTTAGTACTTGACAGTGTCTCGACTGATGTTTTGCTTCTTGATTTCCTGATAATGCGCTTACTGGGATCCTGTTTACCACTTTGCTGTTTACAGTTTTCCCGTCAATTTCAAATCCCGAGAGGTAATACCAATGCGATACTGCAGTTGTTCTATCTTCTCTGCACTCCATTTTCCCTTGTACTTCCTTGTCACTCTGTCTGGTACACAGATTCCTTTCCTTTACAAATCTGCAATCCAGTTTGATTAATCAAAGCAAAGGGAGACACCATACAACAACAATTCTGATTGGAGGTACTAGAATGGAGGTTAAGGGGCACTGTGGGAAGGTTAAGGGGTGACCTTTTCACACAGTGATTGGGTCAGAAATGCAGAAACAAGGAATAGACAAATACACAGCAGTAAAATGGTAAAAATGGCCTTGTGGTACACAGTAAACAGTAAACAGAAAATATTGCAAAAATGTTTTTTTGCAAAAATCAAGAAATCACATTGGTATTGAGAAATGATTGGGAAATCAATTCCATTACCTGAGATGGCAAAATTACTTGCAAGTATGTCAATGGCCACCATCTCATGCCCCATGGAACATATGCACGCATGCACGCAAATCGCACGCAAGCCACGCGGATCTGCATTGTGGACACGTTGTGCCCTGTGGAAACAGCGCACATGCACATTCACACGATCCACAGGGCATGGAAACGCGGCCATTGGCGGCTCACTTCCACCCAATTGAAAGCCATTGTCATTTAATGAATAAAGAAGGACAAGAATGGAAGCTGCGTTATTCAGACCTCAAGAATCTATCACAAAAGAAAGTTGTTCTTACATGGAGAACATTAAACAGAGGAGGTATGGGAAGGCTGTCATGTAAAGAGAGACAAAAAATGTTGAGTGCAGTCCAGACTCCATTGAAGCCAAAGGGAGGTTTATCCGCTGACTTCATTGGAGTCTGGATTGCACCAATTGTGTGTTTACTGTAGAGAGAAGAGGAATAGGAGGGGACGCAGTCCAGATCAGCGTTTCTCAAGCTATATTGAGGTGTGCCCCTCCGCCTCCTTCCACTTGTCTGTCGTAGTTGAGTCTCTTCCACTGTCGATTTTCTGACTTCTGGTACCAATTTTTTCGACTTTCCATCCCGGTTTCTTTACAGATTGACCATTTTACCAATTGGTATTACCAATTTTACCAATGGCGTATTACCATTTTACCAATTGGTAAAATGGTAAATTGGTAACTAGGTCCGGGGTAGTCCCCAGTATTTTGGGGTAACGGGGCGTCAGACTCGGGTACCAATTGGACACCCAAGAAAACATGGGTGTTACCCGCTGGCAGCCAGTGCACTATCTGGCATTTTTTAATGTTCTTATATTTGTTCTTAAATTTGCACAAATAAAGTTTGCATGGTTATGCAAATAAAGAAATTATGTATGTTTATTCTGCTGGCAGTGAATTTGCAGAATTATGGATTACTTGCACAACGAATACAGGGACCTGCGTAAGGGTTGGAATGAATTTTGAGGTCATCTAATCCGACTCTCTTCTCCAGAGCAGGATGTCCTATACCTTCAGAGTCAAAGAAAGACACTTGTCCAGGCAGTTTCTAAAAAACCCCACAGCTTCCCTAGGCAACAAATTCAGTTGCCCAGCTGTTGTTTCTTCAAATTATGTTTTTGTTAATATTCAGCTGAAATCTTTATCTGTTTTTGTGGCATCCTTTTTGATAATTGAAAACTGCTGTTATCCCTCCCCCCCCCCCCCCCCATTGTCTTTTCTCCAAGCTAAACAAATCTCCAGCTGTTCCTTCCATGGCTTGCATTCTAGACTCGTCATCATCTCTGGTCACATTTAAAAAAACAAAATGAAAGAAATTGACCCTAAGAACCATTTTGACTGGGGTGGCCTTATCTGTAATGAAGTGGCTCACGGTTCTGCCATTAGCACCTGGTACTGGATGAACTGTTTGTGACATCCTGGAACTACTTACCATAAGTAAGTCATAAGTAAGTAATTTATTGTGGCCATTGGCCTTAACACTATTGTCCTTAAAAACAGATTATCCAAATACAAACAAACGATACAAAATTTTAAAACAAGGGTAAACCACCCATATGAGGATATTAGTATAACACACAACTAAATCTCGCAATTTTAAGACATCTTTTCCAATTAAAAAAGAAAAATAGAAATAAAAATGAAATTAGAGATCGAGCGATAAAGGAGGAGGGAGGTAAGTGGCCTACTATCTGGTAACCATATTCCTGGTATCCTAATGATACGACCTCCCTAATTTCAATACAGCTTCCCCCCCTTAATTCTCTTCCCCTTAAATAGCGGGATGTGGTAACAGAACAGGAAGACATCACCAGTCCTCATCCTGTATCAGCCAAATAGACGTCTCTACTTTAAAAACCTCTTTCCTAATTCTGGCTGCTTGTTTTGCAAATTTCCCCACACGTTTACTAATCTCTGCCTTCCTCCCTGACATCAGGAGCTACTTACCAATAACCTGTAATGAAGCAGACTGGCTCTTTAAGACTGGCCTGTCCATCACTGTTGCTCCGCCCCCTCTAAGGCTATAAGAGCTGCAGAGCCTGGCACTCAGGCAGTTTGTGCTTGGCCACAAAGCCAGCAAGACTTGGGCTTGGGTCTCTGCTGAGAGCTGGCCAGGGTGCTGAAGAGAGAACAGCAAGGTGCAGCAGGACAGGGAAATCCTGCTGAGACAGAGAGACAGGGCCGGCTATACGATTTCCCCAACATACATCTGATGGCCACCAAAGGGCTTGGTGTTCTAAGATCTGACTTCCCAGGGAGATATTACGTTTTGGGACTGTGCACATTTGGTGTGGGGGATACTGGAAAGCACCAATAAAAGCAAACCTCTGGCATGGTGTGGCTGAGTGGGAGGGCCTACAGTGTGGGAAGGCGTATCCCAATGGGCCACCTCGTGATGTAACCCAGCACTAAGACAGGTCCCTGTCCCCCTCCACTTGAGGATGGCTCTTGGTGTATCTGCAACTGCAAGATAGTACGGAAGCTTTGCTTTTACATTTTCAAGCAAACCCATTTGAAGCGTGAACTATTCAACATTCTCCTTGCATTGACAAATACAGCGAGATGGGTAGATGTGAGCAACCTCCTGCTTTTATAAAAGCTTTTTCAGCCTGATAAAGTTGCCAAGCTTTGACTGTTCAGTCAGCACAGCGGGATGCATGAAATATACATGAACTAACAATCTCCAAGATATTTATAGGCTGGGTATCATTTAGCACAGCGCCTATTTATAGCTGGTGGTTTTAATTAGAGATGTACTGCGAGTGCTGTTACATTAATGCTCTTGAAAGGGTGAGTTTTTGTTTAGTTCTTTGCCTGCCCGGAGCAAGAATTTAGTGCCATTACTCACTGACACTGGCTCACTTGTTCCATGACCCCTTTACACCAGTGTTGCTATGTAAATGGGCATTAATGTGGGAATAAATTATATTTACCTCCATTTTAAGGCCTCTTTGCATTGACCAGGGACATAGCTACCATGGAGCAAGAATGCTCAGTTTTGCCTGGACTCTAGCAGGGCCCAGTGGTGGGCCTGGGTTTCTCCGAGAGCAAGGGTCAGGGACTTCCCAGATTGCCGCCCTCCCGAGGGGTCTCATGGTCAGCCGCAGCTTCCGCCACAAACCTGGAGGCACTGCCCTGGCTCTTGGCAAGCCCCTTCCCCTTGGAAACTCCACCATTAAGAAAATTTTAAGACTGAGTAGGGAAGGCCACCACTCCACATCTGCCTACTCTGAAAATGTCTTCCTTAGCGATACCTTTTGTAGGTGGCCAGAACTCTGCTAGAAGATTTTCAGAATGGGCGTGGGCAGATGTTGGCCCTACTCTTTCTCCTACCAACTCTAAAAATTCCCTAGCGGTGTCACTTACAAAGGGCCCTCCCTAGAGTCCAGGGCTGAGCCCCCTCCCTCCATGGTAGCTACGCCCCTAGCAGGGCCTTCTGCAAGCGGCGTAAGCACTGTTAGGACATTTTCAGAGTGGTTATGGGGGGTCTGTCTGAAGACACCCATAGTTGGATGGGGTGGGAAAGGGAAGCTACCACACTCCTTTCGGCCGTGATGTCAAGGCGGGGCCAGAAAGTCCCTGTGTCCTGCGCTCTTTCTGACATGGCTGCACCCAGAAACTCTGGTTTTTAATCATCCTCGTACACTCAAAGAAATCGGAGGCTGTACAAACCCAGAACCTCCAGGTTAAACCCAGAGAGGCAGCAAACCTAGATGTACAGGTAAATTCTTCTCTGTTTAATACAACAGTGTAGGCTGTGGTGAACCTGGGCCCACGTCCCAATGATGACCGGGGGGTGGGGGTGGTCTCCCTAAGGGGCAGCCCTTTCAAGGAGGCTCCCAGCCAGCCTTGCCCTCCCCTCCTCAAAGGTGGTGACACCATCCCGGTTCCCAAAGACCCCTGAGTAGCAGTAAATCCTCCAGGAAACAAGCTTTTTCAGGGGGGTCAGCAGTGGCGGCTGGTGGGTTTTGAGACTGGTGGGGCAGTGAATGGGTTGAACCTACCACCAGCAGCTTTGCCGTCGGCGGGCCTAGGGATGGGGCCTGGCCGGCAGGCCTAGGAACAACACTTGGTCCAGGGGCAGAGCCGGGGCAACTGTAGGCGGAGCTGGAGCAACGGTAGGCCAGGGGCTTGGCTTAACCCAGCAGCAAAGGGTTCCCCGGGTTAACATTGGATGGACATTACATTAGTTAATGCTGGGAACTCCTTGCTGCTGCGTGAAGCACTGCCACTGGGGGATAGAGTGCTCTCTTACTGGGGTCCCGTCCACTCTCTCTTTTCCACCGGGTCCAAATTAATCATAGCAGGTTAAAAAAGTAGATCATGTTGCCATCACCTACCTTTATCCTGAACCCTCGAATCCTCGATTTTCATGGCATCCTTGGCCACCTGTAGTCTTCTGAAGGTGTAGGCTTTGGGACAAGCCTTCCTTCTGGCTTGGAGAACTGGGAGGACTGAGTTAGCTCCCTGTCCTGCGACAAGCCGAATCAGAAGAGAATGAAAGGGAAGAGAAGGACAGGACAGAGGAGAAGTAGGAGGGAAAGTGTTTGGGTTTGGTGCACGAGAAGAGGAAGGGGAAGGGATGGGTTCAGTGGGGGCAGGGGGAAGGGGTCTCCTTGATGTCTGCAGCCTTCTCTTCTGCCGTGTTCCTACCTAATTTCTCCTCTGTTCACCAGGAGAGCAAGGCGAGTTGTGAATCATGCCAGATCTCAGACAAACTTGATAGAAAAAAGAAGCAAATTATTTTAAATGTTTGCATTTCAGACACAGAATGACATTTTAAATTTTGCTTCTTTGTGGACCTATCCCCCAAAGAAGAGGTCTAAGACCCTCCCAATCCCTATGCCATCACTTACCATTATCCAGAACCCTCTTCATTTTCATGCTCTCCTTGACCGCCTGTAGTTTTCTAGGGTAGACTCCCAGTCCCCAGACAAAATAGGACGTAAGTCTCCATTGGGCCTCAAGCACCCCCCACTGAAGTCTGAAGTCCTAAAGCATCTTGAAGTGCACCGGTGGTGGGGATAGTGCATTCTGTTGCTGTTGTTGAGGTCCCACAGCTTGGGTTCTGGAGGCCTCCAGCCACGGAGGGATTTCAGAAGGCAGTAGGCATCCACAGAACCCCACTGTAGACTGAGGTCGCAATGCGTCTGGAGGTGCAGTGGTGGGTGGGAAATTGCATTATGTTGCTGTGGAGCTCTGTCACTATGGCGGTCCCACCACTGGTGTTTTGGAGGCCTCACATAAAATGAGACCTTCACACTTGTTAGCCTAAAGAACCCTACTGGAGTGTGAGGTCCCACTGTGTCTAGAGACACAGGGATGGGGGGAATATCGCTGTTGAGACCATTCGCTGTTCAGGTCCCATGGCTGGTCTTCTGGAGGCCTCCAGACACAGTGTGACTTCAGGCTTCAGTGGACCTATACAACCTCACTAAATCCCAAAGCCAAACACTACATCTGGAGGTGCAGTGGTGGGGGTCCAGTTGCTGTTGAGGCCGCTATGGCTGGGGTTCTGTAGTCCACATGAATTGTTGGGGGTGCCCCAAGACTTTAGGGTGTCCCACAGTCATGGACCCGCCCCTGCCCCCAAGAAGAGGTTCCACCCTCCTAATGCCCTCTGTACTTCCTCTTGGGGGCAGGGGCGGGTTTAAAATATAAAGGCTTCCTACTNGCCCTACTCTTTCTCCTACCAACTCTAAAAATTCCCTAGCGGTGTCACTTACAAAGGGCCCTCCCTAGAGTCCAGGGCTGAGCCCCCTCCCTCCATGGTAGCTACGCCCCTAGCAGGGCCTTCTGCAAGCGGCGTAAGCACTGCTAGGACATTTTCAGAGTGGTTATGGGGGGTCTGTCTGAAGACACCCATAGTTGGATGGGGTGGGAAAGGGAAGCTACCACACTCCTTTCGGCCGTGATGTCAAGGCGGGGCCAGAAAGTCCCTGTGTCCTGCGCTCTTTCTGACATGGCTGCACCCAGAAACTCTGGTTTTTAATCATCCTCGTACACTCAAAGAAATCGGAGGCTGTACAAACCCAGAACCTCCAGGTTAAACCCAGAGAGGCAGCAAACCTAGATGTACAGGTAAATTCTTCTCTGTTTAATACAACAGTGTAGGCTGTGGTGAACCTGGGCCCACGTCCCAATGATGACCGGGGGGTGGGGGTGGTCTCCCTAAGGGGCAGCCCTTTCAAGGAGGCTCCCAGCCAGCCTTGCCCTCCCCTCCTCAAAGGTGGTGACACCATCCCGGTTCCCAAAGACCCCTGAGTAGCAGTAAATCCTCCAGGAAACAAGCTTTTTCAGGGGGGTCAGCAGTGGCGGCTGGTGGGTTTTGAGACTGGTGGGGCAGTGAATGGGTTGAACCTACCACCAGCAGCTTTGCCGTCGGCGGGCCTAGGGATGGGGCCTGGCCGGCAGGCCTAGGAACAACACTTGGTCCAGGGGCAGAGCCGGGGCAACTGTAGGCGGAGCTGGAGCAACGGTAGGCCAGGGGCTTGGCTTAACCCAGCAGCAAAGGGTTCCCCGGGTTAACATTGGATGGACATTACATTAGTTAATGCTGGGAACTCCTTGCTGCTGCGTGAAGCACTGCCACTGGGGGATAGAGTGCTCTCTTACTGGGGTCCCGTCCACTCTCTCTTTTCCACCGGGTCCAAATTAATCATAGCAGGTTAAAAAAGTAGATCATGTTGCCATCACCTACCTTTATCCTGAACCCTTGAATCCTCGATTTTCATGGCATCCTTGGCCACCTGTAGTCTTCTGAAGGTGTAGGCTTTGGGACAAGCCTTCCTTCTGGCTTGGAGAACTGGGAGGACTGAGTTAGCTCCCTGTCCTGCGACAAGCCGAATCAGAAGAGAATGAAAGGGAAGAGAAGGACAGGACAGAGGAGAAGTAGGAGGGAAAGTGTTTGGGTTTGGTGCACGAGAAGAGGAAGGGGAAGGGATGGGTTCAGTGGGGGCAGGGGGAAGGGGTCTCCTTGATGTCTGCAGCCTTCTCTTCTGCCGTGTTCCTACCTAATTTCTCCTCTGTTCACCAGGAGAGCAAGGCGAGTTGTGAATCATGCCAGATCTCAGACAAACTTGATAGAAAAAAGAAGCAAATTATTTTAAATGTTTGCATTTCAGACACAGAATGACATTTTAAATTTTGCTTCTTTGTGGACCTATCCCCCAAAGAAGAGGTCTAAGACCCTCCCAATCCCTATGCCATCACTTACCATTATCCAGAACCCTCTTCATTTTCATGCTCTCCTTGACCGCCTGTAGTTTTCTAGGGTAGACTCCCAGTCCCCAGACAAAATAGGACGTAAGTCTCCATTGGGCCTCAAGCACCCCCCACTGAAGTCTGAAGTCCTAAAGCATCTTGAAGTGCACCGATGGTGGGGATAGTGCATTCTGTTGCTGTTGTTGAGGTCCCACAGCTTGGGTTCTGGAGGCCTCCAGCCACGGAGGGATTTCAGAAGGCAGTAGGCATCCACAGAACCCCACTGTAGACTGAGGTCGCAATGCGTCTGGAGGTGCAGTGGTGGGTGGGAAATTGCATTATGTTGCTGTGGAGCTCTGTCACTATGGCGGTCCCACCACTGGTGTTTTGGAGGCCTCACATAAAATGAGACCTTCACACTTGTTAGCCTAAAGAACCCTACTGGAGTGTGAGGTCCCACTGTGTCTAGAGACACAGGGATGGGGGGAATATCGCTGTTGAGACCATTCGCTGTTCAGGTCCCATGGCTGGTCTTCTGGAGGCCTCCAGCCACAGTGTGACTTCAGGCTTCAGTGGACCTATACAACCTCACTAAATCCCAAAGCCAAACACTACATCTGGAGGTGCAGTGGTGGGGGTCCAGTTGCTGTTGAGGCCGCTATGGCTGGGGTTCTGTAGTCCACATGAATTGTTGGGGGTGCCCCAAGACTTTAGGGTGTCCCACAGTCATGGACCCGCCCCTGCCCCCAAGAAGAGGTTCCACCCTCCTAATGCCCTCTGTACTTCCTCTTGGGGGCAGGGGCGGGTTTAAAATATAAAGGCTTCCTACTCTTAATCTAACTGTAACTAACTACCTCTAAACAACAATAGCACCAACAATTTTAAAAACTCGAATAATAGTTTAACTTAAGACATCTTAACTTTCATCTTTTTTTAACACATTCCATTGCTCGGTGTCCCACGGCCGTGGGCCCTCCCCTGCCCCCAGGAAGAGGTTCCACCCTCTCAATGCCCTCTGTACCTCCTCTTGGGGGCCGGGGCGGGTTTAAAATATAAAGGCTTCCTACTGTTAATCTAACTAACTAACTACTGCTAAACAACAGTAGCACCAACAATTTAAAAAAACTCTAACAAGTGTTTAACTTAAGACAACTTAACTTTTATTGTTTTTTAATGCATTCCGTTGCTCAATGTCCCATGGCCGTGGGCCCGCCCCTGCCCCCAAGAAGAGGTCCCACCCTCCCAATGCCCTCTGTACCTCTTACTGGGGGCAGGGGTGGGTTTAAAATATAAAAACCCACCTACTCTTTACAACTGTTTAACTTAAGACATAACTTTTTAAACTTTTTTTTTTAATGTAACTTTTTAACTTGACATTAAAGGAACCACACCTTTCTTAAAAGAAAAAAATTAAACCCTGTATAACTTAAGGCATAACTTTTTAACTCAACTTTTTTTTAACTTAACTTTTTAACTTAAGAAGGAACCACAAATCTTAAATGTTGTATGTCCTCTGCTGCCTCTTATCCTCACACTTGCAGCTGCCAGAAACAGCTCCCTCTGCCTTGTGTGCCACCACCATCACGTGGTGCCTTTGGGTGCTGGGTTTAGTCATGGTGGTGGTTCTGCAGTGCCATTGGTCTTCCTTCCTCTCTGTGCTCTGTCCTCATAGCCTGGGGCAGCATGCTGTCCTCCTCACTGCACCCGCCGAAGCAAGCCACAGCAACTCTGGTCTCCTCCACCTTGTATGTTGTCAGTTCTGTTGGTGGTGGTGCCTTCTTTTCCTTTTTGTGTGTTCCAGCCTCTGTGTTGCCATTGGTCTCCCTGTAACAGAACTGAGACCATGCAGGCCAGGCTGGAGCTGAAGGGCTCCAAAACAGGTTGACTTATTTTGTGGTCTCCCCTGCTTCTAGTCCTCATGCAATAGCTAGCAGCAGCAACTCCGGTCTCCTCCGCCTTGTATGTTGTCCGTTTATTTATTTATTTAAAATGTATATCCCACCCCTCCTGCCCTCAGGGCAGCCCGGGGCGGCAAACAACATTCAATAAAAATATTTTAAAAATTTAAAACAATTTAAAATTACAATATGTGGGGGAAAACCCCACCCCACCCCCACCCCCTCGCCAAAAGCCTGACGGAACAGCCAGTTGAGTTGGTGGTGGTGCCTTCTTTTTCTGTTTGCATGATGCTACGTTCATGTTGGCATGGGTCTCCCTTTCAGGACAAAGACCATGCAGGCTGGAGCTGGATGGACGCAAAACAGGTCTTCTCATTGTGCAGGTCTCCCCTCCTTCTAGTCTTCATGCAATGGAGGTCTGTTCAACGTCTGTACTGGAAATTTGCTCGGTGTTCCTTGCGCTGTGCAAACAGATCTATTGTTTTGTTGCTGAGGTCTGGAATTTCCCTAATCATGGCTTGCTCAAAGACAGCATTGCTAGAGCGTTCAGACGGTCCTCTGTCATGGTACTTCTCAGAAAGGATTTAATTCTTTTTAGAACTGAGAAGCTTCATTCTGCTTCAACCGTTATGAAAGGCGTTATCATCGCAATCTTCAGCAGTTTAACTACCTCTGAAAATGATTTTTCCAAATAGTCCTCTTGTCAACACAGCAAGTAGCGCAGAGGCATCTTTGGCAGAATGGAATTCCGACCTGTCATACAAAGTCCCAAACTCACTCGTCAGTCAGTCTCTCCAGCATTGGGTAAGCTTCCATTGCCGCATTAAATGCTTGGATGGGAAAACGTTCACTGTGCCTTTGAAACAAAGTCCCCTACACCAAAGTTCCACTCTCTAGATGTTTTGTGAATTGAAATCTGTCACATGCATGACACATTATAATATCACACACTTCCACAGCGATCTGCTTTAGCGTGTCCATGCTAGGTGCGCTTCTGCCCATCTGAGCGTTCTCCAGCAGCTCTGAGCGCAGGGTTCCAATGGCGTCCCTCACTTTATTGATGACTCTTACGAAGTCTGCAGGATATCTTTGAATACCTACAGAGTCAATGTTTTCTTTTTTGGAGCTCCTTGTAAAGTATGTCCACGTGCAGCATGATTCCATGGAACAAGGACAAGAAGTAGAGGAACTCCCCGTCAGATTCCAGCATTTTCATTTATGACCTGGCCTCAATACCATTCTTGGCATCACGACTATCTAGTCATATTTGGTCAAAGAACTCGACCAGATCCTCTCTGTGCTCATAGATAACCTTGACTATCCGCACACTGAAGGTCCAGCATGTTTTAGCTAATTTGGGGAGCCTTCTCTTCACCACCGCATCCAGAACTTCCGTCCTTTTTGGAGACGAACTTAAGAAATCAGGAATACCAGACAGACTTTGAAAGAAAATCCTTACTTGTCTTATTTGGAATACGGCTTGCTGCATAATAAGGTTCAGCTGATGGGCAAAAGAGTGAACGAATTGTGTGTTTGGGTATACATACCTTATCTTCCTCTGTACTCCACCACGCTCTCCATGCATCCCGCTTGCTCCATAGTAGCTCTGAACTATGAGTTTCTGTTTGTCAGAGTCAAACTCTGGGAGAGCAGCGCTGAGTTTTTCAAGCAAGGAGTCAGTGATTGTTTCTGCACAGGAGTCTGTCAAATGTGTGAAGCTGAAAAAACGTTCCACAGTTGAACCCCTGCCATCGATGTATCAGAAAATCATGACAGACTGGCAGATGGTTGAGACATCAGTGATGTCATCAGTTTTGATAGCCACAAAATCTGCAATTTAATTTATGATGTAGTCACGAGCAATTTCCAGCATGCAGTCTAGGAGTTCGTTCTGCACAGTTTTTGAAGTCCCCTTGAAGACAGTTGCAGTCTTCAAATGTTGCTGTAATGTACTGTCAGCTGTGGCAAGTAAATCCACAGCAACTCGAAAAACCCCATGATTGACAGATCCCCCGCTTTCATATCCACCCAGCGCCAATTCAAAGGCACCACAGAACTTTATGCAGTCAATAATTCTGTACAGCATGTAGTGGTTGCAATCCACATCTTCATTATGCTTCCTTACAGACACGCGGTAGCCTTCATTGAGTCTCTCGGTGATGTTTGTTTTTCCCAACTGTGACAGGTTTAGGCAGTTGTCAAGGTGGCTTTTACAAGAATTGTGCTTCTTTGCCTTCTCAGACAGATGCTTAATGTCCTTTACTCCAGTCTTTGTCTATGCTGCATCACCACCAAACAGCAGGCAAGGAAAACAGAACAATGACTTCTTGGAAACGCTGCCACATAGCCACCAGAACTTCTCGTACCACGATGTGTTGAACCGGCGTGTATAGCCTTTCCCTCTGTCCTGTGCAGCTTGTTCTATCTGCAGTTCTGGACAGTGAGGTCCCATCTCTTTGATCTGCAGTTTCTCTTCATAATTCAGCGTGGTGAATGGCTTCACGATAAGAGCATCTACGGTATTCATTGTCAAGTAGCTGCCTGCATTTCCTGTCTCTGTAGGCTCTGACAAAAATTAAAAGAAAAATAGGGATTTGGCACTAGCAGCACTCTCACAAAGATTAACATTCCCCCCAACTTTGCCTTTTGTCCCTCAGCTTAAAGTGATGTCTAATGGGTAAACAAACAAAAACAAAAATATTTAACATATGCAAATCAATTTGTTTTTTGTAATCCACTGTCCCACGCAAAATTAACCCAGACAGTAAAACAACCAATTTATTGAAAACTTTATTTAGAAAAAAATAAAAATAAAATATTTATCCTAAACTTGGTCTTTCTGGGGACAAGAACAAACCCACTGGAGACAACCAATTAGAAGCACCATCAACTTACATCATATTTGTACAATGTTAAGTCTTCAAATGTGTTGATAAATGCTTTCCTCGAGCGCTTCAAAGAAACGTAACTGTCCCGCTCTTGATAGATGCACTCTGTGTACATCATACAGGGATAGCTGGTTTCTTTAAAACCAATGCGAGGTTGTAGTAGCCCTCCTTTGATGATGCAGAAAAGCATCCATTAGTCTGTTAACATTTCTCATCGATTTCCTAAACTGACGAAGTGCACCAGAATCAGTTGGGCTTGGCCTTGCATTCCTATTGGCTGCTCTTTCAATTAAATCAGACACCAAGATGTTGCTACTTGGAAAGGAGTGGATGATACGGTGCAGTTCATGTCTCATGGCACTCGCCAACTCTAGACCAGCGAGGTCACCTTACATCATTTCCACCACAGTGGATCACAATTCTCGATGGAGGTGGAACATGACGTCTTCTCTGAATCCTATCCAACATTGGAAAGATCTCATGCCATCTCATTCCTCCTCTTCTGAACCACCAGATGTCATCATTCCGGTTGTCTGAGGAAAAGCTAAGCCCCTCTTCACAGACAAACTGCTCCAAAAGACAAATGTAGGAGTTGTCAGTACAATCCAGAAGAGTAGCACAGACAAGAGACAGAGACACAGGGGTCTGTCCACCAACTCCAAGGTACTGCAAAGAAATAGTACAGAATTGCAGGTGCTACTGTACTAATTCAATATGCTCCCTTTCCCCCTGTACCACTATCCCCCTACAATGTAGTGCACAAGGAGAGCCCTGTGGTGCAGAAATGGGAAGGACAGACAGAAGTGGTACTGCCTGGTCACTCACATATGCAACAACATAAATACGTTCAATACGTAAATAACCCCAGGGCCACAGCAAACTAGCCGCAGTGTGCAGTGCCAAGTAGAGCAGAATGGCACATTGCTATTGCACTGTGTATGATACACGCACAGCACAAAAGCAGCAGCATAGTGTTCCACTTCTCTCACAGACGCACAAACATGCTACACAGTTCTGTTGCAGTGTAAAAGGCAGCATCTGCTACAACCAGACAGGCCAGTAGACTAGCCATTAATGAAGTGAAGCAACATGTGGCATGGCCTTCTTGCAGAAAAGCCTGCCACAACATCCCACCAAACTGCAAAAGGCGAGGCCATTTTAACATGCAAGGAACATTCCAGCAAAGATTGCATTGGAAACCCTTCCTTCCAGCGAAGCTCCTAGGTCCCTCCACCCGAAAAATAGAAAGCAGACACTTTAGGTGGAAAACACCAAAGACAAGGACCATTTTAACCAAGAGTAGCCAGTGGGGGCCCCCAAAATGGCCACAGCCTTTGTTCATACTTGGGAGAGGAGGGGGGAAACCAGCAGTGCACATGCAAAAACATATAAATGTTTGGTCAGTTGTGGGCCTTATTGCAAACAAACGCACCCCATCCAGACCAGTATCCCTAGTAGCTACACCGAATCCTCGGCAGCCAAATGCCTGTCCAAACAAATGGACCCTTTTAAAAAGTTTGGACAGTTTCAGGGCTGCATTACCACCAAACCATGCCCATCGAGACCAGCATCCCTAGTAGCTATGCCGTATCCCCAGCAGCCAAATGCCTGTCCAAACACACAGGCCCTTTTAAAAAAAATTGACCAGTTGTGGGCCTGCCTTGCAAGCAAATGCACCCCATCCAGACCAGCATCCCTAGTACCTACACCGTATCCCCGGCAGCCAAATGCCTGTCCAAACACACAGGTCCTTTTAAAAAGGTTTGGCCAGTTACGGGCCTGCATTGCAAGCAAACGCGCCCCATCCAGAACAGTATCCCTAGTAGCTACACCGTATCCCCGGCAGCTAAATGCCTGCCCAAGCAAACAGGCCTTTTTAAAAACAGTTTGGCCAGTTTCAGGACTGTATTGCCACCAAACCAGACCCATTGAGACCAGCATGCCGAGTACCTACACCATATCCCCAGCAGCCAAATGCCTATCCAAACACAGGCCCTTTTTTAAAAGTTTGGCCAGTTGCGAGTCTGCATTGTAAGCAAATGCGCCCCATCCAGAACAGTATCCCTAGTAGCTACACAGTATCCCCGGCAACTAAATGCCTGTCCAAACACATAGGCCCTTTTTTAAAAGTTTGGCCAGTTGCAGGCCTGTATAGCAACCAATCAGGGTGGAATAAACCAAATTTAAACAATGCATTTCTGTTTCTCCACAAAACCCCAGGCAAGATGCTCAAAAGCACACAGTCACAAGCAGAGAGGCAAGAAACTACTTTCCAGCAGGGGGCAGCAGTGAAACAGCAAAGGAACCATTTTCAAAAAGAGTAGCCATGACCAGTGGACCCACAAATTTACAAAATGGTCTCTTTACTCATGCTTGGGAGGAGAGGGAAAGCAGCAATGCATCATGCAATCACAGAGCAAGCAAAACAAACCAAAAACCAGATCGTAAGCCACTGACCCAACAGTATTATGTGAAGTCCTTAACACTGCACATCACGAAAACAGCAGCATAGAGTTCCACTTGTCCCCCAAAACATGCTACACACAGTTCTCTTGCAATGTAAAAGGTCTCTGAGCTGCTACAACGAGCATTCCTGCAAGGACTAGTAATTAGTGAACCAACATGTGGCATGGCCTTGTCACAGACAAGCCTGCAACATCCCATGAACAAGCTTCAAAGGGCAGGCCAGGGCCATTTTCAAATGCAGAAAATATTCCAGCAAAGATTGGAAACCTTTCCCATCAAAGCCCCATGGTTCCCGCACCCAACACGGAGAAAGCAGACAGTTTAGGCTGAAAAACAGCAAAGAAAGGGAACACCACTGACTTAAACCAAGATTATTTAGACGTGGCCAGTGGGGGCTCCACAACATGGCCACTGCCTTTTTTGCACATGCTTGGGGCTTGGGAGAGGAGGGAAATCAGCTGTATATCCCTGGCCACATGCATTGCAAGCACAGATCATGCCAAGCTAGAGGCCAAATTTGAGCTGCTGACCTCAGAACATCTACTTGATGTTCTAGTAGCAGAAGTAGTTGTGGTTTTTAAGTCTATTCCTTCAAGTTAGAGTACACCACATAGAGTACACCACCACTCCACATCAGCAGCAAGTTCAACTTTACTTAGTTAAAAAATAAGAATTAATGTCTTGAGGCAGCTGGCAGCACAATCATATTTATTTCTTTATTTATTTCAACTACCTTTTATCATAAGAACATAAGAAGTGCCATATTTATTTATTTATTTTATAAATTTGTACCCCGCCCCTCCTGCGAACAGCCCGGGGCGGCTGAGTCAGACCAGTGGCCCATCAAGCCCAGCATCCTGTCCTCCGCCAGTGGCCAATCCCGATTGCATGAGAGAAAAACCAACAGTCCCAATGGGCAATCCATTCCCTGTTGTTCACTCCCAGCTCCCGACAGTAAGAAGTTCATCCCGTAAGCTACTTGGTTAATAGCCATGAATGGACCTACTCTCCAAGAACTTATCCAGGCCTTTTTTAAACCCAGATATACTACTGGCCCTGACAACGTCCTCTGGCAATAAATTCCATAGCTTTATTATGCGTTGAGTGAAAAAGTACTTCCTTTTATTTGTTTTAAATCTGCTGGCAGCTAGTTTTATGGAGTGTTCCGTCGTTCTAGTACTATTTGAGAGGGTAAATAACCGTTCCCTATCTACTCGTTCCACACCACTCAAGATTTTATAAAGCTCTATCATGTCCCCTCTGAGGCCGCTTTTAGACGATCGCGGCGGCGCCCGCGCTTGTTTTTCAAAACTACCGGGAGGCGGGTTTACACGTGACACCAGCGCCGATTATGCGCATGTGTGGGCGACGCGCGTCCATTTCCAGCCGCGTATGTCCACCCTCGATCGGCGACCCGGTCAGCTCGCGGCCGGAAATGGATGCACATCGCCCACACATGCGCATAATCGGCAGCGGTGTCACGTGTAAACCCGCCTCCCGGTAGTTTTGAAAAATAAGTGCTGGCACCACCGCGATCGTCTAAAAGCAACCTCGGTCTTCTCTAAGACCCAATTTGTCAAGCCTCCTGCTCACAGAGAAGCTCGGGGTGGCTTACAACACACACAATCATCAATTCATAATTAAAATATACTCACAATTGAAAAATTAATTTAAAATATCCTAAAAATACTAAAAATATACTAAAAGGGCCGAACCAATATGTATGTAATATCCATATGTAATATCATCCCATAATAATCACTATTTATTATAACCTGCCCCCTCCTGGCTCTTCCTCCCCTCGCTCCTCCCAAGACAAGTCCCCGGCCTCCCCCCAAAAAAATCCCAGGCCAAGCCCCAACTGCGTCCCCAATGTACTCACCCAGGCCCAGGATTAGATAGGGCATGCTGAGCTCGGCAGCGTCACCTCCCCACTGTTGGAGGACAGGATGCTGGACTTGATGATTGACCCTTGGTCTGACTCAGTATGACACTACCTAACTTCCTTGAGATGATCATTATTAATGAATATTAATATATATAAATATAATCCAAGAGGAGTGATCTGATGAATGATCAAATTCAGTCTGACCACCAGCTGGCCAACTGCAAACTCTCTCTCTCAAGAAACTGACAGAAAATGGTGCCTGTGCGAGTCTATTTTATATATTCACTAGTCTCTGGAGCAGCAGGCAGCCTCCACCCTTACTCACCACGTGAGAGAAAAAGGCAAAAGCCCACGTAAACACAAAAAACCACACAAAGCACTCTCCACCCCCCTGCAGTTGCATTTCCCCCAACCAGTAGCACACACACACGTCACAACAGTCATACACACACACACACACACACACACACACACACACACACACACATTGCTCCCCCTCATGCCCACAGGGTGCCAAGGGTTCCCGGCCATATAACGTTAATAATGCTGCTGGTTGCCTCTCCATAGGGCTCAATGAAATACTGCCCCAAACGATCCTGGCAACATATTGCTCTTTCCCTAACACATGCAGTGGACTGGATGGCACACCCAGCCATCCAAAGCGCGTACCGCTAACTTTTTTGAACCTTACAGGTCTCCATGAGTCATGGCTCTCTCTCCTCAAGTCCCTCGCCTCCCCACCAAGTCCCGACCTGGCTCTGACCCCTGCTCGCTCCAGAGCAGCGCTTTCCAGAGTTTGCGAATGCTCAGAACCAAGGAGCAAACTCGTGCATGCACAGTTTTACAGCGCACTCCAGACAGGAAGTTCAGAGCGCCAGAGCGGCTTGAAACAGCCACACTGGTTCCTGAACGCGCAGCCAGCACCAGGGACACAATTGGAAGGTAAAAACACGCTTTTGGGGGCGCAGGGGGCCAGGAAGGGCACTGCCCCAGGCTCCCTAAGGGTAGCACCGTGCCTGGGGGTCAGCCCTCCACCTCTGCCCAGTCTGAAAACTTCCTTCTTGTCAAGTCTTTTGCAAGAGGCCTGGGTGCTGGTAGAAACTTTTCAGAGTGGGTGGGGGCAGAAAGTTTGCCCCCTCCTCCCCTGAAAATGTCCTGTTTTCCACTGAAAATGTCCTAACAGGGCTTAAGCTGCTTGCAAAGCTCCAAAGTGCCCCCCCAACACACACACACACACACACACACACACACACACACGAGGATCCAAGGCCTGGAATTAACAGAGCTCCCTCAGGCCATGGTAGCTATGCCCCTCTCTGTTCCACCTTCAGCATGGAAGGTCTCTTCCACCTTCAGCATACAAGAGAGTTCAGCAAAGAGCGTGCCACTGCGCATGGTAATTCAGACGATGTTAAAATGAGAGAGTTTAAATTCTATCCTGTTTCCCCACAGTCCTGCCCCAGAGCCACTAAGCTGAAGAGCAATCATTAATTCTTGCAGTAAGGCAATGCCTAATGCAGGCACTAGCACATCCCTTCCCCGCAGCCGTCTTCCAAGTGTCGTTGATGCAAAAACAAATGACAGTGCACAATCTTCCCCAAAAGCTGTTGCCAATTACCTGGGTCGCTTGCTTCTTCTGGCAGTGAAACCGGCATGCAGTTCGCCACCGCTAAACTGCTGCTTCAGTCTCATGGTTTCATAGTACTGTTAATGCGGCCTTTTTAATTGTAATAATATGGTATTCAGCTAGTGTCTCCAGGAAATTCTGGGCTGCAGGGAACTGGGCTCGTTTCCCGCCTTTTTTCTGCCTCCGCAGCTGATGGCTTCTTCCTGGTGTCATTTTAAAATTTCCAGATGAGTTGCTGGGATGCAGATCCAGGCACAGAAATGTGTCTCCGAGGCATGGCCTAGGAGGTGATCTGTAGCCAGATGCACCAGTTCAAATGGCTCTCCTGGAAGATCGCTTCCTGTTACTTTGTATTTTAACCTCTTCCTTGGCTCAGGATCATTGAATAAAGTATGCAAGAGGCAGAAAAAGAGAAGTATAGTATTTAGAAATATGACTTACCTGCACTGAACCTTTGAAATTAAGGCCATGTTCTCACAAGTACTTACTTTGGAGTAAGTACCTCCCTTCACTTTTGTTCTCATGAGCAGGGGAGGAAAGGGGTTAAATAGCTCTGCATGGGAACTTGCTGGGACCTGCCAGCAGGGGGTGTTTGAATAACAAGCTGTCAGTAAGAAGGGCCAGCCTTAGAATTTGTAGGGTCTAGGGCAAAAATAAAATGTGGGCCCCTGGTAGCTCCTCTCCCATGGCAGCACCCTCCACTGGGTTCTAAAGGTGGTTACATTGGAGTGGGGCCTCCACACCCTGCCCTGGTGAAAACAGGGGCCACAGCAGGGCTCCTGGAAAGAGTAAGGCCAGGAGCAGTTGCCCAGGTTGCCCTGTGATAAGGCCAGCCCTGTCAGCGAGAGGGAGAGACACCCTTCTAGAGAAGGGAAAGACAAAAGCCAGAAAAGACAATCCCTTCTAGGAAAGGGAAAGGGGCGGTAATGACTACCCTCCTACATAGAAGACCATACTCCTCAAAATAGGAGTGTTTTCCTTAGTTAGCCTCACTTCTCTGCAGAGGTTAGTGCCTCCCCTTCAACTTCATATAAACCCCTCTGCTTGTGGGAACACAGTGCAGGTTAGAATGAGGTAGGAGATGCTTACTCTACAATAAATGTTAACGTGTGAAGAAGGGAGTAACAATGAGGTCTAGTAGAGAGACTGTGCTGTAGTGGGGAGTCTATTTCTGACTCCAAGACTGACATACAGTGTCAGTGAACCTTCAGCAAGTGGTACCATCTCTCTGTGCTCTGGTTTCCCCTTTTATACAATGGGGAGATCCTTATCATTCATTGTTGAAGTGCTGGAAGATGCAGGGTTTGAAGTTAAATGGGTTTGACCCAAACCGTTATCAAAAGGGCATAGAAAAATGCAGGTGGCTTTAATGCATACTTCCTAAGAGCCCCCTATTTAAGAGGGACAGCCCCTCTTTTCGTGTTGAATCCCACTGCCCCTCTTTCAGAAGTCAAAGTCTCTCAAGAGAGAGAGAGACTGGTATTCATACAGGCACCGCTTCCCTAGTTTTTTTAATCAAAATGTAATACTACAGTCTCGATGGTCAACAAGGTTTTCTATCTTCCTAGGTCCGCCCGCTCCACCTCAAGATATTACCATTCAGGCTGGGTCCGCACCAGGAACTCTACTGGTTTCCTGGAAGCCACCAACTCTTACGCCAACAGGGACCTCCAATGGAGCAAACGTTACTGGCTATGGGGTTTATGCAAAAGGTCAAAGGGTAAGCTTTCGTTAACGGTAATCAGCAAGTCTAGAGGCATGTTTTTACATACACAGGCAATCATTGATTTTTCCTGGATTGCATTTCAGCATGATCAGCTTCTAAGAGCGCCATCTGCTTAGCCTGTTTAGTTCCTCTCATTAGCAAAAGATAGTTGCTTGAGGACTGAATCTATTGAAAAATCTTACCGTTGATTGGTGGTAATCAATACAGACCGGCTGTGTTGGCCATTGGAGCCTTCTTTACAACTGGCATCAGTTTACAAGAATATTTGAATGCTTTTTTTTATGGCTGCACAATTATTATTTTTATTATTCATTAATATTATTGCTTATTTATGTAGCACCATCAGGGTGCCTGGCATTGAGCAATCATTAATTAGAGACAGGTCCTTACCCTAAGGGGCTTCCAGTCTAGGATGGACAAGGGAGGAGAGACGTGGGATTGGGGAACATAGGGAGAGACAGGGTGACGTTCATTAATCTAAAAAGACATAGGTGCATGTGCTTGGCTTTAGTTACAGGGGAGAAGAGGACCCTGAATGAATGGACAGCAAAAGGAGGCATAGTGAGCATCCTGTGGGGTGGGGCTGGCTCGAAACATCCCTTCCATTTATGTGGAGCAGTTCTGCCAAAAAACAAAGGGCTGCCAAAATACCGATTGATCAGAATTTTAGGTTGATCAGAATTCTGATCAAATGCTATTGCACAGACGCAAAAGGGCGGTGGCCATTTTGTTGTACCGTGTCTGTGATTTTGCCTGTGGGCGAGGAGTTGTGTTTTCCTGTCTTTTAAACTGGTCTCTGTGTGCATTTAGGTGGCAGAGGTGATCTTTCCGACAGCAGAGAACACGGTGGTGGAGCTAATGAGACTACGGAATTTAGAAGCTAAGGAAGTTACCGTACGAACGCTTTCTTCCCAAGGGGAATCTGTGGGCTCTTTGAGTGCTGCCATCCCACCTGACCTACTGGTGCCTCCAACCCCTCACCCTAGAACTGCTCCCAAGTCTAAGCCATTAGCAAGTGCCAGAGCCCCAGATACCAAAGATGAACATTTAGGTCCGCATTTAAAAATGGATGAGTCATGGGAGCAGACTCGTTCGGCCTCTCCCATTCATGGACACACACTGGAGCCTCCCAACTTTCACAGCCCACTTCACGGGAGGAGATCTCCCTCACCTAATCGGATACTCCCTCAGCCGCAAGGAGCGCCCATCCCAAACACCGTCGCCAAAGCCATGGCCAGGGAAGCAGCACAGCGAGTTGCAGAGAGCAACAGGGTAAGACGAACTTTTTCTTACAAACATTGACTTAGTCTGGTTCTAAGCCATTTGGGGCAAGCAGTTGGAAAAGTCCATATTCCAGATAGATTAAAGCCACGGTAGGGAACCTCAGGTCCAGGGGGCAAACACGGCTCGTGGCTAGTTTTCATTTGGGTCCCTTTCCAGTTCCTAAATCTGCCCCCTGGATTGAGTTCCTGCCCCCAAGCACTGAAAGAGCAAGTTCGGGGTTAGGGAGCAGAGACCAGGGCATGCACATCAGGATAGGTATGAATCCACAGAATAGATTCATGATCTAGACCCTCTTTGTGCTTCACCCACCCTGAGCTCAACCCCCACTCCCAACTACTATGCAATCCTCAGAGCTTACACTCATTTTCAAAGTGTCCCCTGGGAGGGAAAAGGTTTTCCACCCCTGGTTTAGAGGGACACTGGGTGTTATCAGATGTAACACTAGCCACCTATTGTCCAAGTTAAACACACATTGGGCATTGCCTCTTGTTGTGCAAAATGCAGATCATGCTACACACTTATCACGTGATTGTGTTTCCAGAAATTATGAGGGCAGGCAGCCTGTAGGCTGGTGCTTGCACGTAGTTTCTGTTACGTATAGGTAAGCGTATGTGTGATAACCTGAATGCTTAATAGGCCACCCATTGTCTAGGTAACCTCTCGCCCTACCAGGGATAAGAGGCTGCTTTTACTTCTAAGAGATGTTACTATCATGCTCCCCCAAAAGGTCAGAATTCTCACTTGCATTTCAACAAATGGGAAGGAGTCCTCCCAGAGTGATGATAAAATGATTCTGATGGCAGCAGCAGATGATGATGATGATAATCAGTCATCATCATCATCTTTGTTTTTATATAGTGTCGCCATGGCACTCGGAGCACTTTACATGTAACCAATAAACACAACTTTTAATCCTTGCAACAACCCTGTGAGGTAGGTTAGGCTGAGAGAATATTGTGACTGGCCCAATGTCACCCAGTGAGTTTCTGGCTAAGGCAAGACTTGAACCAGGCTTGAACGAACACACACACACTCACACGCACACGCACACGCACACACACACACACACACACACACAAAATGTACTGTGCACGTAACTATTACACCACACTCTCTCTGCTTTTGTATGGCACCATCGGTCTTAGTGCATTGCCAGGGCAAACAGTTACAATAAATAAACTTTGTTCCATTCCACATACCAGTCTTCCCAAACCTTTCATCATTTCCTGCTCCCAACAATGCAGAATCTTCCCAAGAGGACAGCAGCCCAGCTCTGAACCATGTCACATGACAATCAGATTTAATTAATTTCTCCTCCTGTTAATACCCGAAACTCCCTGTGCACTGATTGAATTAAGTCGTCAGCAGATGGGGATGCATCATTTCTGTCGAACTCTACATGACTATCCTGTTGTGCTTGCTGCCTTGTCAAAACTCAAGTGGGAAAAATGCCAGAAGTGGAGGGAGCTACTGTCGGCACTGGTGCATTTCGGACATTTGTTTGAAATGGTTTTGATGAACCTTGGGATAGATTATACAAACCCACAAACATGGCAACCAAGCTTTAAACAGGAATACTACAGGGACATTCGAGCCATCTGTATCCCAAAACGCAGAGTAGAATTGGACAATTAGGGTTAGAAGCAATAACAAGCAGCAGGAGAGTCGGATTAAGAATGGGAAAGAAAAAGATTCAGATGAGATATCCAAAGGTCTGGGGAGTTAATGAAGCAGAGATGCCATCCTGGGAGGCCGTTCCACAGAGAGAGAGCTGTGGGGAAGAAACTAAGGAGAGGCTGATGCTAGGGCAGTTGGCGGAGGGAAGGGAGAGAAGTTCTATGAGGAAGGATGGAACATTTCAGATAGGCTCTTCTGCAAAGTAGTCCACCACATGGCCAAGCCCGGTTGGACTCCAAAGGGAAGCAGGCATGTCTACCTTAACCCACATCTTCCTGAACCGGAGCTGGCCTTACAATAGCTCTTGATATCCGGCCCAAGGGGGCCCACAGTGCCATGCAAGCAGGAGTGAGGAGGCAGCATCACCAACCAATTGGGGAGACAGTGCATGCTGGTGCGAAGCTTGAGCTGCTTTGACGTCCGATGAGGAGATGGCTGCAGCACCAGATCCGCAGATGGGGTGGGGGTCGGTCAGCAGCGTACGGCGATGGCGTGCGGTGCGATCGTGCACAGGGAGTACCAAGGAGTCACAAACCGCCTTCCGCCAGTTGTATCTGGTGCGGAGGCTGCGTCCATACATCTCCAGGCTAGACCTGGCCTCCCTCATCCATGCCTTTGTCACCTTGAGACTGAACTACTGCAACGCGCTCTACGTGGAGCTCCTCTTGTTCCTGGTTCAGAGGCCGCAGCTAGTGCAGAATGCGGCGGCCCAGCTCCTGAAGGGGACGGGTCGTCGGGAGCACATAACACCTGTGCTCCGGACTCTGCACTGGCTGCCAATAGCGAGCTGAGCCCGGTTCAAGGTATTGGTAATGATCTATAAGATCCTTTACGGTCTTGGCCCCTCGTACCTCAGGGACCACCTCGCCCTCCGCGCCCCAGAGCGGCTCCTTCGGTCTGCCGGGGGTGCCTTCCTGGAGGTCCCCCGTGTTAAGTGGGGGGCCACAATGGAGAGGGCATTCTCGGTGGCTGGGCCCCGTCTTTGGAATTCCCTCCCGGAGGAAGCTCGCCTGGCCCCAAGCCTTTAAATATTCCGGTGGGCTTGTAAAACCTGACTGTTTGCCCAGGCCTTTGGGGTGGGGGGAAGGGGAGATAGGTTTTTTTTTTTAGCTTTTCCCTGCCCTTATCTTATTTTATTTTTATTTATTCTCCTGCCCTAGTGATGTCTTTTAAATTGTTGATGTTTTTTTTGTTTTTTTAAAATTGTTTTATGGATGTTTTTAGTTGTACGTCGCCCCGGGATGCCATAGGCATATGGGGCGACTCATAAATATGTATAATAAATAAATAAATAAATGATATGAATTTGATTTAAATAGCGCTCATCCCATTCCGTGGCCAGATGGCACTTGAAGCACTTCACAAAAATAGTTCAGTACTATTTTATTTAGCACAAAACAAGAATAATAACCTAAAATCCATTTAAAATCATTTATATAGGGAAGGATGAGAAGGGGGGGGGGATACATTAAGGGGAACCAGGAGTGGGTCCCTTCCAAGCATCGGAGAATTGGCAAAAAGTTTTCAAGTGTTTTTTAAATGTGAGGAGGGAGGACAGATATTTGGAGAGAGCGAGTTCCACACTGAGGGTCCCACCAAAGGTTAATCTAGCCCTGACTAAACCCAGCAGAGGGACGCTTTGCCGACTGCTTGCACAACAACACTCCATTATTCCCTCCCACACCAGGCCCAGCGACATTAGGCCCCTGTGCAAAATAGTGATGTCAAGCCCCTCCCAGGATTGTTTAACAAACACCCATTGACTCGCCCAATACGAAAAAGGGAAATGCTACTGTAACAGGTATTTTGACATTCATTTAAACATAACATAATATCCCCTTGAAGGCCGGGTCATTTTCTGTTGCACGCGGCCCTGTATGCAGCACACATGCAGGGCTGGCCAAGCTAAGGGCAACTGCCCCAAGCCCCTCTATTTTCTCTAATTCTGGGGGGCATTGGCCCCTGCAGTAATCTATGCCGTTTCCCCTGCACAATGCCACGTAGTGGCAGATTACCAGAATGACCGTACAGCCCCTGTTTTCATCAGGACAGGATGTGGAACTCCGACTTCCTCCCAGCAAAGGCCCCAAACACAATCACCTCTAGAGCCCTACAGAGGGTCCCCCCTTGCTGGGAGGAAGTCGGAGTTCCACATCTTGTCCTGATGAAAACAGGGGCTGTACGGTCATTCTGGTAATGACCACTAGCCCCCCCCCCCCCATATTTTTTCTTCGCTCTGGACCTCGTGTATTCTCCGGCCTTCCCCAAGCCAAGTATTTGAAGCTTTATGGGTGCCTATATTACACTAGTGCTTCCTGCACTCATGTTCTTATTTCAAGTTGATTCTCGGACCTCACGTATTTGGGTCCCCTAACACAAGGGGTCCTGTGTGGCCAGCTCAGACCTCCGCTGTAGCCTGGCAGGCTGCAAGAGTCATCGTTCTGCTGCACAGCAATTTTACATTTGCCTCCATTTGCTCCACACTTCATTGATATTCTATAGAGGCTTCTGTATGCTACAGAAATAAATTCACCGTGTTCTTACTCTGGGAAGAGCAGTCTTAACCATTGTGCATATTTTATCCCCGTTCTCTCATTTCGCCTGTCAAGGGTGTGTGGGGAGGAGATCGCCACATCTTGTCTGCTTTGCAGCTGAGTTCGGCTCATGCAAATGAGACCCTCCTGAATTTCTAACATGTCGTTTTTTTAAAAAATAAATTTAAAAATGCCCACTTGATGCAAAACATGTTGTATGCCAAAAATATTGCAGTAGGTTCTTCCCAGTGGCAAATGGTGATAGAGGAAAATGTTCCAACCAAGCTGCATAATTGGCCTCTCAAAATAGCTGAGACCAAGTAAGCACTCTTGGGACAGAGGCTGTTTTTAGATGTAATGGTAATCATTAGTGAGTGCTTACCATACCGTGTAGCCATGACTTGGTGGCGGGGCATTACCCACTCCTGGGGGGTCCTTAGCTCATCACGGGCCCACTGTGAGGAGCAAGCATTTACACGTAGCGGTTATAAAATGCTCCTGAGACTGCCGTATGATTTCCTTAACAATCAGGGCTCAGGAAAGAGATGGGAGAGGCTTGCTCCTCTTGGCTTTCCCATCCACAACCAATCAGGACCCTGGGGTGGGGTGGAGCTGGTCTTTACAGCACTCTTACCGATTTGTGGGAGGGGGCTTTTCTAACAGTCATTTTTTCAAAAAAGAAATATCTTTCTTTTCGTTTGTTTCTTTCTACCCTTTAATTTTAGAGTGGAAAAGGTTGGGGTCCACTGAGCTAGCAAGTGCTATGCAGGGAAGATTGTGGAAACAACAGTATTTTAGAGGAAGGGAATACAATGGCTTCCATATGAGGTGAGGCTCAATAGGGTAGGCCCCTTCATTTTGGAGAAGAGATGACTGAGGGGATAGCATAGAAGTTTATAAAATCACGAGTGGCATAGAATAAGTAAATAAGGAACTGTTATTTACCTTCTTAAAGAGTGCTCTAACTAGGGAATACTCCATGAAACTAACTGGCAGTAGATTTAAAATAAAAGGAAATACATTTCAGTTGCCTTGTGGAATTTGTTGCCAGAGGAGGTTGAGAAAGGCCAGTAGAATATCTGGGTTTATACAAGGATTGGATAAGTACTTGCAGGATAGATCCATACATGGCTGTTACTCAAGTAGGTTGGACTCATCGGGGGAATGCAGTGTCTGACTGTCGGGAGCTAAGAGTGAACAGAAGGGAATGGATGACTCTATTGTGACCTGTTGGGTGCTTCTTCAAAGCAATGGAAGGTGGGCACCGTTGGAAGCAGGATGCTGGGATCGATGAACCATTAGTCTGACCCAGTATTTTTTTTTTTGTTTATTTGGTTTCCTTATTGCAAAATCACCGATATAAAACATGTTCCAAAACGTGTTTGAATATATTTGGGCTAGCAATTAGCAACCCTAGATTTGGGGAACCAGACCAAGGATCAGGTGCTAAATTTACACAGAATTTACCAGCATAGGCCTTGGTCTGTCTCTTTGTACAGGGGTACATTTCACACTGTATGCATTGCCAAACCAAGCTTTGCCAGTGGGATTCCTGCTGAATCCCTGTGGAGAAATTAAAGGAAAACACACAATGAAAGCCAACTGAAAAGTCACTTGGCCCGGGGGCTGACTGCCTCAAGGGGGCAGTGACGCATGCTTTCCCCAGGAGGTGACATTTGCAGGAGGAGAGTTTGCTCTCAGCTTGGTCTGAATACACAAGAGCTGGTTCGCTAATTAAATGGTGTTGTTGAGCCACAAAACAGTAGCGGTGACAGTTAAATTCAACATCTTCAGCAACAGACTTTGGGTTCCTGTCCCTCTGAAAAGACCTCTCTTCAATCATGTCTAGAGTCCTGCACAATCCCAAGTAGAGCTGAGGTGAAAGGAAGTGTTCCTTTACCATCAGGGAATACCTACCTTTTGAGAGCGCTTGCGACTGTTCATCGGAATCACCAGTTAGTGATTCCACACTTCCATCATTGCGAGGTTGACGCCTCCAATTTTTCATAATTTCCATCATGTTACGTTCATTTTTTCTATTTTCTTCTATTTTAGTCACTTTCATCCATTTCTGGGTTTTTCTGTCAAATTGTATCACTTTCCATCATTTTACACCACTTTACGGCACTTTCCATAAATTTTAAGCCTCTTAGCCAGTACTATATAAACCATAGTGTTGTTAGCCCTCCTCTGTTCATTTTGTGTTAGGGATAGGGCAGCGAGAGTTCCCTCTTGTTGGGGTGTTCGATTTACCAAACATTGCAATTTACCAAACAATTTACCAAACTAGAAAAATACCAAAAAACACCAGAAAATAGTGGGAAATGGTGGGAAAATCGGTAAGTTACCTTGTTGTGTGAACTGAGGCAGATGACCTGTTTCCAATGGAAACAGCATTCACTGCAATTGCTCATTTTAGGTCTAATCACAAGCACAATTTCTGGGAGCATCTAAGGTCAGAGATTCCCAAGTGGTCAGTAGGACCCCAAATAGAATCATGCCATCTGCAGGGGGTCATGATCAAGATGCTAATTGATGGGTTTGCCATGTCTTTGCTGCTGTCTGGAGTCATCAGATTATATTTAAAACTCAAAATGATGGCCCACAGGCTAAACTTTTGGGGAACTCCTGATCTAGGTATTGCTTGAAGGCCACCTTCACAAGGACTTACTCAAGTACCTTCTGAAATATCATGGCACTGTGGCAGAGAGTATATGGTCATTTTGAGTGATACCCAGGTGAACAGCTATGAATAAAATGATCCAGAAGTTTTACTGAATTTTTATTACTGTGATTTTATATTTGCATATTGCATTTTTATTAAGTATTTTTTGCCAGGGTCAGCAAGGCCCAAGCTTGTCGTGATAAGAGCTGACTGTCATCAGATTCCTATCAGTGGGTTGCTAACCATCTCCTGCTCTCCACCTCCCCACTTGCTCCAGGCTTTCTGGGAATGATGGATCCGTAGTACAATGGGGGCACATAGTTCAGATGATCGCTTTTATTAGACCAGTTTCTCTGGGTGAGAGTCTGCAAATGTTCAGGCTATGCAGGGCCCTTCCTCTCACTTATCGTAGGATGTTGACATTGGAAGGGACCTCCAGGGTCTAGTTCAACCCCCTGCTTGGGTACAGGATGACTGGAAGTCAGAACTGCAAAATGAGCATTGAAACAGCTTTATCTCCGGATCTCTTGCAGTTGGAACCAATTGCTTTCTGTAAATGCACTAGGACATTCCTTACTCTGTTCCTCACCATGCTCTGCGGTTCATTTTCCAGATGGAGAGGAGGAGCATATTTAGTGAAAGGAGCAACGCAGTGCATTACGCAAACTCGGACGAGGAAGAGGATGGCTACGATTCCCCGCACATCAAAAGGAAAGGGGCTTCAGTTGACGATTTTCTAAAAGGCTCGGAGCTTGGAAAGCAGGTAACTAGTGTAGTAGGAACACCACTGTTATTTGATTATTATTATTATTATTATTATTATTTTGAATTTATATGCTGCTTTTCTTCAGAAAAGGATTCAGGATGGCATGCTGGAAATCCAATGTTTAAAGAATATAAAAATTATAAATAGTTTATCATCATCCCCCGCCCCCCCTCCAATGCCCAGGTCTCTCCTCTCAAAGAGGGTCATGATATTAGCACCACGCTCCCCCTCCCATGTTTGTGCCCCCTCAGACGGGAGTTGTGGTATAAGAACCCCCCCTCATCCCCCACCCCACCCCACCCCTCACCCCACTACACGCACAGGTTGCAGCATGCTGGAATTCCTTTCTAAAACTCAGTGCTATATCTGCCGAAGCACCTCTGGGCTGATTGTCAGGGCCACGCTAAGACAGAGTATTTTCAGACATCACCATTTAAAGTGGTGAAAAGTCATGGGGGGGGGGGAAATAGGTTTAATTTGCCATGTGTTTATTTTGTTCTGTGTGAACATTTATGCCACATGGTAAATTCACAGTGATCTGAAGAAGAGGTTCCCTAGATAATTTTGGAGCCAGTGTTTGGGGGATTCCACAAGGATTAGTAGTACAAGGATTTACTACCTCTTTTGTGGATCACCACTGTGTGTGCTGGAAGTCTACATACATCACAAAATAAGCACCAAAGGGTCATTCATTATGATTTTTCTGCAGCTTTATAGTAGATTTTACCCCTTCAAATTGTGACATCCCAAAGTATCCAAGCATATATGATGAGGGAGAAAGACTTCTGGGTAGTTAGAGAAACAGTATGTTCTTCAATTAGAGTATGACATTGCCTTCTGGAAAATGGCTCTATCTAACTTTCTAGCACTTTGCACATTACAGAGATTGAGCTAAGCTTAGGATTAGCACAATAGGAGTGGCCTTGATCAATGAATGATAATGCAAATTCATAGATTTTGAACTCCATATCATATCCATATCATAACTTTTATTGCGTAGCCATTGGCTGTCATAAAGAAAACAAGACAAAACATACATAAACGAACTGAGTACACTGAAAAGGTAAATAATCATAAAATTATTGTCATAAAATGATAATGTTAATAATAATTATATAATAATAAAATAATAATAATACTAGAAATACTACCAATAATGATGAAGCTATGAGGTAATAATGAGGTGATAATGTTAGTAAGGAAGTATAATAGTAATAATAAAAGTTATAATAATGAGGGGGAGTAAGCCCCTCAAGGTATCCCCAGATATAAATTAATACATTCAGGTGCTCAACTAGTTGACAAAAACTTATAAATACCGGACTTCTAAGTAGTCAAAGCTGCAGTCTTAAGTTTTAAAACTAACGAAAGAAACCTGGCTACTCCCTTTGTAATTATTGGGTCCCGATCATTTAATAGGAACATTACCATCTGGTGAGGGTCGAAAGTCTTTTGGATAATTGGAGGATCAATATACAGTATCCTCCAGTTTACATATAATGGGCAATCCAGAATCATATGAGCAATTGTCTCAGGGGCCATCTTATTAGATTTACATAAACAGTGCTGACAAATCCTTTCGTTGTAAGGAATACCTTTCAATCTACCTTTGGTAAACACCGAAGGAAAAACATTAAATCTGGACAGAGTAAAAGCTACTTGACTACGCCATCGGAGCTGAGAGACCCCTTCCAGTGGGGTCTGGAACGCACTATAAATTCTTGATATCTTTTGGCTAGCACTATGTTCCCTTATAGCCTGATACTCTAGGTCTTTCATGCAGTTTTGTATTTCAGCCCAAGCCCTAATGAAAGAAAAAGAAAGAATATAGGTTGCTGAAAATCCCAAAGAGTGAAGGATTTCTTCAACCTTAATTGGCCATTGGCCAGTAATTGCCTGGAGAGCCTTAAATTTAACCAAAATTTCACGATGGCTAATTTGGCCAACATAGCTACAGAACTAATTCCAGATTCTGCTCTAAGAGAAGCCACTGGTGTACCTTTAGGGGCATGAAGAATCGAGCGCAACATTATTATTATTATTATTATTATTATTATTATTATTATTAACAAACATTTATATAGCACCAGCAGTGTAAAAACATTCTATTTTGTCCCACTTCTAGCTCATTAACCATGCCTAAGTTCCAAATCAAGGCACCATATAGTAACTGGGAAACCATTTTGGCTTTGTGTAACTTCAGAGCTGGTTTGAATAACATACCACCCTTAGCCCAATAGAAACTTATGATTCCTTGGCATGTGGTTCTTGTCTTGTATCGTATTTTGGATCTGAGCTTTATCTGTTGTTGCATACAGTAGCACACTACAGACCAGGATAGAGCTTGGGAAATTGTCATTTCAAAGCTATAAAATATCCTCCTAACAAGCAAGGGGTTCGCATACTATGTCCCTGGCATCCTTCATAGAAGAACAAGGTGTTGTCAGAGTGAAGAATTTGTCAAACCTGTACAGACTGAAGCCCCTTAACTCTTCTAAAAAGAAAATGGGACACTTTAATATTATTACTTATAATGTCCACTCCAGTCAAGTGATAGGTTGGAAGCAAGAAATAGGGCTGTAGCTTTTATTTATTTTTTCTGTTAAAATTTCCTGCTAATAGGATACTCAGAGCTCTGATGTTGATTATAATTAGAGAGGAACCCAGACCAAAATATTGAGGTGGCATGGGGGAGAGAGAATCAGAGTACAAGAGGAGAGATGGAGGGGAAGCAACAGGAGGGGTAGAGGGAGAGAAAAAGAGGGAGCACGTTGTATGTGTGATGGTAGTGGGGCGGGGGAGTGTCTCAATTACCACAGGCAAGTGGACAGGAGTCATAGATCAGAAAGGTTTGATAACCACTGCATTAATCCACTGTGACAAAAAGAAAAACCCCATAAGCCCAATGGGTTGGCCTAGTCTTAATCAAATCCAACTGTTGACAGGATTTCCTCCACCATTATGCAAAAAATGCACTGCATTACCCTTGTTCTAAACGTCCTGGCCTTGGGCTTCTTGGTCATACCAGTGGCAGGTCAAGTCCCATGAGGCAAGCTTAGTCCTGGCACTTCGAGCTTGTTCTCTGATGGATCGCCCTCCGGACTGTTGGTTCAGCCTCATATAACCTGCCTGAGTTGGAGCCAATTAGCTACACACTGGGTAGCTGAGTTGTTGACCTACCAAGGGTTGCATGTTGTGAACACTTAGGCCGTGCTCCGATGGGATGGTGTGAGGTGTAGAGGGTGCATTTGCACAAAGAGCTAAATCGGGTTAATAGGTGCTTAAATCTCCTGTGCTTCGGTATTGTTCAGACGTCACGGGGGACGATATTCAGGAGTAAAAATCAAATTATGTATCCAGAATTATTTATTTATTTATTTATATGAATATTTTTAACCCGCTCCCTCCTGCACAGTCGCAATTCGGGGCGGCGTACATCACACATATTCATAACAATAAAATCAACTTAAAAACTACAAAACTATTAAAATACAGTATAAAATATAAAATGGACACAGCTTCCAGACAATAAAACTTTTTTACCCTTCCTTCCCTCCTCCCTTCCTTTTTTCCCGGTGGAACAGCCAGGTTTTACAGCATCTACGGAAAGAGGGGAGGTCTGGGGATACGCGGGTCTCCGACGGGAGGGAATTCCACAGCCGAGACGCGGCCACTGAGAACACCCTTTGTGCCATCGCCACTCGGCATACCTGGGGGACTTCAAGCTGGGCCACGAAGGAACCTGGAGTCTGAGGCGGTCTCGCAGGTAACCAGAACCCAAGCCATTAAGGACTTTGTAGGTCATAACCAGCACCTTGAATTGGGCCCGGAAGATAATAGGCAGCCAGTGCAGAGCATGGAGCACAGGTGTAATGTGCTCACGGTGGCCCAACCCTGTCAGGAGACGGGCCGCCACATTCTGCACTAGCTGCAACCCCCAGACCGTCATCAAGGGCAGCCCCACGTAGAGCGAAGTTGCAGTAGTCCAGTCAAGGGGTAACGAAAGCATGGATGATGGTGGCCAGATCCGAGTCCAAGACATACGACCGCAGCCGTCGCACCAGATGTAATTGGCGAAATGCTCCCTTCACCACAGCCTCCACCTGGCAATCCAAGCGAAGCACCCCCAGACTATGAGCCTGAGCGGCCAAAGGGGCGGCAGACCACGCCAATGACGGGAGCCACCACCCCCTCAGCCCTCCCCACCAACATCACCTCTGTCTTGTCAGGATTCAGTTTCAGACGGCTCGCCCTCATCCAGTCCCCCACAGCTGCCAAGCACCGGGTAAGCACCGAGACTGCCAGACCTGGCTCACTTGAAAATGAGAGGTAGAGCTGCGTCTCATCGGCGTATTGATGACATTGCACGCTGAAACCTCTCATGACCTCACCCAAAGATTGCATATACACGTTGAACAGGAGAGGGGACAGAATAGAACCCTGCGGGACTCCACACGTCAGATTCCGGGGAGATGATGTACATTCCCGGAGAACCACCCGCTATAATGAGTAGATAATCCCTTTTGTTTACTTAATCAGAGTATGTTGTAATGCAAACCCTTTCCATGCTCGGTTGGCGAACACGGCATACAAATAATTCCCAAGTTACAACACACAGTGCCATTCCTGCTGTGAACTCTACGGTTCCCCTTGATGGCTCATCATCCCAGGATGCTTTGCATGCAAGGCATGTAGGGATATACCTCACTTTGTGCACTTCCATACCATCACAACTGGGGGCCAATTGCAGCAGTACTAAACCAGATTTGAAGTCTGGTGTGAATGATACTGAAGTGAGGTATTAGAAGCAAAAACATACAATAATTTGCACTTTGTTAAATCAGTTTTGTTTTGCTCGTGTGAATGTGGGCATAGTAGCTACTACCACACTCAGGATCCTGTACTTGAAGATTCCCTTCCCCCAAAACTCAACAACATGAAACACCAGTCTTACCCTTTGAAAGGGCTAGGTCAGTTGTCACCGGCTGTTATGAACTGGAACTGGTGTGACTCCAATCATAAAAACATCTATCACCCTTCCTCCTCTCCCAGTTAATTTGCATGTACAGAGTCTGTTGGTTGGGTGGCTCAAAAGAGTATGAGAAGATTGTACATGTAAGAATGTGTAAGAGTTCTCATTGATAAATTACTTGCAGCAGTACTATCCCTGATTTTCTGCCAGATTTAACCCAAGAGAACACCATTTATGTTTGCTGAACAAAATTAATATTTAATGCCCTGATCCTGCAGACACTTTTAAATGTGCTTAACTGTACATCACTGAGTAAATGCATCTGCTTCAATGGGACAGTTGTGCCTAAATATTTTCAGGGTATAGGGGGCCAAACACAGTGACTTTGAACAAGCTTGTTGACTGTCAGTTCAACAGTTTTAAGCTACAGTATCTTGTTACGTGCCCATTAAATGCTTGAACATTCCACGCAGAATTAATCTATTGCAAATAGAGAACATAATTGTACAATTATTGCCTACATAAATTTGAGCTAATTGCATTTCATGTCTTAACAAGTTCTAACACCTCAATTAGAAGGTTTTCCTTAAATAATTGGTTGGCGTTTTGTTGGCGTCCCCTGTTATTAAATCTTTATCAGAACCTTTGGAGACAGCTTGAAACATTTCCATTGCATGCTCGGCTATGACGCCTTGCTGCTTTTCTTCAGAGACGTTAGCCTTCAATCATCTAGAAAACGTCGGAAATGGAGGCAATGGAGCCAAGTTCCAAAAGTTGTTTGGGGGGCAACAGTTGAAATTCTTTTCTCTTAATATCCACGCAGCCATGCTAGAGGCCCTGGTAGGGGCGTGTGCATGTGCGTGGGAACAGATTAGTCATACATGGCATCATGGATTTTGCACAGATGTAACTGAGAGCAGAATTTGGCCCAAGAGCTGAAAGTTATTGATGTAAAATGAAAAGAAGAACTGAAATGTGTACCTGCAAAATGGATGTACCCATTGAAATTGTGATATTCGAACCATCTCAGACAAGTTGGGCTACCCGTTTAGTGAGTGTTATTTAGCTGGGTGAATTACCCATAATACCGAATTACCATTATCGAGTTAACTATGCAAAGCAAGAAAAAGGTTTACCAGTGTATTGTTATGGATCTGGGGAACCCCCCGAGAATTCATTTTTTCTGTCCGTTTTATGATCCCAGCGGTTTCCGTCTATCTCGATTTCACGTTTACCTCGGTATACTATTGGATACCTTGGTTCAAATCTGCTGGATGCAGCTTTGCTATTGGTCAAGATGCACATAGGGGTTGGGTTGGGGAAACAAATGACCAAAATAAAAAGCCATCCATGGTCCTTCTTGTTGTGTGTACGTATAATGACGAAAACAATGAAACACAGAAATTCAAAGATGCTGAAATGATAACATGGTAAGTTGGAATGGGTTGGAAAAATGGAAAGTCAGCTACTTGGTAACAGTAATACCTGGTATTTCAGATAGTTGTTAGCTGTCTCGGTATGCAGATATCAACTGGGTAATCAATAGGCTACCTAAAATTTATGTGTATTAACAATGGGCTCAGTCCCAGGCCCTGTGGATCCTGCATGTACGTGGTTTCTGCAGGACACAAAGTGCCCGCAATAGGGAGCCCTGAGGGTGCACGCGGGAACTGCTGGGCTTGGGATTGGTCTCAATGGGTATAAAATCCACGATCCATTTCAGCTCAAAAGCAACTGAACAAACTCTGGAGGTTTTTTCAATATAGAAATGAACTGCAGAAGCTTGTTCCTGCATGTGGGGTGGCACAGCCGGATGGGTGAGTCAACCCAAGGAGCACGCGGGGGCAGGAGCTTCCCAAGGCACTTCCCGGGCTGACTCACCCGCCCAGCTGCACCCTGCTCCTCCCGGCCCAGTTTGCTGCTCAGTGTGCACCACAGTCCCCATAGTGAGGGTGCGCTTGGGTCCTGCGTGCTAGAAGAGGCCCAAGGCGCTATGGGGACTGTGGCATGCTGTTCGGCTCAGCGGAGCAGCAGGCCAGGCCAGGAGGAACAATGGAAGCAGTGGGAATAGCAGAAACAGCCAGGTGGGTGAGTTAGCCCAGGGAGCACGTGGGGGAAGGAGCTTCCCGGGGTGTCCTGGAAAGTCCCAGAAAGACATACATTTTCAGGCATCTGGGTAACGGGGGCCAGGTAAACCTGTTGGGTGCCCACTGGGGCTGCCTGAAAATACAAATGCGCTACCTGCTGCACCCCTAATATCAGTGCCTTTAAGGAGCTGTAGGAATTCATTCTGCACTGGGAAAATTTGTTTCTGCCTGAGCTTTCCTTCCTGGGAGAGATACAGTAGCTTCTGGACCTATCTTGTATTTCAGCGTTAATGCTCCAATCATTCTCATGGTGTTGTGGCAGGCTCACCCATGAAATGGTCTTCACAAGTCACAGTGCAACTCCCTTGCTGCTAAAGATGGGACTTAGTTTGGCCCAAGCTGAATATTTCCAAAAGAAAGAGTGTTTTAGATGCCACTTAGAGGTGGAGTCACCGCCTTCACTTGTGTAAATGATTGTGGTTACATTGCCCTTAATGCAATCACACTGATTCACACCAAACGAGGATTTGGTCCGCAAAGTTCAGATCTGGGGCCAAACTTTTCCAAATTTCAGGCAGGATTAGGCTTCAAAAGAAACTCCCCCTCCTGCCGTGGAGCATCATTCCTTCCAGGTAGGAGGGCTGCAACCCAGGCCTCTGTAGCCCATGGAGAGTTTTGGAGGTATTAGCAACCACAGCCAGCACTGATCCTGAGGCCACCACCCCATAAGTTGTCCACATCTTTGCTGCACTCCTGCCAGGTGTCGCAGCGTGGCAGGGGTGAGGTTAAGCTCCATGAGCTCACGCTGGACTGTGGATCAGTTGGCACAAGGGGAGACAGCACCACAACCGACTCCGTTGTGAATACGCCCTTCCCCCTCCCCCAGATCCACCCATGTCCTGTAGAGGAGCAAGATGCTGGACACCTTCTCTTGCTGACAGAAGCAGTGACCGATCTCCATGTGGAACTGGGGCTTAATAGGAGACACGAGTCCGGTGAGACATAATAAGTGGAGCTGATATTTGAATGGACTTTCCTGTTGTTTTAGCCTTGTACCGCAGAAGGTCAGCAAGCCCCAATAACATGTAGCTCCACCTCGCTATTCATCAGAAGGTCGCTATTAAACATGGGTGTGGCAAGGTGTTTGGTCACATCAACAGTGCAATGGGACTGTAAATGTAAAGGTGCCATGAGTTGGGTTATTCACAAGGATTGAACCTGGATCATCTGGCTTGGAGGATGTGTGTCTCTACTGCGTTAGCTACAGAAAACAGTCCCCGAGATCACAGCCAGGCTCCTGAAGCTCCAGAGAGGTATTAGCATGAGTGACACAAGCTGGCATTACTACATCCAGGGTCTCAATAGCCACTAGGGGTGGGACACCGGGGAGAATACTGGATACCGGGTTTACCGGTATCGGCATACCAGATTTTTAACATTGGCCACGTTACCGAATTTTTTACATTGTGGCTATTGACTTCAATGGCCGCAATGTAAAAAATCCGGTAAAGCGGCCAATGTTAAAAATCTGGTATGCCAGTACAGGTAAATATCGGATTTATCGGATTAAGCCAGTACACCCAAATACCGGCAATATCGGTTCTCGGGAGAACCGGAATTCCCACCCCTAGCCACCGGGCTTGTTACGATGAGGTGCACAATGATTTCAGATTCTAAAGTCTGTCAGCTTCTTTGCCTTTTCCATCCCACTCAACAGCCCCACTACTGCCGGGGTGAGGAGTACCACACAGAGAGCAGCCGGGGCTCTGACCTGTCGGACATCATGGAGGAGGATGAGGAAGAGCTGTACTCAGAGATGCAGCTAGAGGATGGAGGGAGGAGACGAGTCAGTGTAACATCTCACAACACACTCAAGGTAAGAGAGATTGCAAGTTGTGGATTCCTCTCTCAAGAAGGTCAGGACAGATTCTCTTTCCTTTCTTCAGTGCACTAGCATTGTGTTAGTCCAGTGTCGATGGAATGGTGCCAGGTGGTCTCCACACTAGTAGTGTACTACTAATAGTGCACTAGTAGTAGCATGGTATGATGTAGTCATACTATAGTAATGCTATGGTGCTAGGTGGTATACCAACTAGTAATGTACTACTAATAGTAGACTAGTAGTGTACTACTAGTTCTGGTAGTGTGCTAGTAGTCGTATAGTGGTGGTAGGTGGTCTACAGATTATTAGTATAGTAGTAGCAGAAGAAGTAGTACTACTTCTAATAATAGTAGTGTACGACTTTTAGTACTAGAACTGGGATGAACTCTGTTTAGGGTGCAAATTCCATATTATGAAATCTACATTAACTTTGATGATCCCATAGGAGTAGCTAAGGGTTTCACCTATTGGAGACTTCCTATGGACTGCTTCAGTCTGGAGACCTACTGTTCTCCAATGAATTAGGTGTTTGACGTCACATTGCAGAAGGAGACAAGGACACATTAAGTGGGTTTAGAAGGCCGCACTCTTTATTAGCATATTCAGAAAACCCCCAAGGGAATCACACACACACACACACACACCCTCTGAAAAACCTGGCCCAGGGTTCTATAATTGCTTAACATCCAGCGGCCCTGAGCACAGCCCAGGTTCAGCCTCCTGTAAACCAAACCAATACTGTTCTCCCCTGCACCTTGTCTCAAGATGTCTGGCTTGGGCAGTGGGGGGAGGGAGAATGCCTTCCGCATGGGGCCCCATAGTGAGGCCCCCCACGAGCAGACGTCAAATGATGCACCATGCACCTGCAAGACCGCACAATGCACATATCCTGTGATTTAGATGGCTGTGCCTTCTTACCCCCTGGGAAGGGTCAAGCACTGGGTCAGTTTCCTGCTCGTGCACTGCCCCTTTCCCCATCTCATGGAGCTGTCTCTTAATCCAGCTACCCCCCCTTGGACCATCGCCACAAGGGATGGCCAGTTTAGCTTAGCTTAGATCCCTGCCCCACAGCACAAAAATTCCAAACTTCTTCCAATATTCCTTTCAACTTAGTCAAATATAAACAAACCCCTCCTCCAGTAGGTGGAGCCCATCCATCAGTCAAGCTCATGCCTAACTTGACTGATTTCCTCCTGCATGACACAGCCTCGGCCATGGAACTCAGCCCATCTCCCAATTTCCCGTATGGTTTTCTCCCAGCCATGCCAACTGTCTTGTGGTGCCTCGCTCCAAGCCATAGACGTCGCTGCAGCATGCTGATCCATAGCATGAGTATGCCAGGGAACTTTGCAAGCACCTCAGTCAGGTCCCTCTTCACATCTCTAACTAGTTCAATTTCTTTAGTGTTGGTCAAATTATTTTCCCCGAGCTGTATGACTAAAACCCTAAGAGGAGTGCCGTCATCAGTGGTTGCATCTAATGTGGGCATGAACAGCTTCCAAACCTGCCACTCTTTTTTCTTTATCCCCACTATCTCCGCCCGCTCACTCAAGCCCAGTTGTGTACCAAAACTTCAATTCCTGGCAATGTACCAAGCTGGGAACAATGATCCATATCCTCCTTCCCGCATGCCATCCATTTGCCCCTGAAATAGCATAGGAAAAGACATCTTTAGACATAACAAAGATCAGGTGTCAAAACCCCATAGCACCTGTTTGGCCGTTGTGTGTAAGCACTATAACAACCACAGCACCAATCTGGTCACCCGTTGAACACGCGATGTGAACACCATTGCATCACAAGGATCATTTGCGTGTTTTGGCTGAACACTTGGCCAACATATTTAATGATATTGCATGGCGTCTTTGCAGGTACAGCACGGGGAACAAGGCGGCAGCGCTTATGTGCTGAGATCGGGTGGCGAGCAAAACACCGATTTGCCCCAAGATGGGCTGTGTACCACATGGTGAACACAGGGCCAAACCGGTATTCACGTCAAGGTCAAAACACACATTCAGACACCTGTTGAGGTTATGTCTAAAGACGCCCAGTGACATGTGTCACTGAGTCCCTCCCATCTGCATTTCGTAAGCAGACTCTTCTAGCACGTGATCTGAAAGCCCCAATCACCATCGGCCTAGTCCAGAATCTCCGGATCACTAAACCCAGGGTAAGCGCGTTAGTGTCTTCCCTGACCAAGGAGTGGGATCCCTACTGAGCCAGTGGGAGCCATAGGTAGTGGAGGCACTCTTAGAACACCACTATGATGATAACAGGTAAGGGATGCTACACTGGCATGCACAAAGAGGGGGGCATAGAGTTAGGGCAAAGAAGAGACAAATATGCACTGACACCTGCACTGGGACAACTCTGAGTCGCCAGCTCAATCAACATCCTCTCCTCCCTCTGGTCAGTCCTGGAGTACCTGATCATAGGATGGTGGGGAGAGTGAAGGATACATCCCCAATCTGCAAGGCGCGCTTCAACCCTCGGAGTTTAGACTCAGAATGAGTTCATCCACCCGAAAAGCCCCGGGAAAAAGCCACTTTAAATGTTGTCCCAATTAGGTTGCCCAATAACTATAGCTACAAATCACCTGTAGGGCTCTGACTACTTTACGTAACAGCAAAAGGGTGATTGGAGCCGCTCGTCCGCCCGCCGCCCTCGATGCTGGGACCAGCTTTCGCCCATCCTGGTAAATAGAATCCCTGGTTGGGGGGGCTGTATACTTAAGGGCTGAGGTCTTGCTGACTGCTGTGCCAGGAGCCAAACTCACCTGCCTAAGGGGAGCCCCTACTGTAGTAGCATATGGGGCTCAGGAATGGGAAATTCCAGGGGGCAGCCCAGCTGGGCTCTACACTGCTGAAATTGTAGGCGTGCCTGCTCGTAAGTGGCTCCGGACTTTGGAGCCAGGAATCTCTAGTCCATGTTGAAGTGCTTGACAATCCAAGATTCTGCAGCTCATCCGGCATAGACTCGGGTGCTGGCATGGCTCTGTGTACTAAGGATAAGGAATGAAACCGGACCTTCTAGAATAAGAAAGGGCATTGGCTACACCATTGTTAAAACCTGGTATGTGCTTGGTCATGAAAAGTATGTTCTGTCTCAGGCAAGCAAGGACGAAAACCCTTACTAGTCTCATCGCTCTAGGGGCTTAGATGACAAAGAATTGATCACCCGCACTACAGCCATGCTATCACACCGAAAAGGAACTCTCCCATTAGCCCAGGAGGCTGCCCAGATGTGAACTGTGACTACGATGGAGGAGTGAAGAAACAAAGGTCCCAGCCACCATGCAGGCCAGCCATCTGGGCACTTGCTTATCTTCCGCCATAATAAACCCGAAGCCTAAACCTCCGGTTGTATTGGATTGAACTTGGAGTTCACTTCCAAGCAAATGCACCCTCCAGAGGCTGACTCTGTTGTACTCAGCCAGAGAAGTCTCAACGTTGCAAGGTCCTCCTCATTCAGCTGGTTATTCTAATGATGATGAGAGGGCAAATCGCCATGGGCTCACTCGTACAAGATTTGGAAGGAATAGCTGCCTGTTGTGAAACTAGCCTCTTTAGAGAGGAAAGGGCTGTAGACCCAAAAAACAGTAAACATCTAACCCTACTATAATGTGTCACCATATCATGACACATGTAGGAATGCCTGCTCGTAAGTGGCTCTGGACTTTGAGGCCAGCGATCCCAAGTCCATGTCAAACTCTTCCGGACCAGGCTCAGGTGGCGTCGGGGCAGTTAGATGAGCTGTTAAGATGGTACACAACTGGTGTTTGCCACAAATGATGCTGATGCGTGGGTTGGTGTTAATCAATATTTAGGGAGTAATGTTCCCCTAACGGAGGTAGAAAACAGTTCTCTGAAAGAACCAATTCTCCTGGGAAAGCAGAGATGGGGCGTATGCCATGCCCCTGAGCATTGAGAGGTCTGCTGAACTAGTTGTGGGGAGATGTTAGGGCAAGATAAGTAATCGTTTTGAGTTTTCTTTTGCTCCTAGTGAAAAGGTCTTTGAAAGAGATGACTTTCCTTTTGTCACTAGAGAGAAAAATCTGTGAAACTAAAGGAACAGGAACTGCATTTGGGAGTGTGAATGGGCGAATGACTTCAGTATGGCCTTTTGTCTCCTGCTTATGCTGTTGATCTACATTCTGGGTAGCCCAGAAGAAGTGGTTTGCACAGGGAATTAGCTTTGCCAATGGGTGTTTTAAAACAGATGCGGGGGTGACCCGACACCCCCCTCCCCCCGTCTGCCCCTTTCAGCCCCGTCTGGTTTGGGTTTAAGTGGACCCGGCGGCTGCCGCAGCACACAATCCCCCCCATGTGCCATCCCCCTCACTTACAGCATAGAGTTTCGGGCAGATTGCCCGACACTCTAGGCTGCCACCCGCAACTCTATGGTATTGCCCAGGGCGACCCCTGGCCAAGAACAGGCAACTCTGTCTCGGGCCGGTGCCCCGGGTTTGGGTGGCCCATTCCACTGGAGGTGCTCCTGGATGTTTCAGAGCACTGCAAGCAGGGCAGGAGCAGAGCAGGGACAGCCTGCTGCACCTCCGCTCTGCCTGCCCATCTGGCGGTCGGCTTTTAGACGGATGGGCCACCCAGGGGTGAGGTGGAGCAGAGGCAGGGCTGCTGTCTGTCTAAATGCACCCATAGAATCTGCAGGGCCTAAGTAATCTAGTCCACCAAAGAGGATGGTCTCCTGTTGTAATTCAGGTGCGCTGATACAGATTTTCTGGACACACGCCGTTTTTATGAGATGATGTTGATAAAGAATTTGTAGCCCGCATGCAGCAAGCCGAGAAGGGACATAGACACCCCCCACGGTATAACTCTGCAAGGATATTGATCCCAAGGGAGGGGGGAGCATATATGATCACTCACCATCGCATGGTTGCAAATAGTTAAAATGGGCTACCTCCAAACTGCTGACGTGTTTGATTACACAAAATTATAACTCGAACACTGTACACACCAAGGGTAAAGAAACTGATTGCAGATGCCCGATCCCACTGGGAACACAGCATGTTTCAGTTTGGGGAGCTGACCTAAAACCTCTAACGTGGTCTTGGAGGGGGGACGTGTGATGACGGGACTTGTGAAAACAACATCCACAGAACACAAGGAACATACATGTTCCTTGTGTGAGTACGCTATGTTCATGTATCCTAGTCATCATATCTGCTATCAGTCAACTCGTAATTAAGAGATAATTACAACTCTGACAAAATTTCATACCAAAGAACTGTGTAAAGAAAGAACTTCAAAATATCATGAGCACACACCGAACCCATATAGCAGGTTTCCTGGAGCAGATAGAAAAACAATAGGGTGTTGATGACCAAGATGTGAGGAAGACAGACTGAAGAAAGAGAGCTTCGTTCACTCATTCTGCAAGATCCCAGTGTGGACTGTGGACTGAAAAAAAACATCTCAAGAACTAACCAAGAAGGATGGCGCACAGCCTCATCCTTGGCTGAGAATTCCAGACTGACATACGAACTCACACTTAGGGTAAAACTCTAGCCTACGGACTTCACGAGCAATGTAGCTCTGTGTTATCGCTTTATTCTATCATTTGACTTCCACTCGTGAATCAGTCTTGCACTGTGCTTAATCTGATTTTATAAAGATAAAATTCTTTTAACTAAGCCGTGTGGGCTTTCGTGGTACCGACATTGAATGACACAGTTGAGGGGAGCCCCCAGATTAGAGACTTGGGCGAACCCTTCATTTAATTTCAGTAGCTTGGGACCTCTTTATAGGCTGGGGCAGTTCTGGTGGGAGCTGGGTCCAGTGAGGACTGTAAGTAGGGAAACCAAGCCACGGCCGGTCTGGAGCGAAGCAGAGGAGACCCCCAATCCCACTGCAGTGGTATCTCGCTAGCCACTACAGGGTCCTTCCATGGGACCCCTGCCCTGCACCAGTGACCTCCTGCTGAGCAGTCACTTTCCCCCAAGGCCCCCCCACCCTTCTCTTGCTCATGAGCTGGGGGGTAGGGATGGGCGAACGCGGTTCGGAGTTCGGACCGAACTCGGTCTGTTCGGTTGACCGAACTGAACTTCCGAACCAAACTCGAATTTCAAACCGAACCGAACCAAACCGAATTTCCGAACTCCGTTCTTTTCGCCCATCCCTAGTGGCAACACACACTTAAAAACCTGGTTTTGAATGGCCGAACTTGGTTCGGAAGTTCGGAATTCGACCAAACTTGGTCTGTTCGGTCAACCAAACCAAACTTCCGATCTGAACTCGGATTTCAAACCGAACTGAACCAAACCGAATTTCCGAACTCAAATTTCAAACTGAACCGAACCGAACCTCTGACCTCCGTTTTGTTCGCCCATCCCTACTGGGGGGAGAGATGCTTCCCCCACCTGCACATACCTGGTGGTGGTGGTGGGGGTTTGCCTCAGTACCCCAAGGAATAGGGGTTGCTCCCAGGCCCGACCACACTGTTCCTGGCTTGGCTGCCCCCTCCCCTGCACCTGTACCTAAAAAGGGGACGGAGAAAGGTGGGAGCCACTCCAGCAGAGCAACAAAGCACAGGTTCACATTCAGATCACTTCCTGTTCAGGAACCATCACTGAAGAGACTGGATATAAGGCCAGCCTTGGACCCCCAGCCAACAGAATGCCAGGGAACTGGTACCACTGCCCCAGCCTGTAATATGGTTAAAAGTCTGGCCATTTGGGGGTGGGGGAAATGGGCACATTGTCCTAAGCCTTCCTCCTGCTGGCCCGCACCCACAGGGCTGCTAGGTCCAGTCCCGTGGAGGAGGAAAGGGTGTGTGTGCGGATTGTGGGAATACTTGTGGCCCCTGTCCCGTGCTCCAGTACCAGATGCTGCTGTCGCCAGCTCATGGCCACCGGGCCAATCACAGATCTGGCCTCTAGCATACTTCCCCCACTGCTGTGGCCGCGCAACCTCACCGCTGCCAGGCGGGTTCGATCCCACCAGTGGCGCACCTCCTGCAGTTGCTGGGCTAGATTTGTGTGTCTGCTCCTTGCTGTTCCCCGGCCAAACTTCACTGAGTCTGGGAAGCTCAAAATGGTGGCGAGGAAGTCCTGCAATAGGAGACCTCCTTTGCACCAGGGGCTCCCGTTGCCAGGGGAACCCCTACCGGGTAAGCTCCAAACCTTCTGCGGCCTTCTGGAGCATCCTGTCTCCCTCCTCCCCAAATTTTGCTCCACCCAAAAAGTGGGGTGGGGGGTAGAATGGGATTTGGAGTCTTCAGAGATTGCAAAAATGTGTCTGGATGGATAGGTAGATTTTTAAAAACCACATACAGGCAGTTTCTAAATACCGTACACACAAACATTTTCAAGTGTACAAAAGGCATAAAATCTGAAGAAATGGATTTGCACCCGTGAAAATGTTTTTTGCATCTTATTTTACATTTTAAAATAAGAGCACTTCTAGTTTCCCCACTGAGGGCCTCTTTAGACAAGATGTGTCTGCCCTCCTTCCCCCCCGGTACCATTAAATACAGCACACTCACACATGGACAGAGGTCCGGACTCAAACCTCAGTATCCCATGTGTAAATGCGCTGTTTTCAATGGCACTGACCGACTTCTGGAATAGAGGTGGGGAGGGGGAATGTCTAACCACATGCAACTTCATTTCTCGCGGATTCTAAAGCCTGCAAGAAACTGCACTTGTCTAAAAACGCGCTGAGTGCTCCCACTGTTCCCAGATTCTGGCTTGCATTGCACGTGGGAGGGAGCAGAGGCTGCACCTGGGTCCCTGCTGAATAGCTGCTCGGCACGAACCAGGGAATACACACTCTCCTGCATCCACCGCAAGTCCTGGGCTTTCACTGCTGGTGCGGGCGAGACATGAAAAAGTTTCATTAGGAATCCCAAACCCTTCCAAAATACCTTCATATACAGTACATATAATACAGAAGTGCAATATCATCTCTAGGTAATGTAAATGTAAATTTTATTTGCGTGGCCATAAGGTCATTGCATAACATAAAAGAAAAACATACACATACGAACAAATACAACATAAATGGCCGTAGCCATCAATACAGTAAAATAACAAGAATTAAAAAAAAGAAAAAGGAAAAATATTCTACCACTAAAATAAGTGGTCACCATACCAACATGATTCTAAAACTTTGCTAAACCATCCCTTGAATACTACTCACAGCTACACAATTCCACATCATCCCCAGTCACAATCGATGGGCTGGCTACTGGGAGAAACTTCAAAAACCTATCCCTTCAAGCAAATGCCTGCACCAGAAAGGCTGACACCGCGGCCGATAATTTATAATTGGTGTCGGCAAGAAATATACGTAATAATTCAGAAGGGGCTCTGCCAGGAAATTTATCCATGTATGATGACAAAAACTGTGCACGAGGTACACTATATAACTGGCAAAAAAAATAAAACATGGGCCACTGTTTCAATCTCTAGATGATCAAAGGGACAAAGCCTATCCCCAAGGGAGATTCCCGCAAAACGGCCCTCAAGCAGACAAGTGGGCAAAACATTAAGTCGAGCACCAAAGAAAAGAGAAAGTCTCCTAACAGAGTATGAGGAGGCTAGATAAGGGGCCATGACCCCAGGATTTGGAACCACATATTTATAGTGAGCCAACGAGGCAAAAGCCCCGATAGCTGCTCGATCCTCCTGGAATCCAATGTCCTTAACCCTAACCAGGGCCTCCCTTCACGCAATAGAAAAATGCACTCTTTTCAGATGTTCAGTCGAGAGGCCCCAGCTGGCGACTTGCTTTACCATCAACTTGGTCCAGAGCGCAACAAAAGAATCCAGGGATCATCTCTAGGTTGCAATGTTATTTAGGGGTGGTCCCCCCCCCCCCCAATATTCCTGACCCCTTCTTTGCACTCACCAGAGCTGGGACTGCCTTCAGAGAAGTCTTCTCATGGTTTACACAAAACCCAGACTCTGCTAGTCCAGGACTTGGGGAGTGCTCTCCAGTGCCCTGTGGATTTCCAGCAGTGCCAAGAGGTTGGATAAAGCTCATAACCATGACTCTCAGCACCTCATCTTCCACAGTCCCAAGGAACTGGGTAGTGAGGCGGAGAGCTTGTATCAGGAATGATCTCCCCAGTAGTGCAAAGGAGCATTTGCTTTATTCATGCAATGAAAACACGTACTGCAGCTATAAGCCTTGCTGAACCTCAGATTGATATTATATTATTTATATTCAATTATATAAATGAATATGTTAGTTCACAGTGCCAATGACTGCCTGTTGCATATGGTAATTGCAATGCTCACTTTTTTCTCCTAGCAGCAAGCTATAGCACTGAAGCTGTCAAGAACTCAGCAGGTGGCTCATTTCACCATCATTATCACCATAGAACACGGATAAGGAACCAGTAGTCCAGGGGCCAAATTCAGCCTGACATTTTTTATTTTTTTTAAAAAAAGTTTGGCCCCTTTCCAGTTCCTGAATCCAGCCTGTAGATCCAGTCCCTACCCTCAAGCACCGAGCGGGTGTTTTTAAACGAGCCAGGTTTGGGGCGAGGCAGGTTCATGGCCGCTGAGAGGCACAGCTGTGGAGCAGCCACTCAGGGGGAGTGCGTGGGGAGGGATTCTAATGGGTGGTTCCCAGTGTGGCCACTGCGGCAGTCAGCTTGTACTCCCCCTGCCACGGACCGTAGGGGAGGGGGAAGTGCGCCGGGCTGGCCTTTGAAATGGACATGCCCCATCTACGTGCGCTGTAGAACTGGGCTCCCCAGCGTTCGCGGCCAGTTCCTGTGACTTGCAAAGGCCGTGTCCTGTGCCTCTGAGCGGGAGACCTGGCTGCTGGTTTGGGGGGCTGCCCCAGTTCATACGGGCCAGGGATGCGTGGGTGCGCATCCCCCCACTCCACCTTCAGACGGGCGGCCGAATGAGCGACTCCTGGGTGGCCATGCGGGGTAGCATCTCATTTGGAAACACCCAAAGAGTGAGCTCAGGGGAAGGGAGCAAAGAGGAGGGCCCTGCACTCAAGGATAGGGAACAAATCCGCAGCATAGAGCCATGATCTGGACCCGCCCGTTCCTTTCCACCATCCTGAGCTTTTCAAACCCAGATCTGTGACTTTAATCCCATGAACAGACACTCTCAGGTAGCCTTAATAAACATGAAAAATAAAAAGTTGAATTCTTAAATGTCTTTTCCTACCACTTCCAACTCTGTCCATTTGGTAAATGCCTAGCTTTACCCCATGTGCTACCTGGTTCTTTTAAGAATTAAAAACCAACAGGGCTTTCTATATAATCCTTTGTTTTTAGTCCCATCTTTGATGCTGTCAGCCTAGCTCAGGACATAATGGAGTAGCGTAGCTATAGCTCCGTTGAAACCAGCTGCCAGCAAGCCTGACATTTATGATGTTTATTCAATAACCTCTGCTGGTTGGCTGGTAATGCAAGAATCAGGAAATGCCATGCATGAATCTAGTATGCCACTGCCACATACTTTTTATTGCCATTTTTTTTCTTGGTGATAAACAACGTGACTTATCTGAGGTAGGAAGGGATAGAAATTTGGATGGCATGCTACTCCAATTTGTGGGCCTAAAGTTACTTGACTGTGCCCCCCCCCCCCCTCTGCATTTTGCCTTGCCCAACTCTGCTTTTCAGCAAGCATAATGAGAAAGAAGAGTGGGTAGAAAAAATCTCCGTCCTGCTGCCTTCCAAACGTACATGCCATTTGCATCAGAGTATGCCACCCACCATGTAATTGAGAACTGCCATTAAATGTTTTCTGTACAGAGTTACATAAAATACCCTCTTGAAAAGTGAGAGTGTTTTAATGGCAAAAATACATCTCATTCATGCAACGTTATTATCCTTGACTGCTGGGGAACTGCAAAATAAATGTTGACATCGATTATCTAGAGGGAGATCCAAGTTTGTACCTCAGATCTAAGCACCCGTGACACTTTGGATCATAGAAGATTGAATGGGACCATGATAACCATCCACCATGCGCAGGGTTTGGCCAGTGCTTTGCCAGCAAACTCCCAGAAGAGTGCAGAGCTGGTTGCCTTCTCTGCACTCTTTGGGGCATTTGCTGACAAAGCCGGGGGGTGGCTTTTGCATCAGCCAAACTGCGCGCAGGTTTTGGCTTCCAGATTCTCTCCCAAAGCCAAAATATGCACGGACCGGCCCACCGCTGAAGGTGTGAATGTTGTCTTAGTGTCTTTAGATGATGGAGAGCTCATCCGTCTCACACATGGGGAAATCTGGGTTCAGATCTGAGCTACCTATACCGTATGCATTATATTGACCCTTTATTTGTGGCCCTGTCTCTTAAAAGCTCCAGGCACTCAATACAGCCACTCCAAAATAATCCAAAGAGTTTCAAAAAGTAATCCTAAAAAAATCATCCAAACCCCAAAAGAGAAACAAATCCTATAAAATAAATAGCGTATGTAGAAGAGCCTTCAGTTGGTCCGAAAACTGGGGCGCCTTCGAGTCAAAGGGGGAAGAGAATTCCAAAGGGTAAAAACAACCGTGATAGCAGCCCACGGTGTCCTGCTTTGGCCAGGACCTCGCCTGCACTTATTATATTTGATTGATTGATTTATATGCTGTCTTTCCCAGAGCCTCAGGGCAGCTTATGATCCACACAAACATTTAAAACGAATACAAAAGACCCTAAAAAAAACCCAACCCACACCACTCAAACCCCTCTCGCACTCGGATGCCAAAACCTCCCACCAAACCCCACCAATGTGCAGGCGCTGCCCGATTTTGGTCTGGGCTCTGATCTCGGGAAATCCCCAAAGTCACAGTCTGAGCTAAGGCCCGCCTGACCGGGCAAAAGCAGGCCACAGCAGGCTGTTCCCAGGCCACCAATATGGCTTGGGTCAGGTCCGCCATGGCCACTGCCATGGCTGGCTGTCATTGGCCACCATGGCTGCCCATCTTGGTGGGCAGGCGGGGGCGCTGGCCCAGGAGTGGGGCCAGCTGCACATTTCGCGAGCTCCTTGCCCTACCTGATACCCCAGCCACGGGCATGTCTGTTCAGCGTTCTGGACCATGTCCGCCGTGGCTTCCTGACCCGGCGGGGCCGTCATTTCTGTTTTTACCCAAAGTCACTAAGAAGGACCCTGCCTGATCATGTATAAACTTTGTAGGCATATGTCCCTTCAAGAATCACAGCTTATTCCAGGTATTTAGCTATCCAGGAGTCAGTCAGTTAAGAGTTCCAGTGATCAAAAATGGCACCTCTCACTATGATAATTTGGGTATCCCGGTATCTACTGCAGAATCCCAAAGAAAGATGTTTGCATGGGATTCTTTTCTTACCCCAGTCCCCAGTTTTTGTAAGCCTCACATAAAAGACATGGCCCACCTTACGTAAGCTCCTGGGAATCCTGATTCCATCCAGTGTTCTTCTGCACATCTGGTAGGTATGCAGTGTTTGCGGGAGAGAATAAAAGTCAAGTGATAAGTTGGTTTTGAAGTTGGGATTTTGTTAAGAAGGCATAGAGTTAAGAGGACAGATGGGCCAAAGTGTAAATTGAAAAATGGAATGACCCGATTCAAAATATTCCTGGGTCTGATGGAAGTCATGTTTAAATGGTCTTGTACTGACCCTAAATTTGGGATGACATCAGAGTGTGTCATATCCTGGATCCCTGAAAGAGCACAGAATGCTTCCTGAAACATGGTTAATGGAAGAAACCAATCCAACCTTGAGAAAGAGCAAAGAAAATCTTAGACGTTAAGAGTCATGATCTAACACACACCCTATGGCTGAGCTGGTATGCAGCTTTTATTGTTTTGTTTCCAATGCATGGGTTCAATTCTTGTGAGAGCATCCGTATATCAGCTGTCTGTACTGACTTCCCTCGTCGTTTGCTGACAGCAAGCCACTTCCTAATCATGTCTTTTATTTTCACAGATCCCCATTCAAAGCATGACCTCTCTCCCCCTCACTGAATAAACTGCATGCCTTTTGTTTGCCATTGCTCTAAAACTAATTCTGTCTTTTTATTTTTCTTTCCTCCCCCCTCCTCCCTCTCTGTTTTATTTTTTATCACGCACTATTTGTTCCCCACCTCCTCCCTCCCACCTGTTTTTTAACATCACATACTTTTAAAGGAATGCTATAAGAATAAGACCACTGAAGCGGCTTTTTTGGAACAGCCTGACTTTTCTCAACAGATCCACCACAGTAAAAAGCTTTTCAGTATCCCCGAAGTAGCTGAAGAGGACGGCGACTATTCGGAACTATTGCACAAGCAGGGGTTAGGGGCGCCCTATAAAATGAGAACCACGGTAGCTAGAGACACTAGATCCACGAGGGTCTACAATCAAGACCAGCAGCAGCACAACTTTTGGTACCCAACCAAGCACAGAATTTCAAGCCTGGAAGATTCCGAAGACAAAGGCTACAAATTCAGTAGATCCTTAACAAAAAGCCCAGACAGCGGACTGGACTGTGGAAGTGAGGAAGAAGAACTGCGCTTTAGTTTCCGAAATGCTTACGACTTGGTTTCCGCCAACATTGCGCCTAGCTGTTGCGCCAAGAGCGAGAGTTGTTCATGCCGAGAAAGCACAAGGCCACTGCTTGCTCGGAGAAGAACTCTAACGAGACAGAGCAGCGTAGAAGAAGACTTTGGCGACCAGGATGCTTCCTTGGTGGAGCCCAGAAGCAAAGGGCCCAAGCACAGTTATGAGACAAAGTATGAGACTCAGAGATGTGATAGAGCAGATAATTTGACTAATGAAGACATTCAGGGAGACTGGAAGAGCAACTTAAAACACAATGACTTTAGGGTCTCTGTCCCACTTGCAAAGCCATTTCACAGAGAAGCTGAAGACTCTCTGGTGTGTTGATATAAAACTTTCTTCTAACATCTACTTGCCGAATCAATCTATTTTCTTTCTTTTTTTCATTTTCTTTCTTTCTCTTCTTAGAATACATCTTTGGGGACTTCTCTCCTTTTTTGTTGTGGTTTTGTTTTCTTTACTCTTTTCCTCCTCCTCACACTTTTTGATTTATTAACCTACATTGCTTAACAGACTTTTTTATGATTTTATTTTTATATTTCCATGCCATACCGAGATCCGTTTTTAATTTGCTTTACAACCATGATTTCCCCCCTTCCCCCCACAGACTAAATTTAAAAAATGAACAGCTGCTTTTGTTAAAGGACAACTGAATCTAAATTTTAATTAAGGGTTAGCTGAACTAGAGTTCGCCTCAAGTTTGTTTAGTTCAGTTTTATTTTATTTTTCTTTATCTTTAATGTGCCCATCCAAATACTGGTTTTTAAAAAAGAGAGAGAAGGGGATTTTATTTTTAACTGGGACCAAAAAGCATTTCATCAATTTTATTTGTTTTTTTTTTTAAGGTCTGCCTTTTAAAGAATCCATTTTGTCATATTGTCTTTGCTTCCCTCATTCCCAGATTTTCAGGAAGAGATCTTAATCTCCAGTCCTTATCACTGGGCAAGTACCAAGACAACGTCTCTGTTTCCTGTCCCTTGGTGACAGTGACCTAGACTTTGGGAGTTTCAGGATTTCTCGTGTTTCCATTGTCCATCGTTTCTCTTCACAGTCGCTTCTCTGCCTCCATTTTTAAATTTAATTTAGTTTTTTTTAAGACAATCTCTTCTTGCCTTTGAAGTTGCAGACTGCATCTCTAAACAGGAATGCAGGCAATCACCTGCTTCCCAAGCGATGAGCCTATGCAGTTCCATGTTAACCCACAAGAGGGCCTCTGTGATCCTGCCAAGTCATATATATCTGTACCCAAAAGGCGAGCCTCTATGAACTCCCTCCTCTGAAAGTCACCGAACAAGCTTTTTTTTTTTGGTTATACTCTCAACCTTCATCAATCCAGAGAGTGGAAGTCTCAGACTTAATGTGTCTTATTTGACAGTAGATTGAGCTGCAGCGGCTGCTGCTCCACACTTAGCCCGACAGTCTATTCTGAGCTGTTTCTTTTTTTAAAAAAAAAATCTCCCATAAAAATTGGTGCCAAGGTTGCATTTAATCTCAGTTGTCGTAGAGCAACCCAGGAGAGGTTTTAAAGTGGTAACATTTCCTGCACAGAGAGAGCCAGCTGTGGCAAGCTGAAATGATTCCTGACATTCTTTTCCACGAGTCTTAATGACCTCTAAAAGCCTGTAACCTCAGAAGGGCCATAGAGGGAAGCGATCGCCTCACAGACAGCAGGAAGAGAAGGTGCAAATGCAATCCGGTCCGCTCGTCACAGCACTTACGGCCGCTTTTATCCCTCTTCAAGGAGAGTTTAGCGCGCTCTGAGCCAAGTTAGTGGCAACAACAAAGGCAAAAGAATGTCTCAAAAGTTTCCTCCTCTTCTTTTTCGTTCTAACGTGTGACTGCTCTTTCCAAAGTACGTGCCATTGGTACCATTTTTCTTTTGCAGGTTTTAGCAGACACCCGTATGGTTTTCAGCTAACCTTTCAGTTAAAAACTAAGTTTAGTTGCCTTTAGAGTTTATGCTCGATGAAAATGATTGATCTGATTGATTTCTTTTTGTTCATTTCTTTTTCTTTCCCCTCCCCCAAAGCACACAGTGGTATAATTTGCAAACCTGTTTGTTTTTTCTTGTTTGTTTTTTTGTTTTGTTTTAGCTTTTAGGGAACCCATCAGCTGCCGGACGACCTGACAGGGCGGAGCACCCGGGTCGAAGGTCATCTCGCGGCGGTGCTGTGCCGCAAAGGTCTCAACCAATGTTGGTCCCTTCCATTGGTTAGTTGGCCGGATTGGTGGATTTATCTTCTTTACAACCATGAAGCTGGGGGGAAAACTGGTCCTTTGAAGAAACTACATTCAACTCATGAATCCTTCAGATAAGCTGAACCAAAACCGACAGATTTTGGCTAAATATTGAAAATATTAGAGATTCATTTAGGGTCTAAACCAAAGCCCACTGAACTCAACCGGAGTCTTTCCGATGGATTTAGTGATCTCTGGATCAAGACCCAAGTCTTTTGGTGGTGATAGCTAGAATTTGAAACCTGCAATAGCACAGCTCATTGTTTCAAATAAGCTAATGAATGGACATGTGACTAATGACTAACTTTAAATACGCCCCCTCATCAATCCATCCATCCAACTTTCCATTCATCTACCACCATTTTACATTCATTTCCATTTTCTTACCTACTTTTTGGAATTTACTAGGGAATTATGGAAATGGTTCAATTGATGGAATCAGTAAAACTGAGTCATGTCCCCTATTGTCATTATTTTTTCCTAATTAACCCACCTCCATTCTGCTTAAATGATGAGCTAAGAATATATTGTTTTCTATGAGAAATTCCAAAAAGTAATGCAGACAAGAGAATGGAGTTAAAATCACCCAAGCACAAAAAACTCATCACCAAACCCTGGCATGCTAGGGAAACGCGTACATAGGCACTGGAGAAATAGGGGAGCATAGACTGAAGAGAAATAGTCCCTGTGTTGTAAAATCCCTGGGTGCCAGAAATTAAATTTGACGGCACTTTATGAATGGTGTGGTAGCAAGCCAGTTAGCCCAGAAGCAACTGTAAGCAGTTCTAGCCTGAAGCTTGATCCATGAATGAGACCCTTTCCAGCTCAAACAGAGTAAACTGAAACTGGAAAAGGCTATTATATAAAGGAACAGAATTTTGCCTTTGAAATATTTTCTCCCAATTCCATATGCCATGGATTCACTACCAAGCTATTGTGAATGTAGACCAAAACCCTCCGGTGATGGGCAGTGCCCTCTGTCAGCGTGCCATTAGATAACTTTTGTCTTCAAAGGAGAAAGAAAATAATAATAATATTAGGGCCATTTAATAAGCATTAATAAAAAATGCAAGTGGCTAGACATGGGTTAGAGAGGAATCGGACCTCTAGATGAAGGATGAAGATGGTTTCCAGCTAGTGGATTTAATGCTGCCAAGGTTGGGTAAGGGAGATTAAAAACATGCTCCGGGGTTTTAAGCAAGCAAAGCAGCTGCTTCTGGGCCCACAAGTACGGAGGGCCCGCGCCCCATGGAGCTGCTGTGTCCCCTGCGGAATGGTGGCAGAGGGCCCCATTTCATCTTCTTCACCAGGACCCATTCCAACCTAGTTACACCCCTGCTTTTAAACCAGTCTCTAAGGAAAGTTTTATGTCATGGGGTGGATTATCCCGCCTCTGTCTTCAGTGGGGTCATGGCACCTTCTTCTGAAGCTGGGTATTATCAGAGACAGGACACAAGAGCAGGTGGACCATGGATCTCCTCCAGTACGTCCCTGCCTTTGTTCCTATAGAAGAAGAATCCACAGCGCAGAGAAATATTCTCTTTGCCTTTGCCTTTTATAGGACCTGGGCCTGCCTATCGGCTTCCTTACAATCAACCCCAATTAAGTTAATCGAGTTACATTGGTGTTGGGTTTTTTTTATTTTTTAAAATGGCGGGACTAGAGAATCAGACCCCCAGAATACATATGGAAGTATAAAAAGTGACTCTATTTGCTCAGTGTAATCAGGCAATAAACATTCTCCCTTCTAGGCTCGTGTTCGTTAGATCTCTCTCTCCCTCCCTCCCTTCTTTGAAAGGCGTGTCTGCCCTAGAAATGTTGCTTGAGTTTAAGCTAGAGATTGTTGTGTTGACCATCCGTTAGGGGAGACGGGCGGGCGCTGCGGCCAATGCGGCCGCAGCGCCCACCCGAATTGACCACGGCCCGGAATCCCACCGGGCCGTGGTTTCCGTCCAGACGAGACGGGTCCCTTCATCACGACGGGGAATCACATTCACGCGCTGGTCCCGCCGGTTCCGCCGATCGCGTGGTGAATGTGATTCTCCGCCGTGATTGACTGTGATTAACATCTGGGGGGGAACTTCCGGTTCCCCAACAGACGTTACGAGGCCATTCCCCACCACAGGGTATTGACTGTGGTTGAGCGTGGTCTCGTAACGTCTGAAAATACCCAATGAAAGCAATATGCCAGCAAGGTACCTGGCGCTGAACAGTTTGTAATTAGAAACAGGTCCCTGCTCTGAGGGGCTTACAATCTAGGATAGACAAGGAGAGGGGGAGGGGAACATAGGTTCATATATTCCCATTTTACAGATAGAGTGAGCCGAGAGACACTGGTCACAATCCCAAACCCCTCCACGTGAGTCCCAGGTGGATTCCACATGGCACAATGCATTCCCAATGAACATGTGCGTGGGTTGCATGGGGGATCCACAGGGTATGAATTATTATATTATTAATTATTATTATTATAAGCATTTATATAGTGCCAGCGATGCACCTGGTGCTTTACAAAAAACAAGATAGACACGGTCCCTGCCTGAGAGCTTACAATCTAATGGGATCGGCCCTAATGATTTGTCCAAGGCCATCCTGTGAGTGGGATTTGAATCCTGGTCTCCCAGGTCCAAGTTCAGCACCTTATTTGCTAGGCTAAACTGGAATAGGTTTGGCAACAGCTATTAACTAAGATAGTCAGAAGATGTGATCTCATGCTCTGGGTGTCTCTGAACTGCTGTCTGCCAAGCTAGCCAGGGGGTGGATTTCTCTTTAATTGCCATCATGCACTTCTTCTGAAGTAACCAGTGCTGGCAACTTGGTGGACACAAGCTAGGAGCTAGAGGAACCATTGGTTTGACACAATATGGCAGCTCTTCTGAAACTCAAGCATATCTGTAACATAGCTAACTAGAAAGGAAAAATTCTCTTTTAGTGTCTTATGCCTGGAATTTTTAGAGCTGAAACGAAGTTGATTTTGTATTGGCTGATGATATTCTCATTTTCAGATAGCTATAATAGCCACACCCATCAATTTATTCATTTGCACGCACATTCGTTTCAACTCTAGGATTCTTGCAAACTTTCTTGCTGTTTATCTGGAGGTATACTGTACATTCCAGATTTATTTATTTATTATTTTAAAAAATCTTAATATAAATAATTTAAATATTTTAAAAATAAAAATCTTATTATAAACAGAGAGAGGGTTTTAGGGAGGGGGAAAGCCCTGCACATCACTTTGGTTTAAGAGAGTTTTCTATCCACTGTGATTTTAATGGGAAGCTAGGGGAAGATTCTTGGATTAAATTCAACAGGGATCATTTTCCGTATACAAGGTCGGAATGCAGGTCTCTGAAATAATGACTGTGGTGTATAGGAGCTCAAAAGCAGTTAGACACTTAGATAAGAAGGAATTAGTTTCTTATAATCAGCCTCCATGCCAATTACTAATTAAACAGGAGAATAAAATAGCAGTTTCTTATCTAATCCTTCCGTGCAAGTTTAAAAGCGCATTGGTGTGTTCCACACTAGTATGCTCCATGAATTTTGTTCTGGGGAACTTGCATTAGGATTGAATTACAATATTGTCTAATACTGATAAAATGGTGATATTTTCCGTATCTAAAGAAAAAATGACTTCTCTAGTGCGCTCTGAAATGAATGAAAGAACCCTATCTATCCAATATCATTCTCAATGTAATCGTCAAATGATGTGTCTACAGGCCAGGATTGCTAACTGCTAGCATTGAATTGCATTGTTTAAATAAAAGGGACATGTTCCTTACTTTTATCAGAAACGTAACACTTTCCATGCGAGCTAGCTCTTCAAGATAGTAGACCAGTCTGCTTGCAGGAGTTAAACTGACTGCAAGTTTCTACGAGTGTGGAAGCAATTCTGCAAGATGTAATAGTTAGCAAGAGAGTGTTCCAAAAAATAGAAAACTTACAGGATAAACATGGCCAGGATCATGTCTTTCTCAACCATCCCAAATTTAAACTCATGTTAGAGGATTTCCCCATTGAATCAATGAGTATTTTTGCATTAATACCTCTCTGCAAAATCACTATACTTACCCAAATCCAAGATGTATTTTTTCCTGCTTTGAGACTAGAAAATCATGATTAATCGGAGTTGTATGTTATGAAAAATACAGTAGCCTAGGTCAAACTGACGCACCTCCATGATACTGCATGACCGGAGAGGTAGTCTTGGCTTCATTCTTCCCAATGGCCTTTGTTCCCCAGAAGACTACATCTCCTGCCATGCACACATGTAGTTATCTCTTGAAGAAAAACATGATAAACTCATTGAGGGATCATCTGAAATTTGAGTTGACTTGGGCCCTTTTCAAATGGACCGTGGCTGGGGTGGGTCTGTGGGTGCGCTGCTGGGGGGGGGGGGGGCCCCCCCCCCCCCCCCCCCCCCATCCATGCCCCTGCATGGAGCAACCGGCATTTGTGCGATGGGTGGAGGTGGGTGGGAATGCGTGTTACACGGGATTGCGCATGCACTCCCACTCACCCCCCACACCCACTCATGTCCACTGCATGGGCATGGGCGAGTGCATCTCATCTGAAAAGGGCCTTGGATTTGGACCAAGACGGTAACTAAAATTTTATTTTAAATCCTATTTTCAGCTACTTAATTATCTGTCTTTCATTTGACCTTTCCAAAATGGAAAATAATACCATGCAAACAAAGCACAGAGAGCTACAGAAAGGATAAATCTGTACAGGCCTTAACAAGCATGAAGGCAAACCCTTTTCAAACAAACCAACCCCCTCTCTTGTAGAAGAAATATCAGAGAATGAGTAGGCACAATTCTGCAGCAGCGGCTCATGACCCTGCTAAATTCGAGTCAGTAATAAAAAATGTTCAGCAAGGCCTGCCCAATGGAGCTTCCACGGAAGAGACTATAAAGTATGTTTAATAGATCATTCCCTTTTTCTCCATAGAAATTACAATGGACAGTAACAGTGAAGGCGGTCGGTCTCGGTCAGGTAGTGAGGGAAATATTTCACCTGTAAAAGAAGAAGCTTATTATCGCAACATTGGTGGACACAAGAAATGGTTTCAGCAACGTACCATGGCCTCTGACTATAGATACGGTATGACTATAGATTCTTCCTTTCTGACAGAGACGCATTGTTAGAGCTGGGTGTTAATGAGCGCCATTTCTGTATGCCAACATTGCATGCAATGCAGAATGCCAAGGCAACTAATTCTTAAAGTCTGGTCTTGTCCTGCTTGCCCAGGTAAGTTTGCTCAGCTCAGCCATAAGGAAAAGAGAAGCCCTCAGCCATCCACTCTAACACAAGTCATGCAACCAGCTCTCTGTATTGAAATGAGTCAAAGCACACTGCATTGCATGAACCTCCGTGACGCTACCCCTTCCCTCAGCCATGGCTGTATAACACCAGCTGTCATCTACTGCATCTTCGAACATCCATTGATCAAAATGACAACATTCCAACTCAGTTTGTGACGAGAGGATTATAGGAATATAAGGTTTATAAACAAGGAAAAAGGGAAAGCCACCTTACTAAGCAGCAAACTTTTCATAGCAAGTAGTGGCTCAGCTATTCCTGTCCTGGCTTATTGGTTCAGTCAGGGGTTGGTGCTAATTAAACCCATTAGGAGACATTTTGTTAACTTTATTAGGCTTTGGATCTGGACCTTCATGAAGAAAATATGAAGGTGACATAAAAATTATTTATACCATAATGATGGCAATTTGCATTAGAAGTGAAACGGGTTCACGCAAAAACATCTGTATATGTTGAAATTGTGGTTACCTGAAACTGTCCTGGCTGGATTGGGCATTAAATGGTACCTGTGTAGTGCCTGACTAGTTATTTGAATTAACAAATCACCAGTTCTCTGTTACCGAGATACCAATTTTCCATTTTGCACCATTTCCTGATTTACCAGCTTACTGTCTTTCCATCCATTCCCATTCAACATGGGCCCCTTGTGTGTGTGCCCAAAACGGTAACACGGTAAGTCAGTAAAACAGAAAATTGGTAACTAGGTTACACCAATACCCAGTATTTCAGGTAAATGGGAGACTCGTTTCGGTGTGCAAGGTACCTGAAATTATGGGCGTTGCCCCTGGGTACAAAATTTGCTATTTGATTCAGCTCTAAATTGCATTTGAAGTATGGATGATAACTTTCTCCTGCTGGTTATCAATAGTGTTTGCTGCTTCATCAAAGTCGAAGCCACTGTGAATCATGCGGATGTTCAGCTTTTCGTAGTTCATTCCATGATGAGTTAAATTGTTCAGCTGTTCCCCTGTAACAGTGGCTGAAGCACGGAATCCAGCTGGGAATAGCATTAAGTTTTGCATTCATCTCTCAAACAAATTTTTAAAAGGAGCCAATGTAAAGAGCTAAACAAACTGATAACAAATGTTCTATTCATAGAGTTCTGAATTATACAGACGCATGATGACAAAACATATAGAAACAGATTTTTAAGGTGGTCCAAATCAGCATTTTTCTGACTGCTGTTTTGTATTTCCAAATCCCTTTGCTAATAGGGACAAGCTAATATGCCACCCCAATGGGAGAATCTGCATCACCTCCTGCCCCATTGCTTTCTGCCCCATAACCTGTTCTTGTCCACTTTTCCTTCTGTGCTTTGTTCTGGCATACGGCTTCTTGTCTGGACTGCCTTCCCCCATATTTTGGCTGTTGTGCATTTTGTTTGCCCTCGTTCTGATGCTCTGAACCTATATCTCAATAGCTGTTCCCTTAAAGCTGCATCCCTCTTAACTAAACAAGGGGTGCCATATTATTTCCGCTGACATCAAGGGCAAAACTGCAGTGACGCCAGAATCTCACCAGAAGCCTTTCCTGATGGGAGTTGGGGGTCAGTTTTGTCCTGTCCCCCTGCACACACAAAAACCGTAATTAACAATTTTAATGACTCAGTCATTGATATGTAGATAGCATTGCAACAGAAATTGGATTGCTTATTCTAGGTGCAATTCTCTCTGGCATTAAATTCCGTGGTAGTTTTGCCATTGACTTCAGCGGGTGGGGGATTGGGGACTGTGTTCATTTCCAAAATTTCTTCAGAGGGGTGTTTTATAATTATAAAAGCACTATTATCCTATCTGCTAAAGCAGTGATTCTTAACCAGTTTGCCAGGGATCACACATGTTGGTGTGCCCCAGCAGGTTGCCTGGTAATGCCGTCTGAATTTAGGCAATTCTAGTTGCTCGGTGATCCGTGGCCAATGAAGGCCACGCTGAGGATGCTATAATGGAAATACTCAACTGCAACTAACCTCCTTCAAGGTGGCTCTGAGTGTCCATTCTCCAGTAGGAGCCCATATGCACAGAGCCACTCAAAGAAGAAGAAAGTGTACTCATTTAATATTATAGGTGTAATGGACAATTTACTAATGAGGATGATGCCCGCTTCGTTTTTTACTTCAGTTACATGCAAAAAAAAAAGTTTTCAGTGTTTCACAGCCATGATTTTAAACCAAATGTGGTGCACATGATAGGTGCATATGTTTTTATGCCATTAAAACACTGCTGAAGCATAGGTGTTCCTGAGACCTCCCCCCAAAAGATGAGGAAACCTCTATGGGTGAAAACAAATGAAATGAGAGCCCACTGAAGCCTCCAATCCATGGAGCCTCCACTCAGATGTTTAGCGTGTCCAGCCTAATAAATGGGCAGTCCCCTGCGTGTACTTCATGCGCTTGCAGGCAGCCCCCACTGGCACCACCAATGAGAGCAGAGAGAGGGGCAGGAAGCAGTCACTCCTCGGACACGCTAGGATTTCTGCCCACAACTCTTCGGTGCTGGCGGAGAGGCTGCATGCAACCTAATTGATGGGATGCGGACATGTGGGTCCGCATTCGCCTGCACAGCAGCCTCCACGTGTTCCAAGACCAGGCCGTGGTGGGGGCTGCATGTTGGGTGGCTAAGTGAACTCCTAATTAGGGCCGAAACAGATTGCACTTTTCATATGCGTGGTGATAATCCACAGATATGGAACACGGCATGGACCATCTCAGGTCTGTTGTGGTTTGTTTTTTTAAAAACCATGTCGGATCTTCGTACATCTGTTTGGAAAGCCATTCCAACTACCACACTATCTTGAACACATGCACCAATCAAAATATTATTTGGGGCATGTATGATATTTGCTATTGCTAATTAGGGTAGGCAAACGCGGTTCGGAAGTTCGGAATTCGGGCCAAACTCGACCTATTCGGCCGAACGGCCGAACCGAACGCTCGAATGGCCGAACAGTTCGGAAAAGTGCAGATGAGTTCAGAGTTCGGGGGTGGGGAAAACGTGACTGGAAGTGGGAGGCAGCTGAGGAGCAGACTTCCTGGCACCAGGGGTGGAGACCAGGGGTGGTTTCAGGGTCAAACCCCCCCAAAATTTCAAATTTGGTTTCGGTATCGATAGTGCTCTTTTCGGTTGTTTGGCCAAACTGAACTCCACCGAACCCGAACTCAGATTTCAGACCGAACGTCCGAACCACGTTCTGTTCGCCCATCCCTATTACTAACAAAAACCATTTTAATTAGTGTGCATGCACAAGAGGGCACAGTGCGGGGGGCGGGGGGGGGGCGGGTAGAGAGCTGGAGCAGCCAAAATGGAGCTCTGGTAGAGCAGGGACTGAATCACAGTTAGTCTTTGCCTGCAGCATCAGGAATAATATTGCTTAATAAGCCCTGCTATTGCGTGCGCTAACCGGTCAATTCCATTTGTATGTGTCAGAGGAACCCCACCACAGCACACTTCCTCAAACACTATTATGGCTTGTATGGTTCCAGGCCTGGTGCAGATGGGGCCAAGCTGTAGCAATCCTCTAAACTTGCCTTGTAAAATATGCATAGGACTTAGTGTGTTCCAAAACAGGCTCCTATAATGATTTAATCATAGTAGACACCTACTAAAAACATGTTTCTTGAATGTGGCTAGAACATGTTTTCTTGTGTCCCCACGGGGCAGGGGCAGCTGTGTTGCAACACATGTGGGCCTCCGGTACGTTTAAGCTATGGACCGGGGCACCATGGTGAGGGGCTGTTGGCCCTCAGATGGGCTGTTGGGGACCTTCTGGGTCTCCATTTCTCCACACTCACAATGTAGAGTCACTGTCAGCCAGACTCTTGGGTTTGTTTGTTTGACCTGACACTAGTGGACAGCTAGGCCTCTCAGACTTTTGTTCAAGCTGAAGCTTCCTCAAGACTTCCTCAGCCTTTTGTACAGCTTTCCTTCACGTCTGTCCTCCCAGAACCGTCCCTAACCTGGGGGAATGGTCTTTTTGCCTCCAGTCCAGTCTACTGTGTCCTGTTTGAGTTCCATTTATCATCTTCTGCTGAGTTTACTGCCTTGGGCTTATAAAGCTGCCCCGTAGCAACATTCGGGCACAAAGAATCATGGTAGAATATGGGTCCAAATAGTCGTGCAGGATCAGTTCCAGGTGCATTCATTGAGGATTGGCCCAGGAGGGTTGGTGCAGGCTGCGGTTTCAAGGATCAAGTGGAGATTCAGCACACAGACCAAGGTGTTAGGGCAGACAGACAGGCAGACAGACAGACTGGACAGACTAAAAAAAGCAGGCTCATGGGCCAGCAGCAGGCCCAGGTTCTCACCCAACCCTGGAGGGTGGCCGGGACTGTGGCCATGAGCAGGATATGGATTGAAAGGGGTATAGGTCTGGACCACCCTGTGGTCCATGTCCGCAGCAATAATGGTAATTATGTGGGAAAAGTTGGTTAAAGGTAGTTTGTGGTGCCATGAGTCAATGGTTGGCTTACCTGTAGTTTGTTGGTCCTAGCATGCGGACCCCAGGACCGAGGCAGCCCTCATCAACTTCCCAGAGATCTTCAGGAGCAGCCTGAGGTGTGTTTCCTCTGCTGGGGCTGAAGATAGAAATGTGGAAAACTGTACTGGAAGGCATACACTGGCAGTCACGTAACAGGCTTCTGGGGAAGCTACAAAGCAAGCATCAAAGCAGACATATCAGGCTAGCTCCAGAGCAGACATTGCTCTGGAGATAACTTCAAGCTTCAGGACAGATAACAGGCAGGATCAGAACGACCAGGTTGAGGTGGGGGGTCAGAATGGTCAGCCTCCATCCAGTCCAAGTCACATAGAAGGTTCAGGGGAAACAGCTGATCCAAGGCACTGCAAACTAGACTCACAGGGACTGGAAACAGAAGGGTGACTGGGATCCAAGAGTTGATCCACACAACTTCCTGTGGCTTTGGGTTGGCCTTATATACATACAGGCCAGCAGCCAACCTGGAAGCTGGGGGTATGGAGCAAGGCTGAAGAGGGGTGTGAACTGACCAGCATTGGGTTAGTCCTTCAGAACCAATGCTTGGCCCTAGCCAGCATAAGTGAGTGGTGCTCCAAGGGCACCAGTTCAAGTCCAGGATCCTGACAATTTCTTCCACTCCTCTCAGCTGGGGGTGATTTCCACTAGCAGTGTGGCTTGTCTTGCTACCCTCAAAGGTGACACTAGGGCTGAAATGAATATCATATTTGACAAGTTTGCCCCATTAAAACAGTTTCTGCCATAGTGGATAACCACCACTACTTGGGTCCATCTTCACTGGACATCGGTTTCAATTTTCCAGGTCGGTTTTTCAGTTTGAATATTTAGTTATTCGCTTTGGCCGTTTTTGCAATTTGCCCATGTCCAGTAGACCAGAGCTGAAACAGATCCCTATAAAAATGAGTTGAAATTGCAGTACCCAAATAGCTCGGGGTGGATTGGTTACTACCTGGTCACTGTTCAGTGCCCAACAAGTTGCTCAAATTACTGCTACTGGTTTTTCATTACCGAGTTGCTGTTATTCTGGTCAGTGCCATTTCACTGATTACCAACTGCCCATTTTTCTGTCTATTGCTATTTATCTCTTCATTGTCCAGAATTGGAAAGACACTAAAACAGTAACAATAAGTCAGAATTGGTTAGAAAAACAGAAAGTCGGTAACTTGGTAACAGTAATACCCAGTACTTCAGGTAGTTGGGTACCCAATAGACTATCCAAAATGTGGGGTATTACCTGCAGGTACAAAACTTGCTAGCTGTTTCAACTTTACATCAAATGAAATGAAGTAGCCAAACAGCTGAATAACAATATCCAAACATTCAAATAAATGAACAGTTGAAAACCAAAAATCACAGGGAAATGTCTGTTTCAGATGTGGATATTATTCAGCTATTCATTTGACTATCCAAAAATGTGAATAATATCCACAAATACAAAATCCACTATTTCAGCAGCAGGTGACACCCAGCAAATGGTTAATGGCTGCACTTTACCACATGGGCATTGTAACACTGGAAAGACATGTAACAAAAAGAGAGTCTCTGCCCCAAAGAGCTTACGGTCTAACAAGAAACCCACAAACAGATGGATGCAGCAGACAAACAGGAAAGCATAAAGAAACAATGGCATTGCTTGGTACAGAGTACATACTAGGAAATCCAGTTTTCCTTTCCATAGTCCATTAATTTTATTGACCATAAGACCCACAAGTTTTCTTCTTTCCTAGCTCTGTGAATGTCACTGTTACCAGGGGGAAATTTTCCCCAAGTTTTTCCCCAAATCAAATTCTCTCTCTAAAAAAATAAAAATGAAATTATCTGATATGAGAGCACCTAACAGGCAACACGTTTTCATTTATTGATAAAATTCCTTGCTGAGAAGCAGGAAGATATTTTACAGGAAAATGGGAACAAAGCTGAAGGGTGACGCCGGTTTGAATCACTGATTCATTCCTCCCCTCTTGATTTTACAGATGGATATTGTGGCCGGGACCGCCTTTCTCCGGATATTTATGAAGAATCGGAAACTGATCCTAGCGCAGAGGATGTTCCTCCTCGGATATTTGTTGCCCTCTTCGACTACGATCCCCTGACGATGTCTCCCAACCCGGATGCTGGCGAGGAAGAGCTCCCATTTAAAGAAGGACAGATCATTAAGGTGAGTTGCAAAGCAAAACAGTGAGTGTCCTGCTCTTACAAAGCTGGGTGCACGGTTAGTTTACAAGAGCTTTTTCTTTAAGACTCTCAAACTGAACCTAAGGGTGCTTGGCAACCACAGGTGATGGCTTAAGATAGGGGAAGCAAAGAGGTAGATCCGCAGTCTACTGCTAGATTACAACATAGTCTCCAGTATATGATGGTGTGGGAAGGAGGACCCGCCTTGTGGGAATTGCCTCCGAGGAAGAGAGTGGGACCAGCACCCCAAGGAGTGTCTCCAGCGAGGAGACAGGCTAGGAGAGAACCTCCAGTGTGATGGGGGAAGGCCTTGAGTGGAGCGTTCCTCTCCACTCCGGAGACCAGTTGATGAGGTGCTCTAGAGCGAGGGGTCCTGGCTTGGAGCACAGAAACCAGTGGGAGGGATCCTGGGAGATCAACTGAGGCCAACGCCTGGGTTCAATGGATCGTGGGCACCGTACGTCGTCCGGTCACCCCTAACCTATAGCAATTGATACAACTGTTAACTAAATCTGCGATTAGTCCGTCATTAACCCTTTACACACTGCAATTAAAAAGAACCTTAATGGAAACTTAATGTTCCTCTGTCTTAACAATAAGGTGCACCCCCTATGCCTAATTGGTAGGCACCAGCTCCCAAACCCTTCTGAAAACAAAACAAATGCATCCTGAAGCGCTGAAGAGCGCCCCAAACTGTTTTTCTGCACTACTTATTCATCAAACTAAGATCACTCTTCAACAGAATACTCCAGCAACACCAGCTGAGGATAAACCTAAGGGTACTTCAGCCACCTGGTGGCTCCTCGGTGACCAGTAGGTCAGCCACTCTCCACCTCATTTTCCTCTGTCTCTTTTCCACTACCCACGCCCTGGGTTGCCTCCCTCCTATCCTCCCCACCATCATGCCTGCCCTAATCTCTCGCCTTCCCTCTCCCTCCCCTTCTTCCTTCCTCTACTTCTTCCCCTCCCCCCACCTCTTCCTTCCTCTACTTCTTCCCCGCCTGCTCCTTCCTCCCCCTCAGCCCCTCACGTCTTTCCAACCTCCTCACATTTCCTCCTCCCCCCTGGCGACCTTCCTCCACCCTCCCCATCTCTTGCCTGCCCTGCCACCCCCCCTTCTCCCAATCTTATCCCCATTCCCTGCCTTCTCCCTGATCAGCTCCCATTCGCCTGCTCCCTTTGGAACTGTTGCTTCTCTGCCAATAAAGCCCCCTACATCCATGATCTCTTCCTCTCCCACTCCCTCCAGCTCCTTGCCCTTCTTGAAACTTGGATCTCCCCCTCCGACTCTGTCACCCCTGCTACCCTCTGCTTTGGGGGGGGGGGAGGGGTCTCTCCTTTTCTCACCAGCCCCGCCCCAATGGCCAGGGTGGCGGCGTGGGCCTCCTCCTCACTAATTTCTGTCAATTCCAATTGCTTTCTCCTCCCCCCTCTCTCTCCTTCCTTTCCTTTGAGACTCACTCTGTTCACCTGTACTCCCCCCTCCATCTCTGCGTTGCTGTCATCTACCACCACCCCTGTCTCTCTCTCTCTCTCTCTTCCTTTCTCTCTGAATTCGAGTCCTAGCTCACTTTCTTCAACTCCGACGATACCCCCCCTCTCATCCTCGGTGACTTCAACATTCACGTTGATGTCCCTTCCCAGCCCTCTTCCTCGCACTAGCCTCCTCCTTCAACCTCCACCTTTGGACCAACTCCCCCACCCACGCTAACGGCCATTCTCTTGACCTCGTCTTCTCTAGGAAATGCTCTGTCTCTGATCTCTCCTTCGATCCTCATCCCATCTCTGACCACTTCCTTGCCTCTTCCAAGGTCTCCCACTGTCCCCCCTCCTCATCCCCATCTCCATGTCCCTTCCGTGACCTGCAGGCCATTAACCCCCTGGACTTTGCCTCCTCTCTCCCCCCTTCTCAACTCTGTCTTCTCCTCCTCCCGACTCTGCCATTTCTGCTTTCAACGCCTCTCTCTCCTTCACCCTTGACTCCCTTGCCCCCTCTCCACCCGCCCTTCCTGCTCCCACAACCCCAGTTCTTGGCCTACCACCAGTATCCATCACCTCCACTCCTGCACCCTTGCAGCTGAATGCCTGACGCAAATCCCACTCATGCTGACTTCCTTCGCTTCAAATTCTCTCTCCTCCCTTACTTCTGCTATCTCCCTCGATAGACAACATTATGCCTCCCACATTGAGTCCTCTTCTAGGGACCCTCGCCGCCTGTTTTCCACCTTTTACTCCCTCCTCAAGCCCCCCTGTCCTCCTCCTCCCTTTCTGCTCAGGATCTTGCTTCCTTCTTCACCTTCAAGATAAAAAAGATCTGACTCGACATCGCTTCCCACTCCTCTCCTCTTCCTAATCCCTCCTCCCCTTCCTGTCCTCCTTCCCTCCCACCTCCCTTGAGGAAATCTCCCTGCTCTCCTCCTCCAACCCCTCCACTTGCCCCCTTGACCCCATCCCCTCCTGCCTCCTGACCTCCGTTGCTTCCACTGTCGCCCCTTCCCTCCTGCACACCATCAACCTCTCCCTCTACTGGCTCCTTCCCCTTCACCTTCAAGCACACCAGTCTCCCCATCCTCAAAAAGTCCACTCTTGATCCCTCTGACCCTTCTAGCTACCGCCCTGTCTCACTCCTTCCTTTTGCTTCCAAGCTTCTTGAACGTGTTGTCTACTCCCACTGCCTCGACTTCCCCTCAACCAACTCCTCCCTTGACCCCCTCCAATCTGGCTTCCACCCCCTTCACTCTACTGAAACTGCTCTTGCTAAGATCACCAACAACCTAATTGTGGCTACATCTAATAGCCTCTACTCCATTCTTGTCCTCCTTGACCTCTCTACTGCCTTCCATACTGTTGACCACTCACTCTTGCTGGACTTGCTTCACTCCCTTGGCTTCCATGGCTCTGTCCTCGCGACTGGTCTTCCTCCTACCTCTCTGACCGCTCTGTCAATGTGTCTCTTGCTACCTCCACCTCCTCCTCCCTTCCCCTCTCAGTTGTTGTTCCCCAAGGCTCTGTTCTTGACCCCTACTCCTCTTCTCTATCTACACCATCCCTAGGCAAACTCACTGCCTCCCATGGCTTCCAATATCACCTCTACACTCTCAACACTCAACTTTCTCTCTCTACTCCCTCTCTCTCTCCATCTATTCAAGCTTGCCTCACCAGCTGTCTCTATGATATCTCTACCTGGATGTCTCAACGTCAACGCAAACTCAACATGGCTAAAACTGAACTTTTTATCTTCCCCCCTCATTCTTCCTCTCCCTCTTCCCTGTCGAACCTTATCGACGGGGTCACCATCCTTCCCGTCCCCAAAGCCCATAGCTAAGGCCTTATCTTTAACTCACCCCTTTCTTTTAAACCCTACATTGACTTTGTTGCCAAATCCTGTTGTTTCTCCCTCCATAACATTGCTAAGAGTCGCCCTTTTCTGTCTGTCTCCTCTGCTAAAACCCTTGTTTACGACCTGGTCATCTCTCACCTCAGTTACTGTAACCTCCTTCTCACTGGCCTCCCCCGCTCTCCCCTTTCTCCCCTTAGCTCCGTCCAAAACTCTTCTGTCACGGTCATCCACCTCGCTCGTTGCTTCGACAACATGCAGCCCCTCCTCCCCTCTCGTCACTGGCTCCCCCTTCCTGAACGAATCCTGTACAAGCTCCTAGTCTTCACCTATAAAGCTCTTCACAACCTTGCTCCCCCCTACCTCTCTGTGCTAATTTCCCTCTATACTCCAGTCTGTGAACGCCATTCCTTCTGTCCCCTCGCCCTGCCACGCTTCCCTAACCGCCTTCGTCCCTTTTCCCTAGCTGTCCCCCACGCTTGGAACTCCCCTCCCTGCCCACATCTGCCTCACCCCCACCCCCTTTGTATCTTCAAATCCTTCAAGACCCACCTCTTCCACCCTGCCCTCCCCGACTCCTCACTGCCCTTCCCTAACGCCTGCTGATACCCTCCATCCAGTACAATCTGTTACCTGAGGTCTGTGTACTCATATCCTCACCACATGGACCAACCAGCCATCATTCTTGATGTGACCAAGCCAAGCGCATGCACCTGGGACCTCGCATCTTCGTGAATGTTATACTCCATGTCTCTCCCTCTGTTCCCCTTCCTTCATATCTCTCTCCCCACCCCCCATCTCTCAGACTGTAAGCCCAAGGGCAGGAACTGTATCTATTCCATTACTTTGTAAAGTGCCAGGTACATTGCTGGCACTATATAAATACTTAATAAATAATAATAATAATAAACTTGTTCAATGATTTGGCTTTGGAACAGAAATTTAATTTCCTGAAGCCCTTTTGGAAACAGCTCTGATAATTAGATATTTTACCTGCTTTCCTCCATCTGTGTTTGATATCAGATTGTACCCAAAATACGGGGACAGAGAGCACTGGATTTTCGCATGCTAAACGTTCCTATGGTTCCAGTCTAATCATGATTGACTACAGCTAGATATGGTGGTTATTTGAAAAATGTATCATTTACCCAGAGTCTTCAGTAGAGAAATATTGGCATAGCTCCGATCCACCTGTAGATAGATGCTAGCTTCATAATTGGAAACACGCTAATCGGAATATTAACTACTGATCTGCTTGCCTGTTTTGATGGGTTACGGTAAGGAACTTTATGAAGGTTATGTGCTTAGTAGCATCTTTGGTGTGGCCCTTCGGTGGGGGCTAGACAGATATTGGGGTGTGTGTGTATAAATTCTTTTACTGTGTGCAGTTTAGGGATTAGGATTGTGGGAGGGTATATGTTCCAAGCCTCTGGTGGGAGCAGCAGGCTTGTTTCACCTGCTGGTGAGAGCAGCGGGGGAGGGGGGGCAAAAGTGGGTGAGGATATAGTAATGGGTGAAGTATGTCCTGGTCCACTGGTGGGAGCAGCGGGCTTGGTCTACCCGCTGGTGAGAGCAGTGGGAGATGGGGGTCCCCGGTGAGAGGTGGGGATGGGTCACGGGAAAGCTTTTGGGGGGTTAGGGATATGGGGAGGGGGTGGGGTTCCTCTGCCAACCTGGTGGAGATCCTATTGGGAGGCGGGCTAGTGGTATCCCCCCGGGGGGGTGAAGTGGCAGCAATAGGGGTCATGATGAGGCAGGGGACTTATGATCCTAGAGGGAGGAAACGTCATTCTGAGCAGAGGGATCTGTGATTAATGCCGATCCCTTGCGCAACCCCCCTGGGCTCAGATAACTGGGTGATCGAGGCCTCAGAAAACCCAAGGTCTGTCACTGGTGCTGTGTAACATGAGGTCAGTCTGTAATAAATCATCTGCACTCCATGATGCTCTCTTGGAGTGGGCGGCTGACCTCGTGTGTGTGATGGAGACCGGGCTGGATGATTGTTCCAGGCCAGTATTGGCGGATCTCGTTCCGGCCGGGTACTCCGCCCAGCACTAGCCTAGACCAGAGGGTGCGGGGAGGGAGGCATAGCTATTATTTTTAGGGATAGGTTGGTCGCACAGAGATTTTCAGTGCAGACCGAGTCTGGGATAGAGTGCCTCCACTTTGTGATTGATTTGGCCAGTAACGGACCAGGGGGTCCAGCCAGGGACAGGTTAGGGATTCTGCTGGTTTAGCGTTCACCCCACTGCACAGCAGCATCCCTCTCTACTCTAGCAGCTCGTTTCGGATCTGGTCTTGAGGTCCCACAGGCTTATTGTCCTGGGGGACTTCAATATCCATGCCAAGGTGGGATTGTAAGGACCGGAGCAGGATTTCATGGCTGCCATGGCAACCATGGGCCTGTCCCAGGTGGTGAGGGGCCCAACATATGAGCAGGGACACGCTCTGGACTTGGTTTTCTGCACTGACAATGAGGCAGTGGGGGGGGGGGGCATCCGATAATTGGGGTGTAGAGAGTTCACCCATGCCATGGTCAGATCATTATCTCCTGCGAGCCTCCATCCCAGCATGCCTTCCTGATGGTAGGGGTGTAGGACCAGTTCGGATGGTCTGCCCCAGGAAACTTATGAAACCTGAAGGGTTCCAGAATGCTCTTGGAGAAATACCTGTTGACCTCGATGGTCGCTCCATTGATGACGTCGCAGCCTTGTGGAACATTTGGCCGGCTGAGGCCATCGATCGGATGGCTCCTAGGCGTCCGCTTCCAGCACGTCAGCTCCACAGGTCCCCATGGTTCACAGAGAACCTGGGGTGTCTGAAGCACGAATGGAGGCACTTAGAGTGCTGGTGCCACCGTACTCGCCCAAGATGATCGGTTGTGGCATAGTGGATTTTTAAGGTCCTATGCTGTAGCGGTGAGGGCAGCAAAGAAACGGTTCTTTGCTGCACACATTGTGTCAGCTCAGTCACGTCCAATGGAGCTTTTCCGGTTGGTGAGAGGTCTGGTCGGTCCAGCCTCTCTCTGCTTGGAACCGGATTCATCAGCGGCCCGTTGTAACATGGTTTTGAAGTACTTTGTGGACAAAATTCCTTGCATTGAGCACGACTTCGACATTTTAGAGGCAGTAGCAGAGCCAGAGGTTGGGAATGCCCTGTCTGGTTGCATTTTGTGGGATGAGTTTCAATTGGTGGCGCCTGCCGATGTGGCCGAGGTGCTGGGGTCTGTAGGAGCCATGACTTGCAAATTAGATCCTTGCCCATCCTGATTAGTAAAAGCTACCAGGGACAGTAGGGCCGGTGCTGCCTCGGGTTATCAACACCTCCCTTCGGAGGGTAGGGTGCCGAGCTACCTTAAAGAGGCTGTGGTCTGGCCACTCCTCAAAAAATCATCACTGGACGTGGATGCCCCCAGCTAGCTACCAACCTGTCTCTAACCTCCCCCTTTTAGGGAAGGTTATTGAATGGGTAGTGGCTCATCAGCTCCAGGCGCATTTGAATGGCATCGGTTTTCTTGATTCCATTCAGTCTGTTTTTTGCCTGGGTTACGGCACAGAGACAGCGCTTGTGGCCTTGGCTGAAAACCTCCTTGTGGAATTGGACTGTTGGTCCTATTAGATTTATCGGCAGCCTTCAACACTGTTAAACATGAGTTGCTGGTGACTCGTCTGCGGGACCAGGCAGGGGTGGACGGGACCGTTTTACGATGATTCTGTTCATACTTCACAGATAGATCTCAGCGGGTAAAACTGGGGGACTGTACTTCATCCTCTGATGGTCTCCCGTGTGGGGTCCTGCAGTGTTCCATCTTGTCCCCTCTCCTGTTTAACGTGTATATAAAGCCACTTAGGGAGGTCGTGTGCAACTGGGGGCGGGGAGGTCCTGCTGTCAATATGCACACAACACCCAGCTGTATTTGTCATTTTCATCTGACTCAGACCCCTCTGTCTCCTTGCTGTCTCAGTACTTGGCCGCTGTGGGGGATTGGATGAGGTCTAGCTGATTGAAGCTCAGTCCTGATAAGACAGAGGTGGTTAGTTGGCGGAACTGGTGATGTGAGTGAGGAGGTTTACCCCATTATTGGAGGTGTTCATCCTCCCTTGGGTCCATCTGTGCGGAGCCTGGGGGCGCTCCTGGATTCCCAGCTGCGTCTGGATCTCCAGGTGTTGGCTGTGGCCAGGGGCGCCTTTCGCCAACTACATCTGGTGAAGGGGCTCCGCCCATATGTCTCGAACTTCGCCACTATCGTCCATGCGTTGATCAACTCGAGACTAGACTATTGTAATGCGCTCTACGTGGGGCTGCCCATGGTGACGGCTCGGAAGTTACAGCTAGTGCAGAACGCAGCAGCCCGTCTCCTCATGGGGACGGACCATAGGGAGCATATAACACCAGTGCTCCAAGCGCTGCACTGGCTGCCTATTATCTTCCGGGCCCACTTCAAGGTGCTGGTGTTGACCTTTAAAGTCCTTCACGGTCTAGGTCCTACTTATTTGAGCGATCGCCTCACACACACACCCCGGGTCGGCCCCTGTAGTCGTCTGGGGGCGCTCTCCTGGAAGTCCCATGCTGTCGACGAATTCTCGGAGGACGTTCTCGGCGGCTGCACCGTCGCTGTGGAATTCTCTCCTGGTGGAGGTGCGCTTCAGCCCAAATCTTCTTGCCTTCTGATGAAATTGTAAGACCTGGTTCTTCCGCCAGGCATTCGGCAGGGGAGAGGGTGGAAAGGGCTTGTAGGATTGGGCAGGTGGGGTTGTTTTTTTGGCACAGTTTTTGTATTGTTTTAATATCTATTTTAATGTTTTAATGTGTTTATACTCTTTTTTGGTTATATTTTTCGTATTTTGTAAACTGCCCTGTGTTCCTTGACACAAGAGGGGCGGGGAAGAAATACAAATATAAATAAATAAATGAGTGAGTGAAAAAATCGTATCGGGGAACTTTTCTGTATACCAGCCTACCCTGTGCAGACGGCAGTGATTATGCAACTAGGACAGGCAGTTATTCCAGGCAGCAAACACTGACCTATAGATAGAAAGACTAGATATATGTGTATAAATATCAGACTTGGAACAATTCTATCATGGGTAATTGAAGGACGTGAAAGGTCAAGCCTTTAGGCCATCTTTGAACTGTTTGTGCAGTATTAATAACCAGTATTATCTGCTGTCTTTATACAAAGAATGATCTAAAATTAGCTGGTAATATTGGTCTAGAGCACCCATCGTTGAGGATCTCAGCTATAGAACTACATAGGTGGGGAACCTTTTCCCTCCTGGGAGTCACTTTGAAATGAGTACAAGCTTTGAGGATCACAGAGTATCCAGGAGCAGGGACACTTGAGGGATGAGCGCAGGATAGAGGAAAGAGAAGGGTCCAGATCACGGATCTGTGCCATAGATATAATCTCTCTCGAGTGCATGCCCTCATCTCAGCTGCCTTTCCCCAAAGTCACTTCTTTAGTGCTTGAGGGTATAGACTGGATCTATGGACCAGACCCAGGATATGGAAAGGGGCCAAATAATGTCTAGTTGTGGGCTGCATTCAGCCCGATCGATACCGTGTCCTAGAATTTGTGGCAGTCTTGGTTCTTCACTCTTGATTACAAATTTTGCAAATGGAGGGACAGGAATGTTTGTAAGCCCCATCACGTTGCTGAACCCTAATCTAATCCACCTAAACTATGCTTTTCCGATACTAAACTGCAATTTGTTCATCTTTACTATCAAGAGTAAGAAGGGCTTTGGCTTTACTTATTTTGGATTCCTCTCTTCCTAAGTAGTGGTTTTCTATTCAATGGTAAGAGGTAACCAAGCCAAGTACGTGCACTTGAGACCTCACATCTTCATGAATGTTAGACCCCTTGTCTCTCCCTCTGTTCCCCTTCCNTGCACTTGAGACCTCGCATCTTCATGAATGTTAGACCCCTTGTCTCTCCCTCTGTTCCCCTTCCTAAGTCTCTCCCCCAGCTCCTGTCTCTCAGATTGTAAGCCCTAGGGGCAGGGACCATGTCTGTTTTATTACTTTGTAAAGTGCCAGGTCACTGCTGGCACTATATAAATGTTTGTTAATAATAATAATAATAATAATGTGAAATGACACTTTCTGGCATGACGGTCTGTCTTTGGCAAGATTAACACACCAACGGAGGTCATTAAATCACACACAAAACTTTTGCTTGACACACTATACAGAACCTGAGAGTTAGCAATTAACTGATAATTGTTCCGTGCCGGACACATTATTGGTGCTATATCATTATTAATAATTTACAGTAGTAAGCTGCAGCACTAAAGTGGCCAAGAATACTTTGTGAGCAAGCTAGAATCTCAAGGCATCCCTCAGTCTCCCACGGGCTGCCTTTTGTTTTAATCTTTGCCAATAATTATTGCATAGATAGCAACGATTAATCATTTATTTATTTAAAAATTACATTAGGTTTATGGGGACAAAGATGTCGATGGATTCTATCGGGGAGAAACTTGTACCAGACTTGGCCTTATTCCATGTAACATGGTGTCTGAAATCCAAGCCGATGATGAAGAGATGATGGAGCAGCTTGTCAAGCAAGGGTTTCTTCCTCTAAACACACCTGTAGAGAAAATAGGTATGGGAAATGTATGCCTCTACCTCCTCTAACACTCTGGAGCTGTTGATTTGGCTGTATCTGCTTTGGGCTTTTTATTTTTCTTATAATGGCAGCTGCATCTCAGTCTTACAGCAGCCTGCTACACAATGGGATACATTCTGTGTCAGTATCTTGATCCTGATTGCAATTTAAAAGCGAGAGGAAAAAAAGAGACTTTTAAAGCGTCTTCACAACTGACACCACAAATGAGGAGGGAAGTTCAATACCGCAAACCCATTTGATTTTTTCCCCCCCTTAATAAAAAAAAAAAAGCCTTTGATCGTCTGAAAGATTTCTTGACACAGAACAAGATCCCTCTTGCTTTGGAGTCCGCAGTGCTGAGGTGCTTGATAAATGATCTGCTCACTAACAGAAAGCATAAAAAGAATCACTTGTTTGTTGTTCTTTTTACTCTTTTACATTTTCCTACTTACCATGAAATTTAAAGGGATGGTGGCAAAGGGTTATGCTTTTTATTTGTCGTGCCAGCCTTGTCGAGTCAAACTGTTACTGATCTACGTGAACCATTTAATTTAGTTTCACCAAACCCACTCCTCTGTTTTGAGCCAATTCTCTTTAAACTGGTGGCAAGCTTTTCAACGCTATTTTTTAAAACACAAAAATATAGTCGCAAGGAGGGAGGGGGGCATTCTGTAAGGGAAAAAAAAATTAAACTTCTAAAGTAGCAAAGAGACTGTGTAAGAGGGACTGACAGTCTCATTTAAATGTGAACTGCAAGGGTGGGCCTTTTAAAAACATAAACGATCAAGGTCTTGCAAGACTGCAGCGAGAAAAATATTTTTAAATGAGATTTTTTTTTTAAACAAGAAACAACGCAAACGCTGCTCCGTACGATAGAGGGCTCTCTGCCCCCTCCGTCTAGGTGTGGGGTTGTCCCAGCTGGGCACCACCAGATTGGTGTTTATTCCGGAGTCTGGGCTACTGGGAGTCAGAGATGGTTCCCCTGCTTCTACTGAGTACAGACCCCACAGGACAACCCCCTTCTCTCCATTCCCCCGAGTCTGGGCCCTGGGCTTGTTTGTTCCCATGACTCAGGTAGGGTGGCTTTGGGGACCACTTACTGTTGAGCCCTTGTCCAGAGAGCTGGACCTGGTCTAAGTCTAGCCTAGGCTCTTCTTCAGCCTCTCTTCCAACCCCCTCTCGTCTTGAAGTCTCTTTATAGCCCCAGTTGGAGCAGGTTCAATAGATTCGCTGCATCATCAAGCAGGGCCTTCTGTTCATTTGGGTACCTGCTGATGATGCAGTTGCCCTGGCAACAGTGTTGCTGGACAGCTCTCTGGCCCACCCTCTAGTGCTTGCTGCTGTCCCTGCAGGCTCAGCAAAACACTCCGTAAAAGCTAAAGAAATTCAAGGGCAGCGTTTTGCAGTTTGTTGGCCAACAGGAGAGGCCCCATTAAGCGAAGAAAATGAGTAAATCCGCTCCAGAATTTTCAGACCCTTGATGTCTAAGGTTAGGGCATCTAACGTCTGTATTTAACCAGGTTGGGGTTTCAGAAGTGCTGAGAATTCTCAGTCAGGGCTACCCTTAGGCTGAAGCAAGCAGGGTGATAAGGGCCTCACAAAATGCCATGGGTGGGGTGTGGAGTTCTGTACAACCAACAGCCAGCCTGGCATTCCCTTTTTCTCCCAGAAGCTCTGGCCTGAGCCATAATGCTACTGTGCCATCCCACATCAGGATTCGGGGGGGGAGGAATGGGAGACAGCACTGCCTCGATGCTGAGGAAGGGTTAATAGTGGGTAGAAACAACTGTTCTTTTTTCATGGACATTTCAGCACAAACGGAATAGTTGTCCAGTTTTTCGATCGGAATCTTGATCAAAAAATCCCCCCAAACCCTGGACATTTGAGCATGCACAAATGACCATGTTATTTCATTTGGTCCAATCAGAAATGGGAACAAATGATTGGACTAATCATTTATTCCAATTTTCAATCGTACTGAAAGAAATGCCCAGTTCCACTGGAACTGGGCAAAAAACTTGTGTTCACCTGCTCCCCCCCACGTCCTCCCGCAACACAATGCTCCTATGGCTCTGGTCAGAGTTTCTGGGAGGAAGCACAGTAGCGCACACCATTAAAACTGCCAGTTTTACGGGGCCCGCCCTCCATAGGGCCAGTCCTGCTCATGGCCCCTTAAGACGTCAGTATGAGTTTGTGGGGTTTTGAAAACTAGGCTACTTGTACTTAGGTGTCTAAATATAGACTTCAGGGCCTAACATTAACAGGCCCTGGGGTGAAGACTTGGTCCCTTCTGAGAGCTGGATTCAGCATTTTTTTTTTAAAAGGCTAGTAATAATGTCATCCAAACGGACAGAGAATCCAGGAAGTCTGTGGGCATGATCGCCCAGATGGGTAGTGCATATGTTAGCACTTACTGTGGGTGCAGTGCTAAGTGCTACGGCAGGTGCTATCAAACCAGAGGATAAGGCTGTGTAACTCGGATATGACTTGGACAATCCAAATTGGCGTCTCGCTCCCAATTCGGATTTTTAAAAACACCCCTAAATAAAACATTTGAGGCATACTTTTTTATTGTGGAATCTTATGAGAAGGCTGATCTTGTCACAAGCTCTCCTTGCAGTTCATCTTTAAATAGCTTAACCCTTTAAAAACCTGTCTTCCATTTCCTGACTCTCTTAAAAATCTGGATTGATCGACTGATTTTAACAATTGTTTGCCGCACTCCAAAGGAAAGGACACCCAAAAAGCGCTGGCATTCCAAAGACAGAGAGTGTTTTGCTCCGTTTTTTAAACCCAGTCCTGATGGAGTGAATGTGAGAATAGATCTCCCTGCTGGAAACCATGCAACTGAATCAAGGGTCAGACCCTCTGGAGCCGGTAGCACGACTGGACCGTCCGTCTGCACCCTTCCTTTTGCTATTGATTCCCCTCCAATCCAAGGGCAAAACGCATTCCATGGGCTGTGTTCACGTTGGACTATTTTCTTTTTTGCTTAACCCTTTGCCCACATGAAACCTTTAAGCTAAAATCAAGAGTTTTGAACAGCTTCATATCTTTTCCTCTTCTTTTATTTGTATGCATTCCTTTCCTGAAGTCAACTGTGACCGTTTCAAAGAGAGCACACGCTCTGTACACCGCAGATCCAGAAAGTCTAAAAGAGGTCTGTGCTAAGAAACAATACCTTGATTCAAAGCTGTAAATGAGCTGAGATGCTTTTGAGCTGTCTAGTTTTTTGTTTTTTTTAATGCCTTTGATCTTAAGCTTAGTAACCGAGGGACCGTTCGCACTGAGCCCGGGCTTCTCAGAGTAGGGCGTCAAGGTAATCAATGCTACTTTTCCAAGGCAGTCATTGAGTAGGCAAGTTGGCCTAAGATGGGGGCTAGGTGCTAAAACTTTAATCCATCCCTTTGTTTTGGACCTCTGTGCCCTTGTATTCTCGAAGACATTTGCATCAGTAGCAGAGATTGATTGCTTTCCCAGTGGATGCTGTTGCAATCTCCTCTTGACTGGATGCTCCATTACCAGCTGCAACGTGGAGTGGAAGGCAAAGTGCATGCTACACATCCGCACCCCACCCCCTTATAGACATAGTATCAACCCCAATCTTACCCTATGTTACCGATGTTCCCAACCCATTGGCGCCAAGGTCTTAAGGCTGCTCCTTAACCCAGGTTTCCTCTGTCGCACTTCATAATGCTTTTCACCAGCGTGTCAGACCTGCCCTCAGTGCCTGTTTGTAAGTAAAACTAACAAGCATGTTTCTCTTGCTGTGGCATCATCTGCAAGAACCATGCTGCTGTCATTCCATTTTACTATTATGGCCCATCATGGATTTTCCCACCAATGCTGAACCTAAATCTATAAACGTTTCATTTAATTTCCAGAGACTATAAGCTCTACATCTTTCCTCCTGTCACCCATTTAAAAAACATGTAGACTTATGGTATAGCGTGTGGTGCAATGAAACGTACGGTATATTTGGCAACGGAGTTATGCAGCTCCTGGGTTAATGGAAAACGTTAATCTAGCAGAGGAAGGCATTAATGCCACCCAGTGGCCAGAAGTTAAAACTGGACAAGTTCAAATTAGAAACCACGCAGTTTTTAACAGTAAAGAGCATTAAACACTTGGTTAAATACCAATGAGAAATCATCAGGTACAAGTTTTAATAGTGAGGGTGGTTCATCATGGGGGCGCGGGGGGGGGGGATTCTCCACGAGGAACAGTCAAGCCCTGAGTGTGTGTGCTGGCATTACAAGGCCTGGGATCTTGTTACAATCATGCCCCTCCCAAGGGTAAGGCAGCAGAGTCTCCAGGGATGGGGGGGGTTTGGCCTGTTTCAGGCTGCCACCTCTCTGGAGGGGCCACCGCTTTGAGCCCATCTGAAAGCCGCCAGCGCATGCTACCAGGCTGAGCACAGCTAGGAAAGTTTCAGTGACTGGGGGAGGGAGTGGGGTTAGCACTCTGCCCCAGCCCACTCTGGATATTTCCTAGTAGCGTTCAGGTTGCTTGCAAAGAGTCCCACCTCCCCATAGAGTCTGGGGCCCAGGCTCGACTGAGTTCCCCCACCCCCACCGCTCCATAGTAACTACATTCCTGGGTTTGCATGACCCATTTTCAGATTTTGATCATTTCACAACCCCAGGCAGCAAAGATTTACAATGCATATGAACCATCATAAGATTGTGACCTCATGTAGATGGTGTAATCCCACCTGGCATCTTGATCCACAGTTTGGGAGTAAAGTGTTGGCAAATGGCAACCCTTCCAAAAGAGAGGTTTTAGCCCAGTAAGTCAGCCCATGCTCCAGTGAACAGCTAATTCGATGGTGCTGGGCCTCTGTTTTACTCTATTCACAGGAACAGAACACTAAAGTGAAGTTATTCAGGAGTAGGAAGAGAGGTATGTTCTCCTAAGAAATCAGGAGTACATACTCTCCCCCCCCCCTTTTTGGTTTGTATTTCAAAGTAAGCGTTTGTGTGAACACTTATCAGTGAGAGGGTAGTGACCTCGCTCCTCGATCATTACATCTCAGCCAAGGGGGAAATTGATGCAGTTCTCTTTCAGTTTACAGGGTTTGTCTAAACCCTATCAAACTGAAGTCATTAAACTGAAGTAGCAACAGTGGATGCCGTGGCCTTAGTGAGCTGGGTACAGTAATAAACTGGAAGACCCTCAATGACCAGCGCAATGCAGCAGATCAGACTAGATCAGGGATCGGAAACCTTTTCCCTCTCAGGGGTCACTTTGAAAATGAGTGCAAGCTCCGAGGACTGTAAAGAAGCTGTGGGGGGCAAGGGTGGTTAAGGGAGCATGCTCAGGAAGAGGTCTAGATCATGGATCCGTCCCCTGTCCTTGTGTGCCTGCCCTCATCTCTGCTCCGTTTCTTGAGCTCAGCCGTTCAGCACTTGGGGGTAGGAACTGGATTAGGGATCAGATTCCAAAACTGAACAGGGGCCAAGTTAAAAACAAACCATGGACCTCAATCCCTAAGCCTGAGGTTCCCCATCCAAGGAGTAGGATCAAAACAGATTTTCTGATCTTATAGTCTATGAAAACCTGAATTTACAGACTTCCCATTTGGCTATTCAAGAACATTTCCTTTCCCCCTCCCTATACTCCCAGCACCATGAAAAGGATTAGACCAAGACAAAACAAACGATTGGCTTCACACAAGGGAAACAGCAAGAACAGAGAGCATAAGGGAAATGCTTGTGCAACTGAGACACTTTCAGGTTTCTTGTCACCTAAAAGCCCCAAATTTGTCTGCTTGTGTGATCCCATTTTGAGACTTCATTTGAATAATCCCATGACCCTAGACAGCCATGCAGAGTAGCAATTGGGATTCCAGTCACAGGTGATGTGAAACTATTTGGGAGGCAGAGTCTGCAGTTTGGGAATCTGTGGTGGTTTTTCAGCAACAGACAATTTGATTTTTTCTAGCCCAAAACTGTGCAGCAAGCTTTCAAAACTAGCACCCTTCCCATTAACAGTGGCAATAATTTATCATTTTAGAAAGAGCAAAACCAACCTAACAATTCAGAATTAAAAACAGTGGCTTTTGAATATGCACCTCGTGTGTATATTTTGGAATCCGTGGCTTAGGGCTGAAACTAGGTTTCAATTCTCACTGAGAATCACAGTTCTCGACTTGTTTTTAGTGAGACTCGATAATTAAGAAAATCCCCATTTCTCAATACTTTCTTGGTCGAGGATTTTTCTTGACATACTGTTTACTGTAATGTCCGGTTACTGTGATTTACCATGCACCGCTTACCAAAGTATTGCATTTACACCAGTAATACCCATGTGCAAAATGGTTGCCCTTTTCCAAAATGGCAACAGTGCTGCCAGCACCATCTTGAAGAGGGCTGCGAACATAGGACACAGTCGGTGGTACGTGGTAAATCGGTAAGCGGTACATGGTAAATTACGGTAAACAGTAATTGGACAAAAATTCTCAATTGAAATCTCAAACCATTACAGAGATCATTCCCAGATCTCAGTAATGGTTCTCGATTCTTGCAAGGTTTTCACAAGAAAAAAAATGATTCTTGTTTTAGTGCTACAGTGACTATGTCTTTGATCTGCGGACAAGCTTGCTGGCAAATTATAGTCAGTTGTTTGAGAAGGAAAAAAACGGGGAAAAATTTGCACTGCTGTGTTACTTTGTTTCAAAATAACTTTGATAGCTTTCCTTCCTTTCTTCTACTTCTGATTGGCACAGAAAGGAACAGTAGGAGTGGGAGACAGCATTCTGTGTCTACAAGGAGAATGGTGGCTCTCTACGATTATGATCCGAGGGAGAGCTCTCCAAACGTTGATGTAGAGGTATTGACTTGAAATACAACATGGTCGATATTGTATGTAGCGTAACGTTCCGACAGTGCCTCAGCCAAATTGGTATTGTTTGGAAAGGGTGAACTGGGCAGCACCATGTTATCACTAATGAAAGAATATGGCATGGCTCCTGCATTTAAAAACTACAAAAAATGTGGTTAAATGTTCTTCACAAGGAGAAAAGTTATGCCAAAAAGGTAGTGGGAAAATATTTATTCCCAAATGGACCTTGTGTGCTTCTGCAAGCAAGTGTGCTTATCAAATTTCAGAAGTGTCCCAGCTCAAGCAGATGGTCTGATGAATGGGAAACTTCTAGACATGAAGATTAAAGACGACCATTCATAATACACAGGATTTTCTCCCTTGCCAATCAACTCTCCCCCCCCCCCCTTGTCTGTACCGTATACTGCTATACGATCTATACAGCAACTGTCACCTGGGCATGGGGTTCGCTGTAAACCAGGACTGCTCCCCTCTTCACTGTGTTTTCCCCACTGGCGGAAATTGGGGAAATGCAGCAAACACGAATTCCTGCCTTTAAATAGCAGCAGACCATTACACACACACGACTATATAGATCTGTCTCCGCTATATTCTTGTGCACCCACATATAACTATCCCAGAATCAAAAAGTACATCCCTTAAGGATAACTTAAAAATGCCTCTCCTGCAGGCTATCCGCATCTGGATCCTCCCCATAGGGGAACTAAATGTGTTGTGGTAGCGCTCAAGTTATGTTGGCAAAGGGACATCATTAGCAAGTCTGCAATCTCCCCAAAGTTGCAGGGGAGATAGAAATGTTATTTAAGAGTATTACCACTGCATGCATCCCCTCCCTCTCCTAACAAATTATAGGGTTCCTGAAGCCCTTCCCACAAGACTGAGACAGTCAGGAACCCGGGACCTAATACAGTGTTTCTTAGAAAGGGAAATTTCTTACTTGGTGAATTTCTGTTCTTGTGTTTTGAAGGGCAGGCAGTCTAACTGATGGGATATGCCCCTCCTCACTTAGAGTAGGCAGGATCAACTAAGATTGACAGCCTCTGCCTGTGGGAGGGGCATAGCCCAGCCCAAGCTCTCAGGACAAGGATGCCAACACACTGGAATGAGCTAATTCTTGGTATAACAAACAGTTCAACACTGAGAAGGAAAACAGATCAGGAACAAAAGGAGAAGGAAGATCTTAACTCCCATCTCCCAGTCCACCACTGACAGATGAAATCTGTGATAGAAGGTGAATAGACCATCTGCTCTTAAGAAGAGAGCAACGGAAATTCACCAGGTAAGAAATTTCTCCCACTCACTCCTTTGCAGGGCAGACAGTCTAACTGATGGGACCTCCCCAAGCAGTACTATTTCAAGGAGGATGGATTCCCACCAGTTAACAATGCCCCTCCCACCCCAAAACAAAATCCCCAATGTTCCTAAGGATCAAGGACTTTCTATATCACCCTGCAGCCAAATCACCACTTTGTAGTGATGGATAAAAGTATGCACAGACGACCAGCTGTAATCCCTTGAGGTGTAGGAATTATAGCAGCCTTATAAGTCTCAACTATTCAGGTCTTTAGTCACCTAACCAAAGTAGACTTAAAGACCTTCCTACCTTTTCATTTACTCCCATAGGCCACAAAAAGGACTGAGTCTATCCAAAAAAGTTTAGATCTTTCCAGGTAAATCTTAACCATCCTCTTAACATCCAAGTGATGCAATTCCCTTTCCCTGAGGAGTCTGTGGATTGGGACAAAAGGAAGGCAGAAGAACCAGGTCCTGATCTCTATGGAATGGTGTATTCACCTTTAGGCAAAAAGAAAGATCCAGTCTGAGGACCAGCTTATCGCTATGACACGCACATATCTGGAACTGCAGAGTGTTCCCAGCTCTGACACACATTGAGGAGATGTAGTTGCAATCAAAAATATAGTCTTCAAGAACTGGAAAACTAAAGACACCCAATAAAGACGTTTGAAAGTAACCACTGAGGACAACATTCAGTCTCCAGGCAGGGAAATGATGTTGGACAGAAGAGCACACCAATTCTGCTGCCCAACAGAAACTTCTGACATGTGGGTGCAAGGATGGCCCAAACAGCAGATGATGCTTGACAAGGATGAAGCCTGTCACTTGAGAGTATTTGCTTGAACATCCAGGTCCGACCCAGCTTGTAGAAACCCAAGCACCTCCAGGATCTCGTATTCCAACGCGATGGCACCCTTGAACGAACTTAGCCCAGGTAACTCCATAGATTCCTTAGCTGAATCCCTTCTGGAAGACAGTAGGGTCTCCCAACAGTTTTCCCAAAGAACCAAAACACACTGTGACCTTTCAGTAGCCAGGCTACCAGTTTCAGATTTCAAAGATCTTGAAACAGGATGGGACCAACCTTAAGATAGGAGGTCCACCAACTGAGGAAGAATGTTGCTTCTCCTGTTGCCATCTCAGTGACATCCAAAAACCAAGGCCAGCATGACCACAAGAATCACCTGGGTTTCCTGCTCCCTGATCTTTTGAAGGGCTTGAAGGATGATGAGGGAGGAAATGCATACAGAAGAGCCTTAGGCCATGCAGACAACAGTGCATCCACCCTGGCCACTGCCCAGTTCTCTTTTCCTGGCTAGGAACACAGTAGTACTTTCCTGTTGAGGCGAGTGACAAACAAGTCCACTACCAGAGGCCTAAAGCGGTTATGAATCAGAAGAAACACCTTCTGTGACATGGACAACTCTCCCAGATCCAACTCCAGATATTGAGTCAGTCTTCCTGTGTGTTCAAATGCCTGCATTGTGGATCGCCTTGATCAAGTCGATATGAACTTCCACTCAACTGAACGGGAGACACATCTGCTTGCAGTGTCTTCAAGTGAGAGCCCCCCCCGATGATTGATGAATGCTGCTGCCATCACACTGTTGCTGTGAGCTAGAACTTTATTGCCCTGCAATCCAGGCCTGAAACGACAAATTGCGGTGAATGCTGTTTCTATCAGAAACAGGGCATTTACCTTCATTCGCACAATGCAGAAACATGACAACTTTTTTGCTGTTTTCACCATTTGTTATTTTTCACAAATTGAATAAAACTGCTACAGGGCCAACTCTAAGCATCTCCTGGGGGCTGGGGAGATGCAAAAGTCCTGGCTAAGTGCCAGGGAAGTGCTGAAAATTGCCATTAAAGTGCTATAAAATTGTTGTAAAAGTCCTGGAAGGTGACAAAAGGGTGATGAAAAATGCCAGAAAGCGACAAAATTGACAGGGACTGATGAAATGATGGTTGCCCGGTATCAACAGCAGAAGCACAGAATCACCCGAAACTGATGAATTGCTGACGAACACTTGCAAGCGCTCCCGAAAGGTTGGTATTTCCCCCGAGGAATGGGAAGTTCTCATCTTAGCCTTACTCCAATCACTGAGCAAAATGAAGTAGAGCCATGCACACCGCTCTCACTTCTAGGAGATTAATATGCCACCTTGCTTCCTTGGGTGACCATCCACATCCACTTGTATCTGTTAGGACAGTCTCTGGGGAATCTCACAGGGGTATGCCCAATGCAAAATGACCTGGCAGATACCACCATCCCAGGGAGTTATTGATGCTTACTGGAACCACTAGCTCAATCATAGAATCCTAGGGAGGGAAATGACCTCAGAGATTCCTCTAGTCCAACCACCCAGTGCAGGAAATCCGCAACTACAGCATCCTCGACAGATGGTCGTCCAGCTTCTGAAAACCTCCAGCGAATTTGTTCCACTGTCGAACAGCTCTTATTGTTAGAAAGTTCTTCCTACTATTTAACCGAAATCTGCTTTCTTGTAATACCAGCCCTTTATTTCTAGTCTTGCCTCACGGGCAAGAGAGAACAAGTCTTTGTGACAGCCCTTCAGGTAGTGGAAGACTATCAGGTCTCCTCTTAGACCATTTTCACACCACCTCCCCCGCTTATATTTTGACTCCTGAGGGACTGCGGGAGCCAGAATCTGCGGCGGGGTTTGGCCGGTCTGAAAGCCCCTCCCCACATGGCTTTGCCGGCAAAAACACACTGAGATAGAGCTGGATTTCTTGCTCTCCATCTCTGCGTGTTTTTCAGCAAAGCTGCATGAGGGGGGCTTTGAGATCGGCCAAACCCCACGCAGATTCTGGTTCCCGCAGTCTCTCATGGAGCCAAAATATGCGAAGGGGAGGTGGTGTGAAAGCGGACTAAGTCTTCTCTTCTCCAAGCTAAGCATACCCAGCTTCTTCAACCTTTCCTCATAGGACTTGTTTTCCAGACTCCTGACCATCTTTGTCACCCTCCTCTAAACCCATTCCAATTTGTCGATGTCATTCTTAAAGTGCGGTGCCCAGAACTGGACATGGTACTCCAGATGAGGTCTAACCAGCGCAAAAATAAAGTGGAACTATTACTTTTCATGACTTGGAAACAATGATTTTGTTAATGTAGCCTAAAATGACATTAGACTTTTTTGCAGCTGTATGACACTGCCGAATCATGTTCAGTTTGTGATCAACTACAATCCCCTGATCTTTTCACATGTGTTGCTGCCAAGTCAGGTATCTCCCATCGTGTATTTTTCCCTACCTAAATGCAGAACTTTAGGTTTATTTCTGTTGAACTTCATTTTGTTAGTTTCAGCTCAGTTTTCCAACTTATCAAGATCATTTTGAATTTTATTTTTGTCTTCTAAGACGTTAGCTATTCCTGCCAGTATTGCGTCATCTGCAGATTTAATAAGCATACCCTCTACTCCCTCATGCAAGACATTAAAGATGTTGAACAGTACCAGGCCCAGGACAGAGCCCTGCTGCGGCACCCTGGTGACACCTCCATCCAGACTGAGGAGGAGCCATTGATGAGCACTGAGTATGGTTCTTTAACCAGCTCTAAATCCACCTAATGATATCAACTAGCCGACATTTGACTAGCCTGTCAACAAGAATTTCATGGGGAACTCTGAAGATAGGCACACCACACAATTTCCTGCTGATAAGGGCAAAGCTGCCTTTGCAGTGGCCTTAGATGAAACTTGGCCCAATACGCTATGCAGGCAGGAAATCATGCTGCTCAAGAGCAGGGCCAAGAAGATTAGGTCAGTACAATCCTCCCAATGAAGCCACCCCAGGAGGTCCAAGCAGCTTCTCCTGCCTCTCCTCCAACAAGAAAACCTGGTCCCAATGTCACCTTGAGTGAGGACACTAAGTCACTGTTCCCTGTTGACCAGGAAGCCATGAGTCTGTAAAAAGTCCACTGTGAACTGTAGGTCCTTTTCTCCCTGGGCTCGAACCAGGGACCACACCAAAATGTCGTTGAGGTACAGATATACGCGTATACCTTGTTCCTGCAGACAAGCCAGTACCACCACAAGAATATCTGTAAAGACCCTGAACGAGGAGAAAAGACCAAAAGAGTCCAGAACTGGAAGTGGTGATCCATGACAGCAAAGTACAGGAACTCCCAATGGAATGAACTGATTAGAATGTGAAGGTATGCCTCCTACAGATCGATGGAGGGCAGGAAATCTGGGCGCAGAGCTCCCATTATGGATCAAAAACGTTTTGCATTTTTCTGTCTTGTTCAGTGCCTTGAGATCGAGAATGGCTCAAACATGTCTGTTCTTGGGTACGGAAAAGAGGATAGAGTACACTGCAGAATGCCTGTGATCTGCTGGAACATGCTCAATGATGACCCAGATGTCCAAAAATGGCTAGAAGAGACCAGCAAGGGCAAAACATAATATCTTGGGGGGTGAGGGGGGAGACAAATTACCACATATTTGAGAGAAATGATTTCTCTCACCCAAGCATCTGAAGGAAGGAGCTTTCAAACATTCTAAAAAAAGCTGCAGCCTTCCCCCCTCTCAGTCTGGGCCAGAGGGAAGGCAGATGCCCACCAGGTGGGGATTGAGACCGTCTCTGCCCTGAGGGCTGCGGTTTCTTGAATACTGCAAGAAAGCTCAGAAAGCCACTTTCAGAGCCCACAAGAAAGCCACCCTGCCCAAGATAGAAAAAGAGACTAGTTCTAGGCAACATGCCTCAGACTTCTTTTTGAGAGTGATGTCAACTTTTCTACCTCAAGGGTCTGTGTGGTACCTCTCCCCCTCTGCTGGGCGTGCTGCTGAATTAACTAGGTCTGCTGTCTCTGTATCAGCACTAGGGAATGTCACAAACGCCTCCTGTGCTTTGGGAACGGAATAAAAATTCTGTGGGCCTCCAAACATTGCCGGCTGTCTCCATTCCCCCCTTAATGGCATCTATGTAAAACTGTGCCGAAGGCAGCTTAGTTAGCATGGTTATTCCCCTAGGGAAAAGCCCTCATTCTTCTTGGGAGGCTTTAAGGCTTCCATGAGATCTCCAAGACCACAGCTACTTTGGCCCAGAAGCTTCTCAACATTCTAACCACCCCTCTCTCTCACTGGCTCCTCTATCTTATCGAGCTCCAAGCCAGACAGCTCCCCATCCTCTTGCTCCAACGTTGGAGAAGTCTACAGAGGCGGAGAGGGAGAAGCATGAAGCTTCTTTTTATGGGGTCTATGCCTTTTGGAGGAAGGCTTTCTACCCCTCTTCTTGGCAGGTCTCTTCCCCTTGCTGGGAATGTTTGGAAATGGAATGGTCCCATTTCCTCCCTCTTCTACTCCTGCGGGATCAGGAAATGGACGACAATGAAGAGGAAGTAATAAAGTAGGAGGATGTGGAGGAACAGGAGTCCCCAGACCCTGATCTCCCATGCCTACCTCTCCTTAGGAGGTTCTTTACTTCTCTTTTTTTTCTCACGGAGGTAGAAGAGTATTCCCCTTCCCCCCCCCAAAAAAACCCCTCCAGGAACACCCCTCTGGGTGCCCCCAGGTCCCACTGGGGCTGGATCTCAAGATATAATGCCCCACCCCCATAAGCAAGCCAGACACCTGGAGACGGGCCACAACCTGCTTCCCCAGGCACACCAAGACTGCCTCAGGCGCAGCCTCTGGGAGCAGGGCCTCAGAAAGAGGAACGCCTGCAGGCAAACTCACCCCCAACACACGATTCCTCAGGGGACTGCTTGCTTAGCCAGTCTAACAGGAACTGCAGGGCTTCCGTTGCACCTGCTCCTCCGACCCAGCCGTGTCTCATTGGCCAAGAGGCAAGCCCACATCCCAGTAGGTTTTCCCGCCTCCAGCTACCATCTCTGGAGCGTGGGGAGGGCTATTTTGTGCTGCCTCCACTGCTCACAGGTGCAGTGAAAAGGAGCAGCTGCTCCCCCAGAGAAAGGGCCCCAGCTGTGGATGATAGGGACACAGGGGACAGGACCAACCCAATCTCTCTTCCCCCCCCCAACCCTGGAAAGAGGGAAGGGTGGGCCCAATAGAAAGAAAAGGGGAAAAAAAGGCCAACAGAAAGGGACCTAAGGCCTAATACAATCTCCCTGTCAGGAGTCCAACAAACTCATTAGCCAAGAGGGTTTGGGGGACATAACCTCGGATTGTGAGGAGCTGGGGGTGAACAGCAGGGAATGGATCTTCCCAATGTGGCCTGCCAAGCGACCGAAATCGGCCACCGCCGGAGACAGGATGCTGGGCTCGATGGAACCCAGTATGGCACTTATGTTCTTAAACAAGAAGGGACTATATCTCCCTTCCAAGTGCTCCTATTAGTCCTTACTTCCCTTTCAGCCTTCTACCCCTCTTCCATGTTTGGCTGGCGCACACCCCCATCAACAGATGCATAGGAATTCAGGCTAAAAACGGCATTTCTGCTTGTTTTGAAAAGAGTAACTTTCTCCCTAGTTGAACACCCAGGTTCACATAATTGGCCATTATGCACAAGAGGAAAAATTTGGTGACTGATCTACAACAATCAAAAACAAAACACAGGAAATTGATAGCATTTGCAAAGAGTAGCACGATCTCCCCACTCACTGTCCTCTTTCTACAGGCGGAGCTAACGTTTTGCACAGGAGACATTATTATGGTCTTTGGTGAAATTGATGAAGATGGATTTTACTACGTAAGTTTTTTTTAATTATTTTTTTTTAAGGAAAAAAACAACAACTTGGGTCTTTTTAGAGTAACCCAGATTTCTCCTAAAATGATTAGAGGAGCTGTTGCTAGAATAACCTGTTCTGATACAGGTTTGCAAAACTTCATCAGGTTACAATTCTTCCTCAGGATTTGATCAGGAATTCAGAATATCCGCACGTTCACTTAATGTGTATGCTGCTTGAAAAGGCTTCATATTTTCATGCTCCTGCATCTCGGATTCATACTATGTTCAACCATTTGCCAGAATAATAGGATTGCCTTCTGGCAGATGACTTTGCCTTTACTAAACTGAACTACACTTGGATACCATTGGCACTGTAGCTGCAAGTATTAGTTACTTTGCAATCTCCCGCAATGGTTGTGCCAAGCAATGTTATCGTTTTTTTACATTGAAATCTGAACACTCAGATGAAAGTCAGTTTAACACAAAAGGGATCTTAATCCTCCCCAATTCCTACAACAAATGGTGTAAAACAAGGTTGTGTCCTCGCGCCATTTTTGTTCAATTTCTATATCAATGATACAGTGAGAGAAATGACCGGGGATAATTTTCATCGTTTATATCTTAAGGGGAGGCAACTGACAATTTTATTGTATGTGAACAATATGGTCCTTTTGTCATCTTCTCAGCTAGGAATGAGACGTTTGTTGCACTCTCTTGACATATACTGTAATAAAAATGACACGTATAAATTGTGAAAAGACCAAAGTAAGTGTATTTGCAAACAGGCATATAGAGTATTCTTGGACACTTCGCTTGCAAAGTTTAGAGCAGGTATGCCCCTATAAATAGTTAGGTTTGGTGTTCGCAGAGACAGGAACACTTTAAAGCAACTAATTTGAAATTGGCCCAGCCATTAAATGGGGTTATTCGATTTTGGAAATCTGCAGGAGGCAAACAAATAAAGCCTGCACTGACTCTTCTAGACTCTAAGTTGATACCGCAAGCTTTGTATGGTGCAGAAATTTGGGGTGGCTTAGTTAAAAACAACTTGGAAGTAGGTCAGAATAAATTGATGAGAACTGTACTGGGAGTCCCAAAACGTACCCCAGTATATATCCTTCGCTCAGAGTTGGGTATACTTTCTGTGGAAATAAAGGCCCAAATGAGGGTGGTGAAATACTGGCAAAAGGTACTGGAAATGCTAATGGAAAGACTGCTGCATTTGTGTCTACTGGAAGCATTGTCTCAGGATTCTAGGTACACCTGGATAGAAAGTTTGTGTGTCATACTAAACTGTGCAGGGTTTTCATCTGCAGCAACCCAGGGGATCTCCAATGAGCAGATTAACGTAGCCCTACTAGTTAGAATAAGAGAAATTGCCATGCAGAATGACATGGCAGCGATAAAACATAAACAAGATTGCCCCTATATATCTCAATTTAAATTATAATTTTGGCTGGGAACATTACTTGTCAGTACTTGAAAACTTTGCGATACACAAGGCTTATACATTGCTTCGCTTCCATCGTATGCCATCTAAAGTATTAGAGGGACGGTATTCTCAAATCCCATAGGAATTATGTTTACGTCCTTGTGATCTACATCAGGTTGATTTTGGAGCATTATGTATTTAACTGCCTGTTTGCAAAGGATGTAAGAAGACAAATGCTGATGCCTTTATTAGAAAGTAAACTATACTGGTCAACCCAAAATAAATTATATTTTCTGTTTGCAAACCTTCTAACAAAAGTGGCCAATTATGTCTATAAGCTTATGACCTTGAGACAAAAAAGACAAAGCGATTGATTATATAGGGCTTGACTGGAGAATCTCATGGAAAATGATATATATTACCTACTTTGTACAAATCTAAAGCCAATTATTATAATAGAAAACTTTCCTTGTCCAAGTAACCAAAGAACCATGTCAGACAATGGGATAACAGGGGATTATTATTATTATAAGCATTTTTATAGTGCCAGCTGTGTACCTGGCGCCTTACAGAACAATGAGATAGATGCAGTCCCTGCCTATGGCTTACAATCTAATAGACACGGAGGGGGGAGACAAGGAGAGGGGACATAGGGAGAGACAAGGGATAAATAACATTCAAGCGGATGAGACGTCTCAGGTTCACATGTTTGGCTTGGTTGCAGTTAGGCAGGAGTCAATGGGGAGGGCAGACAGTGAGTATTGGGCAGGAAGTTCTAACAGACGTTGGGGAAGGCGTTGAGGAAGAGGTGGGGTTTGAGGCGGGATTTGAAGGTGCGGAGGGAGGGGGCGAGGCGAATGTGGGCAGGGAGGGAGTTCCAGGCATGGGGGGCAGCAAGGGAGAAGGGATGAAGGTGGTTAGGGGAGACGAGGGAGAGCAAGGGAGGGGACAGAGGAGGAACGGAGAGTGCATGCAGGAGTGTGTAAGGAGATTAGGGCTGAGAGGTAAGGGGGAGCCAGGTTGTGAAGGGTTTTGTAAGTAACTACCAGGAGTTTGTGAAGGATGCGTTGGGGAAGGGGGAGCCAGTGAAGTGAGGAGAGGAGAGGCTGCACATGGTCAAAGCGATAGGCTGAGTGGATGATCCTAGCAGCAGAGTTTTGGATGGAGAGAAGGGGGGACAGATGAGAGCGGGGGAGGCCAGCAAGGAGGAGGTTGCAGTAGTCAAGGCGGGCAATGACCATGGCGTGAACAAGGCTTTTGGCTGAGGAGACAGAAAGGGGCGAATCCGTGCAACGTTACGGAGGGCAAAGTGACAGGACTTGGCAACAGAGTCGATGTAGTTTGAAGCAAAGGTGAGTGTCGAAGACAAAGCCCAAGCTATGGGCTTGGGGGACAGGACGGATGGTGACCCCATCAATAAGGATGGACAGAGAAGAGGGGGAGGAAGGGTGGGGAGGAAAAACAAGGAGTTCAGTCTTAGCCATGTTGAGCTTGAGTTGACGTCGGGACATCCAGGCGGAGATATCAGAGAGACAGTTGATGAGGCGAGCTTGGACAGAAGGGGAGAGAGAGGGGATGGGTAGATAGAGCTGAGTGTCGTCAGCATAAAGGTGATATTGGAAGCTGTGGGAGGCAATGAGTTTGCCAAGGGACAGGGTGTAGATAGAGAAGAGGAGAGGGCCCAGGACAGAGCCTTGGGGAACCCCCACTGAGAGGGGGAGGGAGGAGGAGCTGGAATTGGGAAGAGACACACTGAATAAGCAGTCAGAAAGGTAGGAGGAGAACCAGTCAAGGACAGAGCCGCAGAAGCCTAGGGAGCGAAGAGAGTCCAGTAGGAGTGAGTGGTCAACAGTGTCAAAGGCAGCAGAGGGGTCAAGAAGGACAAGAATGGAGTAGAGGCAGTTAGATTTAGCAACCAGTAGATCGTTGGTGATCTTGGCAAGGGCCGTTTCCATGGAGTGAAGGGGGCGGAAGCCAGATTGGAGAGGGTCCAGGGAGGAGTTGGCAGAGAGGAGATCCAGGCAACGGGAATACACAACACGTTCTAGAAACTTAGAGGCGAAGGGTAGGAGGGAGACTGGCCAGTGACTAGAGGGGTCGGAAGGGTCGAGGGTGGACTTTTTGAGGATGGGAGAGACAGTGGCATGTTTGAAGGTGGAGGGGAAGGAGCTAGTGAAGAGGGAGAGATGAATGACATGTAGAAGGGGGGGCGACAGTGGGAGCAATGGAGGTCAGGAGGCAGGAAGGGATTGGGTTGAGAGGGCAGGTAGAGGGGTTGACGGAAGAGAGCAGAGAGGAGATTTCCTCAAGGGAGGCAGGAGGAAAGGAAGAGAGGAGAGTGGGGAGAGGGGACGGTGAGGGAGCGGGGAGAGGAGATGGGTGGGAAGCAATGTCCTGGTGGAACATGTCAATCTTTAAGGTGAAGAATGACGCGAGGTCCTGAGCAGAGAGGGAAGAGGGTGGAGAGGGGCAGGGGAGCTTGAGAAGGGAGTCAAAGGTGGAGAAGAGGCGGCAAGGGTCGCGAGAGTAGAATTCAACCCGGGAGGCATAGAAATGTTGCCTCACCAGGGAGATAGCAGAAGAGAGGGAGGAAGTCAGGGTGGGAGTGGGATTTGCGCCAGAGGTGTTCAGCAGCCCGGGTGCAGGAGTGGAGGTAGCAGATAATAGGGGTGAGCCAAGGACGGGGGTTTTGGGGTCAAACGGGGTGGGAGGAGAGGGGGGCAAGAGAGGCGTTAAGAGAAGAGATGGCAGCATCAAGAGGAGAAGACAGGGGATGACAGGGGAGAGGGAGGAGACAAAGGCTAAATGGTTGACAGCCTGCAGATCACTTAAGGGGCGTGGAGCTGGGAAAGAAGATGGGGGTTGATGGGTGAGGTTGAAGGAAGTGAGGTGATGGTCGGATATGGGACAAATGTCAAAGGAGAAGTCAGCAACAGAACAGTTTCTGGAGAAGATGAGATCAAGAGAGTGGCCGTCGGTGTGGGTGGGGGAATCAGTCCAGAGGCGGAGATCAAAGGAGGAGGTTAGGGAGATAAAGCGGGAAATAGAGGGCTGGGAAGGTGCATCAACATGGATGTTGAAGTCACCGAGAATGAGAGCGAGGGTATCCTCGGAGAGGAAGAAGGTAAGCCAGGATTCAAAGTCTGGGAGAAAAGAGGAAAGGTGGCCGGGGGGGGGGTAAATGACAGCGACACTAAGGTGAAGGGAGGAGTAGAGAAGCACCGAGTGGGCCTTGAAGGAAGGGAAGGAGAGGGAGGGGAGAGGGGCTGGAATCGGCAGGGGTTGGCAAGGAGAAGGCCTATGCCACCACCCCGGCCTTTGGGTCAGGGCCGGTGAGAAAACTAAAGGCCTCCAGAGGAGAGGGTGGCAGGGGTGACAGAGTCAGTGGGAGAGATCCAAGTTTCAGTGAGTGGAAGGAGTTGAAAGCGGTGGGAAAGGAAGAGGTCGTGAATGAAGGGGGCTTTGGCAACAGCAGAGCGGCAGTTCCAGAGGGAGCAGGAGAAGGGGAGTCGATCGGGGAAGGCAGGGAATGTGGATGAGGTTGGGGGATGTGGAGCGATGGGGCTTACAGGGCTTGTGCGAGGGTGGGTGGAGGGTAGGAGGGAGCTTGCAGGGAATGGGTAAGGGAGTGGGGGGAAGAGGAGGAATAGGCAAGGGGGGAAAATAAGGGGCGGGGAGGTTGGAGAAAGTGTTGGAGGAGGGAGAAGCAGGGGAGACAGTAGCAGTGAGAGAAGGAGCGGAGAGATGGAGTGTAGGAGATACAGGGAGACATTCCAGTGGTGGTATTCATGGCAGCAGCGGGGATAACCAGGCCTGCGCATGGTGGGGGAGGGTCCAAGCAACGGCTGGAAGAGGCTGTGTTGCACGGCTGTTGTCCCAGGAGTAGGGTCCTTGCGGGCCTCGCACCGGCCTCACAACGGTTAGCGCCCTTTTGTCATCACCCTTCAGGCACCGCCTGAGGGCTGCCACCCACAGGGGCGGGCAGCAGCTATCAGTGCTGGGGCGTGGCTGGGAGGTGCTGGGGCTCATTACCTGCAGAAAGGGATGAGGTCACATGGGGTGCTGGGGGCGGGGCTCGCAATGGGTCTTCCTGGGGTCTCTTGCAGGGGCGGGCAGATCTTAATCTTGGTTTATGTCCAAAATCTGCCTGGGGATGGGTTCTGGCAGCTTGATCTTAATTGCAGGAATCAGGTCGTTGTAATTAGTATTAATTGTTTATATATTGTTTCGCTTAATTCTCTAAAGTTAATTTTGAACTTATGTCTGTTTGAAGAAGTGCAATGTTTATGGTTGTTTAAGTGATTATAAGACCTCTTGTAACTGGGATTGACTAGCTAAACAGCATTTTTTCCAAGTAAAAATATGGAGAGATTGTGTATTCTATTTTTCTATCCTTTCTATAAGGTAACATGTCTAAGGAACTTGGAAATTTAAATAGATATATGCATTTTTGTCCATTTGTTTATGTTGGCATTTGAAATGATATGGCTATGGCAGAAGCTAATGCCATCATTAAAAGATGATGATGTCAATGAGGACCCTGCTCAGGTGCCAAGTGCTGCCGACGCAAGCTCCGAGAAGAGCAAGGCAAACTTTGTGCTCTTCCACAACTTGGGGTCTGCTGTTTGTTGGACGTGTCTGTCTTTGGTGACTTGTTCCCATGGTTGGAACTCTCTTGCTTATTTCAGAGGCTGCACCTTTTTGTGGTTTGGAATCAATGCCGTGGGTTCCCAGGGATGGATTGGCTTTGTGGTCTGATCCAGCACTTGCAGGGTCACGTGGCCCGGTTTCCCTACCTCCCATAGATCATGGGCCCTAGGCGAGTGGCATGGTCTTTGCAGCCCTTTTTGTTTGCCTTGGGCCAGCGTTAACGCCCTAGTTTGTTTGTTTCTTTACAGAGGGTTCCAGGGCTGGGTGGTTGGTGGAGGGTGGGACTAGAGCCCACCTTTTTCTTTAATTTTCTGGTAAATTTAGATTGGATCATTGGTCCCTATGATATTGCGTATTCTTGTTTTATATTATATCTATGATGCCTTTTAGTATCCCTTTTACTGTATGATTCCATGCAATGTATTGTGGATTGTATATGTGGATAGTTTATTTTTGTATTTTTCTAATAGTGCAAGGGCTCGGTATCATGCACTTATCAATAAATAAATCAAATGTTGGTCATTCTCTTCCCTAACACACATCCACTTGCACTGGCAAAGGAGACTGCATCTTAGATGCCTTTAACATCCATGAAGTCCAGGATGAGCAAAGTTCCCAACTCCAAGAGCCATAAACCAAGACCTTCACAAGTCCAAGACTCCCAAGATACATACACATGCCCCTTTCCTGGTGGAGACAGTGCTGTGGTCCTGGCTGCTACAACTCTGAGAGCAGCTGCAATTCAACAGCTAAGGTGGTTTTTATATGCAACATTGAGCACGGATTAATCTGTGCCCAACCTCACGTTTAAGAAGGGCCGCCAGCTGTTACCGTGGTCTGGCTCCCAACCGTGGTGTTTAGCCCAGCTTGTCAGTTGGGGAAATCCCCAAATGACAGCCCAGGCTAAGCTCCACCACGGCTGGGAGCCAGCTGCCAGAGCCAAAGTGAAACAGGCTATCGTCCGATAACAGCAGCAGGGGCCGGGTGCCATGGCAGCACTGGCTGCCCATCATCCGGGGCAGGGGGGGCTGCATGCAGCACGGGTATGTATGGATGTGTCTGTGCATCACCCCGGCCGCCATCACACTTCTTTGGTGGCCTGGTGATTTCCCACCAGGGTGAGGGCTGCCTCCAACACCCAGAGAAGTCCATGGTGAAAGACAGCCTCAAGGCTGTCACCAAACATGCAACCCGTCACATGTAAAAACACCGAGACTCCTGTGCCATGAACTAATATACAAGACCATAACCAGTTCATGCATGTGGCTCCCAAACTGGTTTGCCCATTCCTTATATGGCCCATTTTTTCCTTCCCAATGTTAAAAGTTCATTGTATAGTCAAGGAAGCAGTCTGCCTGTGGCCATTTGGACATGTATCGTCAATGTATACCATTATCCTTCTTGTATTACAGATACAAGACTGTCAGCAACAGAACAGTCTACCTAACAACCTGTCACTTCCCCTCTCTTTTGCCTGGATATTTCTGACTAAAGCGCAGGATTGGGAACCAGGAAGTTTAGATGCTATTCCCAACTCCACCCCACCCCACCTTTCCTGAATGACCTTTTGTCTCAAATTCTCTACCATATCCGGAGTGTTGCAAGGATGCACTAAGCTTTCTCTTGTGTTGCAGGGTGAACTTAATGGACATAAGGGGCTGGTTCCTTCAAACTTTCTTGAAGAAGTGCCTGATGATGTAGAAGTCTATCTTTCTGATGCACCATCCCGATATGCTCAAGAAACACCAATGCGTACAAAAGCAAAAAGGGTAAGCAACTGTATTAAGGAATTTTAATTTTTTTCTGATTTTTACACACTACCACCATCATCTTTAATTTGGATATTATTTCTGACATTTTAATATCCGTTTTCCATTCTAGGTAACTTTTTAAAATAAATAAATAAATAAATAAATAAATAAGGACTTGCTATAGGAAAGTCTCACTTATTTTCTTTCATTAGCTGGTTATGAATACCTATAGTGATGAAGCTCAACTTTAATTTTCATAGGTTCACCAGAACTAGCTTCATCAGCATTTTCTAGCTAAAAAATATTTGCTTAAGATGCAGAGACTATACGTACTATTCCACTGTAGCCAGACTGCAACATGACCTAGCTGGGGGAGGGGAAAGAACGAGACTTGTTACTTTTAAAACACAGCTGATTGACAGTCAGCGTGAGCCCTTGTAAGATCTTACTTTACTCAGTCTAGTTGGCTTTCCAACACATTCCCACATAGGAAGTAAAATGATTCATGTGTAGAGTTTCATTTTTGTTTTTTCATCACTGCAATAATTTATATATTATATATTTTATATATATTTTTATTTCTTTGCTCATCTGCTTGGAAACAGAAGAAGAGTGTTCATTTCACACCTTAATAAGGCAATGTAGCCTTCACGTAAGTGAGCAACTGAAGATACCAATAACGCTATCAATTAAAGCTACTGGGCAATATCTAATGCAGCAGTCTTGAAACCTAACTGTGCAAAAACAAAAGAAATATGTCTCCAAAATCATTGGCCCCAAAGTAAGGAGAAACCCACACTAACTGTATGCATCGGAGAGAGACCAAGACAAAAAAACCCCAACCCTCCAGTGATCGCTAAGGTTTTTCTTCTTAATTAGGGCTCACTTTACGAAAAGGGCGACATTTGGAACATATTTCTTCCTGAGCTAGATGTTTCTGTTTACATAGAAAGGAGTGCTCCCAGTGTCTAACTACAAACAAAATCTGCATATTGCATTGTTAGCCAATCTTGGATAAAGTTCCTCGTTTTAAAAAAGCACAAACACCCTCCCTTAAATGACAACCATGCAAGTTGTAAGCAGATAAGTATGGTAGTTTACAAAGGGTACAGTTGGTTCTGAAACTCATTAACCTCAAATATCTGCTTAAAAACTATTTGCCTTAAAATGTGTTTTCCGTGATCAATTCTACCCTAATTTGCCTATGACAACATATAGTCAATAGCCTAATTCCAAAATATATATATAAATATATATAGACACCCCCACCCTGCCCATGCCACGATTGCTAGGCCTGTATTAGGCAGCACCAACATTTGTGAAACACTTAGCAAGCTGTTTGGTGTGCAAGAAGCAGTGTCAATATGAAACATGCAGCTCACCCATTGAATGCATTAGACTAAGTATATGGTATCTTCAGGTGTACGTTGGGGTGCTTTACCAAGTTGTTTTTCATTAGAAAAAAGACCTTGATTTCAAATCAAAACAGGCTTGAAGCCCCTTTGCTAAAGTCACTGTTGCAAAAGACAGCAAATCAATATTGCATTGTTATTGTCTTACCTGAAATTAAAGATCATGGGAATCCTTGGATTATACTGTAAAGTTTCATCACACAGCACCATATTTTGTCAGCAGAACACAGTAGTTGCAATAGGATGAGTACAATAGTTTTAGCATTTTTATTCAAGTGCTTTGGCTAAAATAGTTCTGTTTCAAATATCTAGGAATGCTGTCATGTTCTAAGTATTGTACAACAAGTGTTCATCTTTCTCTGGCAATCATATGCAGCAAACAGGGTCTTGAGGCTTTCTTTGATTGGAATTAAGGGTCATTTTAGCATTTCTTTTCTTTCAACCAGTGTGCCATCTTCTCAAATATGTATATACAGTATGCTAACCAGTTTTTTAAAAAAAAAAAAAAAAAAAGAAAGAAAAAGAAAAGGCATTGGAAGGACATAAAATTTTTTAGGTGATCATCAGCTAAGTTCTCACAACAAACAGCAATTCCTTCTGGAAACTGGCTGGCTTTCTAGACTGCAGTCTGTAGTGCTTAACCCGCTTTACAGTTCTGATTTTCTAACTAACAATCTAGAGCTACAGATGCCCCTCTCCATCCTTGCACTCAGTGTCATCTTGTGTACTGAAATACAAAATCCATTCGAATTCTGGCCTATCTGGTGGCAAAATGAGACTCTGGATCACTGTTTAAAGATTTAAGCAGTTTTAAAAACCCCATGCAAGTGTCTATTTTATACCGTCTGCACCTTTTCGCACAACTGCATTTGTGGGAAACTATATATTATTTCCTTCTAACATACTTTAAACTACTGAAAGAAGAAATGAACAACTTTTTTTTTTTTAAAGTGGGTAATGGGACAAGTGTGATATGACCAGCTTTTTGTTGTTGGCTTTCAAACATTCAGTAAACTATAATAATATACCTACTAGGTTCCTCCTGAGAATACAGGTACATCAACAAGGAGAGCGCCATCCCCCACAGTTCATCTACATTCTGGGTCACCTACGTCATCTATGGGTTCTGGTAGTCCCGGGAGAGGCAGGGAAATGTCCTCGAAAAAGAAAAAGGGGCTGCTTTCCAAAGGCAAGAAACTGCTGAAAAAGCTTGGTGCAGTGAAATGATGCGTGTACTTCTGGAGAACTTGTAACGCTTCCGATCTATGTATTTTTTTAAACTTCAAAACTAGGGTTTTCATGACTATGCAGAGCACCTTTTACAGACCCTTTGCATTTTAAAACACTTTCCTGACAGTCATCTGAATAGTTTTGTATTAAGTTATGTTTAGTCAAACAAGGAAAAAAAGGAAGTGATTTGTTGCTCCTAAAAACAGTGTTGCCAGTGCTCTCAAAAAACAAAAGCGAGAGAGAGAGAATTTGGGGAATTAAGGAACAGAAGGCTCAGCATCTCACATCGTCAACTCCGTACCTGTTAACTCTTTTTGGAAAAATCTCTGCATTTTTTCCCTCCCTTAAACTTGAAGGGGGGACGGGGATAGAAAAAGATACTGTTCTTTGATCCCTGTTCAAAATGCTTGCTGACAACACATTTTCTTTAAGCAAAAATGGTCTTGAAACTCCTAGTTTATTCCGCCTTGATGTTTTGCCTTATTAATGCACAATGATTTGTACTGTCTAAAATATACAGCGTATACTTTGTATGTACTGTGTATTCAACTGTCTTTTCATCCTCACCACGACATGGTAGTTTAAAGATCCAGTAACGTGTTGCTGACTCCATTTAATGTCTGACGTAATTCTTGGGAGGCTGAAAACGTGCAAGATGCATTTTTAAAACATTTGTATGAGTTCCTCTTGTCAACCTATTTAGTATACTAAAGCCAGATACTGTATAAGCTATCTAGAGAATGCACACCTCTTTTAATCATTCAAAATCTTGTTTTATAGCTCCTGGCACAAATGTAAAAGTTTCCGTATTCTAAACTGCCAGAAAAACTAACAACACACAAATCCTTGATCCCCAAGTGTTCTTTCTGTGGAAGTGCAGACTTTTAAGTTTTTGGTTTTTTTAAAAAAAAATACACCCAAATCATTTCATAAGATCAAAGTCAGAACCAAGAAAAAATGCATGGACTAGGCTCAGCTGTGAGAAAGTTGTATGTTATATGCACAAGCTGCAGCAAGCTAAAGGGATCTTTAAAGAATAAAACAGAGTGCAAACCTTTCCAAAATTGGCATTATGATTAAAATAATCTTACAAGTTGCTGGCAGACATATTTGGCTGTTACTATTTTGTAATTCTTGTCCATTTGTAAATTGTTTTTACTGTTTATACATACTTTTCAGACTGCCTTTTTTTTGTAATTTATGGAAGGTTTATAAATGAATGATCAAAGCTTTTCCCCATTGTGTCTTCAAAGAATTAAAATGTAAATGACTGTAAGATACTACTGTGTGCTAGATTTATTAAATTAAAGAAAATTATTGGCCTAAATTTGTGGTAAAGTATTGTGTGGGCGTGTGCATGTGTACAGTTGTTCATGTGTAAAATATTTTATATAAATAAATTTGATATTTTGTAGAATGCCGTGTTTGGTGCCACTCCTTGTTCTCTGAATGAACCCTCACATTTTTTGCTTGCTCTGTAAAAAGTTTATGCACAAAAGCAGACAAGTCAATGCCCAAAGTTTTCTTTGCTAAATATTGATGCTCCCCACAAAAGGAAGCTCGAAAGCCAATAAAGGACTTCAAGAGCAAGTTTCGAACAAAGGCAAAGCAAGTTTTTCTCCTCCAACAAATTAAGCACCTGTTTACACCTAGATTTCAGTTCTGTCTCCCCAGAAAGTGACATGAGAGTAAATGGAGAGAGGTTGTCAAGATTTGTATACAGTTGAGTAAAGATTTGTATACAGTTGAGTAAAAGCATATCTGCCTACAAGGCAGAGCAACAGGTGCAACACGCAAGGGCTGACTTAAGTCGATCTTGCCAGCACTCTGCTTTTTAGAGTTAACTTGTATGTTGCCCTGTAGGAAAATGCTGCACCTGAAATAAAGTGAGTTTAAGTCCTAAAAGATCATTGTGGAAAACAGAACCTTTAAAAACTCTAGTTGAGAGGAACTGCTGTGATGACTAGGGGTGTGCATATCATTTTTGTTATCACAATAATAACTAAAATTGTCATTTTCGTTATTGCAATAACGAAAACAACAACTGAGAATAACGAAAACGACAACCGTGAATACCAACAACGATATCAATAACAGTATCGATAACGATAACTATCGATAACAGTATCAATAACAAAAAAAATATGATAAAAATGATAACAATAAAGATGAGAAACGAAAACGATCTTATTGTTTTTATTAGTGCTGTGGCAGTTGAGTTTTGGAGGGAAAACGTGGAGAGGCGAGGAGGGAGCAGACATTTTGGAGCAGCTCAACAGTATCTGATGGATGTATCGCTGGCCAATGAGCAGGATAAGCAGGCTCCAGCAGTCTCATGGCATTCTGTGATTGTTCAATGCCTGCTGCCTACCACAACCAATCAGGGAGGCTCTGGGGGAGGGCACTGCAACCCTTTATAACGGGAGGGCCAGGTTTTTTCTCTCCGTTGTGTGAGAGCTCTGCTTGTCAGGTTGCGTTGACAGAACTGTGGTGCCTTAAATATAAAAAATCCTCCCTAGCTCATATTATTCCTAATACCCTACATTGTACCTTCTCCCTTTCCCTGCCCTTCTCCCCCCTGTACATTAATATATAGATAGGTAGTTGTATATTATAGACATATAGAATAGATTAGGTTAGTTATATAGATAATTGATTAGATAATATATGGGTTCCTTTTCCCTCCCGTCTCCTTTAGATTTAGATAGATATTAGTTGTGCACGGGAATCGATATCGATACCAAAAATAAAATCTTTGTTTGAAACGGTACTGATATCAGTAACGATCTCAATAATGAATATCGATAATGATAATAACAAATATCGATGAAACTGAAAATAATAATGATAAAAACTATAACGCAAACAAAAATGACTGTCGTTATTAACAACAACAAAAATGACATTCTTGAGTAATGAAAATGAAAAACGAGAAGGGGTCTGATGCGCACCCCTAATGAGGACAACCATAAAAATCAGGTTGGATTCAACAGTAACTGCCCATGTTCCAAAACGAAATTATAGGACATGAGAGCATATGTGCACAACGAAGTTATCAGTTCAGTGCCAGGCACACTGATTGTGCTCTAAAAATACCAATACCACCTCCACCAGGAGCCATTCCATTTCAGTAAAGCCCCGTTCACTGAACCAGGTTAATACACATCCTCTGGACTTTTCTTTCATCAAAACTAGGCAATTATTGGTTTCACAGTAGCACCGAGACCCCAATCGTTAAGACCAACAAGACATCCTGCAGAGGATAGGAGAGTAAGGAATCATATAACCTATGACCCTAGTTATAACGAAAGGTACAGATTTAAATCTAATATTTACCAAGGTCAAAGAAAGAGGACAGTGCAAAAGCCCAGATAACAACTAGACTTCTATACAAGTGAGGGGGGATGTTATCTATTATCTTAGACTATAGCGGGATTAAAATCCAAATTCAATGACATGGATTGGATTCAGTTTATTTACGGTTTCATATTCCACTTTTTCAAGAAACCTGGATGGCTGATGTCCCCATGATCAATGGCTATAGAACGTTTACAACAAATGCTTGGAAAAATGTTAAATGGGGGAGATTTAGAGGAGGTTTGGCTATTTTTGTTTCTAATCTGTTGGAGGGTGAGATTCAACAGATCTCTCACCCCTCATGCTTTCAGACTATATATTTGTCCTGTTTTATGGGATGAGTTTCGGGCAGTGTCACCCTCAGATGCGGGGGATGCTCTTGGGACTGGTCGAGCCACCTATTGTGAACTAGATCCATGACCATCCTGGCTAGTTAGGCTCTGTCATCCTTCATCAATGGCCCGCAAGAGTCCGTTCGGGACAGGGGAAGCACAGGCTTGCTGAGGCGCTGCCGCAACTGGGAGTCTTCAGGTCCTGGCACCGGCTCTCTGCTCCCAGGCAACTGCGAGAGAGCTGGCCAGGGACTTAGCGCCGGTTCCAGGGACACGGCACGAACAAGTTGCCCTTAAGGCCCCGTCGAGAGCCCCCAGTCTATTCTGTCTCCGGACTGGGAGTGCCCTTCAAAACACCAGTAGCTCCTGATGGAGCAAAGATAAACGTGCCCTGCTGGTCCGAGGCAGAAGAACAGACTGGTGATAAGAGCAGGGGTAGCTCAATAGGCATGTGCAGATCGTCTTATTATCTTCTGCCCCCTGTTGGTTAAGAGGAGGAGCTACCCATCCGGAGGACTGTCTGCAGCAGGGGGAGGAACTTGGGGGACGTCAAGGAAGGCGCCCCTGGCCGACCGCAGGGGCCGATCCAGGATCTGCAATCCTGCAGGTAGGTGGGGCCCAGGCTGAGCGTTTAGGGCTTTAAAGGTCAACACCAACACCTTGAATTAGGCCCGGAAGACTATCGGCAGCTAGCGCAGAGAGCAAAGCACTGGTGCAATGCGCTCACGTCAGCCCGGCCCCGTTAGGATACGGGCCGCTGCATTCTGCACCAGCTGCCGTCTCCGAAGCAGCACCAAGGGTAGCCCCACGTAGAGTGCGTAACAGTAGCAGTCTCAAGGTAACAACAGCATGAACGACTGTGGCCAGATCCCAGCTCAAGACACACCAGATGTAACTGGCGGAATGCCCCCTTGGCCACAGCCGCCACCTGGACACCCAGGCAGAGCTGCGGATCCAGGATTGCCTGAGCACCACGTTGGCTCTTTCACAAGTATTTGTCTATTCATCCACAGAAGTGAACAGACCTCTTTAAAGTAATATGCCAAAACACTGCATACTTAAACATAAATAACTTTATTGAAACAAAGGAATGGAACTACAGTCAGCTTATGGCAGCAACTAGAACTTATTTTTTTAAAAAACACAACAAATGTACCTTTCCTCACAAACGCTTTTAAAAAGCCACAGGCAAAGCCCAAGAACAAGTGGGCATTCCCAAACAAAAAACTGATTCAGCCTTATATCACAGACGTTTACACAACCTAAGTGAAATTTCACCTAATTTGTGAAAATGTGTAACTTGCAAAACACACACTTTCAAGCGTTCATGCATTCGCAACCCCAACTTGCAGTAGTGTGCTACTATTACTCAACTAGGATTGGATTATAAAATTGTTACCAAGGGAAGTGGTGAAAGCTCCATCAGTGGGATTTTCTGCAAACTCAGAAGAAGAAAAAAAGAATAATCACAAAGCTATTTGAGGTCAATCCAACAGCCTTTCTATCTAATGACCATAATTAAAAGGAAGACTGTGCTCATAGCTCAAACTAAATTAAACAAAATCACTATTTTTTCAACATTTTAGAAGAGTGTTAACTGTAAAAATCATAAAAGTTGAAGTGTAAAAATTTAACTACGTCTCCTAAATCCCTACAACCTGCTCAGCACAATGTTAAATAGCTACTTCCAACTCCAGGCTCAGCAACTACCTTTTTTATTTTTCAAATCAAATGGCTCCTAGTCTTAAACTAATGGTGTATCATGAGGCACAAGATCATCATAAGCTTCAGTTCAACCATAACATGTCAAAGCTGGGGGCACCAGAGCCTTTCCCCCTAAAGACTTCATAATAGGTTAGCCTAACATTTGTCAGATATTAAGACTGACATTTTTGTATTTTATTGTTATTGGCATATGCAAGAGGATAAGAGTCAGGGTCAATTCCAGTGTCACTTTCTGTAGGCTTTCAGCAAAGTGTCTTAAAGAGCTATCATATAAGACCTGGTAAATACCAAGGCTATTGTCTGTCAAATTAACAATGAAATAGTTGGCATGCAAAGTTAACTAGTCTAAAGCCAATGGCTTGTCTCAGTTACATTATATTCATGATGATGATGGTGGGATTGGTCCAGAAAGCCAGTCCTTGCTGCTTTAACCCAAGCCATTTGATTATAAGCTTGGTCCACGTCGTACAAGAGTTGTGTCTCTACACTAACCGGGGAGCATGACACACGCAGACTAGACTATATGTTTTCAGACCAAATGGCAAAAAACCCACCAAAAAAATGAAAAATATTTTTACAAAATTAAATGGTGTAAAAAGTCAATCATTATTGCCTTGTGCAAAAATCTACTTGCAGATAATTGAAAGTTTGTTCCAAGGCTTAATTGCTTTTTTTGTACAATGTAAATAATCCCAGTTCCAGTCTTGGGAGAGTATGCTGCAGAAAATACTCCTTTACACAGGAAAATACCGATACCATACCAAAGTCTTTCTGTGCCACAGTGTAGTTGGCTATATCCTCTTGTGCAGAGTTCACAGGTAGTATAAGCGGTCTGACAGAGCCAGGTTTGGCTCCCTGTGAATACTTTGACCTACAAGAAAAGCCAGTTTATGGGCATACTGGCAAGGAGCCGGCACTCGGACAACACCCTAAGAAGAAGAAGAGGTAGCTGTCATTTTCAGTAGGATGAAAACAATTTAGCACACTACTCACTGATCAATACTGATCAGAATTTGAAATTCTGACTAGATTCTACCTAGTTGAATAGTCATCACCAGCTCCTTATTTTTAAACAGCAGTCCCTATGCCATCCTTTCACTTTCCTCAGAAAAATTGCCACAAGGCTGAATGTGCTATCATGTAGCACAAGCGGTGGCCAGACTTATGGTGCACATGATCCAGGAAGTCCTCTCGCTGAATCACAGCTCTAGGGCACCTCAGCAACTGGTCTGAGGAAGGGAGAGGCAGACGCTCCTTTAGAGAGCTCTCCTAGACCCTGGCGACACTCCCTCAGGGCACTGGTTTTGTCCTCCTACCCCAGAGACCATCTCTGAAATACTGCTTCCTCTCCCTAAACTGTCATCCACTGGAGACTACTAGTCTCACAGGAAATCACCATCTCCCTTTCGGCTACCCCTAAGGTAGCATTTCAACTAACTGCTACCAGCCATTCTTAGCTTATCGCACCCATCCACCAATTGTACAATGTGTTGCATTGTGATTTCAACAATTATATATTTTGATGATGATATTTTTTTTATTTTTTTAAGAAAGTACAACCTTAGCACACTTAAGCATCTGTCTAAGCTACCAATTCATTCATGGAGGGTCAAGCAGAACACCTGCGACTATTACAAAGCCCATAAACTGGGTAGGGTTTTTGCAGAAGCAACTACTTACTGGCCAGTTGTAGTACATGTGGCAGAGCTTGTAGGTTAAACGTTGCATGTGATCTGGCTTCAGAGCACTAGTGTCATAGATGACATTGTAGTGGGTTGGGGATACGCTGCCAATTCTCACTGCTTGGCTCACAATAAAGAAGTCATACCTGTGAAAAACAAATGCATACGTGAACCCAAACTCTTCTCACTGGACGCATATTGCAAATTATTTTTGGCATTAAAAACTTGATTCACCATACGTATTTGAAAACCATAATAGCTACTGGCCTTTGTTAAAAGGAAAATTGGGCCTTTACCTGTGCATTATCCTTCTTGAAAGAGCTCCTGGACAGCAGTCCTTACACTAGTAACAATCCCCTCCTCTACTAGGAGGCAGACTGAACGTCACTGATGCATGAGCAGAGGGGATCTGTCCCTGTTTGCTCCAGTTGTACCAAAGTCGAAAACAGTAACTCTCATACAATATCCAGCGTTAAAATATTCCATCCCATCGTCTCTGCAGCAGGATGTGTTGAGCTGGGTGTCTATCATTGCCCCAAGATGTTTGATTCACTGGCATGGAACCAGATGGTTCATGGAAATGTTTATGAAGAACCCATGATCCGTCAAATATGACATAGTTCTCTCTAGGTCTTGCAGAGCCTTGTCCTGTGATGCATAGATCATCTAAGTATGGGTGTGCATGTTTTGCACCCTCGGAGGTTGGCGATTAGCAGGTTCAGCACCTTTGTAAAGGTCCTCTGAAGGGATAAAAGACCAAAAGGAAGAGCGCTCTACTTCCAGTGCTGCTGAGTATAGTAGAAGTGTAGCTTGGGCTTGGCCTGTGACTTGGGCGGATCAAGATGTGGAGGTATGCCTCTTAAAATCAAGAGGCTAGCCAGTCTCATTGATTTATGGCTATGCAGATGGCCTGTGGGGTCTCCATATGGAATTTTCTGATTTTTATGGATCAATTTGAGTCTTTTAAGATGCATTACAGTTCTTCATTTGCACAACTTCTTTGGTACCAAGACCAGGATTGAATAGCATCCTGAGCCCCTCTCCCCTTCCGGGAGAGTTTCTATCACCCCTATTTTGTACATTTGCTCTATTTAAGCAGTCATGGTGCTGCATTTTGTTATGTTCTTTGATATCAGAGAACCAATAATGGAATCTGGAGGGGGTGAGTGTAGCTCTATTGTCTCTCTGACCCATTTGTCCGATATTACACTTCCCCATCTTTCTACTGTAAAGAGTTGAAGCTGCCCCTCAAGGGGTGGGTCGTTCTTGGGGGACAGGTCTGCGTAGCCGGGCCTCTGTCTTGGTATGTGCTGATGGAGGAGCTTGGCAGGTTCGAGACTTTCAGTGCTGCTTCTTCCTATCATCCCGGTTCTGTGAAGACCGATATCCCCGCCTGGAAAAGGAACTGTAATATGAGGCTCTACTGTAGGGATGAAAGGGAAGTTTAGGGTTACTGAAGTGCTGTAATATTTCTCTTCATCTTGACAGACATATTTGCAATTACTTTATTTAGGCACATCCTGAAGAAGCTTGTTACCCTCGAACACCCCTGTGACCAGCAAGTTCTTAGCCTGAGTCGCCTCTCTAGGGGGTGACTAAAGTCTTCATCTGGCTGCCACGTTGCTATATACGGCCCTTGCAGGCCCATGTCAGGGCATCTGTGGATGCATCTGCAATGAAGGTAGCCACCAGCAAGATTTTAGAGTATAAGGAGTTAGCCTGCCTGGCAGAGTTGTCGGGGTTCCTGGCCTGCACATACCACTTTAATAAGACCTTGACAAAAGAAGATGTGGCCGTGCTCATTTGCAGGGCTGCTGTAGAGGTTTCAAGGTTTTTTGCATAAACTGGCCTCTGCCCGTTACGTCTTTGGGGTAGAAATCCCCAGAGAGGAAGACTGACTTGTCAGGGATGCTGCAGCAGCATCTACTTTGGGTGTTATGTAAGGAAGCTCTTTATGCTTTGAAAAGGCGTAGAGGGCCTCTTGCAGTTCATTCATCCTAAGGGACTTGCCCGGTTGAAAAACCTGTAATGGTTAAGGGGAAACGAAGTCTAAGGTAGGCCTCTGTGCTTCCCTGTAGCCTTTGGTATGTATTCCCTTGCGGCATCCTTCGAGGAATCTGAGGAGTAGCCCTTCTCTGGTCTCTCTTTTAAGTGTAGGGCCCTGTGCACCTCTTTGAACATTTTATCTTTGTACTGGAAGGGGAATTGGCTGCCTAATTTAGTGTCCTCTGTGAGATTACTCTCAGGGATCTGACCCTCTATAGGGAAGAGTCCTCATTAGATTGACGTAAGGAATCTGCACAGCAGGATCCCCCTTATTTGTGTCCTCTTCAAGGAGGCTTAAAGGGAAGAGGAGTCCGTGATCCTGGCCTTTCTTCTTTCTATGAGGTTTGTGCAGAAGGAGAGAGGTCTCTGGCCAAGAGGAGCCATCCAGACCCTTATCGTTAGGGATGTGCGAAGAGAACGCAGTTCAGATGTTCAACCGTTCAGTTAAAAACCAAGTTCGGGTTCGGTTTGGCGGAACATTCAGAATAGCGCTATCAGTACCAATACCGATACCGATTTCGATGATTTTATTTTCGGTATGGGTATCATTTGGCCCCGAGACCACCCCTGGTGCCAGGAAGTCTGCTCCTTAGCTGCCTCCTCCTCCCTGGGCCTTCCAGTCACATTGTCCCCACTGCGAACTCATTCGAACTCACCCAAACACGACCGAACTGTTTTGAGTTCGGTTCGAACGTTTGGTTTAGTCGTCCGAACTCCGAACAGCGTTCGCACATCCCTACTTATCGTCTCCCTCAGGGCCACCCTCCTTCTTTGAGGAGGGGTTGGAGATATCCGTTTGCTCCAGGCTCACTCACCCGCTTATGGGCTGGATGCTTGCCCTTGCCAGCTACCTTTGAGCGGCCTGTAAAGCCCTCTTTGTGTTTTGGAGAAGGAGAGGGTCCTCTTTTTTGTTTTATTTATACCTCTTCCCTTCTCTTTCCCCCACTTTTGTCTTCCTTCCCCTCATTTAGACTCTCCAAGGAAGACGGGATTTTGGTTAGAACCTGCATCTGCAGGTTTTCTGTGAGGGAAAGAACCTAGGGCCAGTCCTACTTGTTCATTTGGGTCTGGATTCGCTCCTCCCATCCTTTTCTCCTGGGTCTGCATTCCTGCGGTGTTCTGCCTGTGTCTGGGCAGTGCCATTTTGTTGCAGACACTGCTACCCCTCCCCAAGAGTGCGCCGAGTCAGCCTGCAGGGGACTCCTGCACTTAGCAATTCTTTGCTGCTAGAGGATTGGGTGAGAATCTACCTCGCTTCAGTCTCAGTGTGCTGGCTTGCAGCGAGTATAAAGGGAGGGGGGAACCCATTCTGCTTCAGTCTCAGAGTTGACAGCTTGCTGAAGGTGCGAGGTCCACCCCTCCATGAGGAAGGTGCCTTGCAGGGAGCTCCCTTGTTGCCAGTCTTCCTGCTCCCGTGCCAGCTGGGGTGGGAGGATGGGGAAACAAGGAGGAAGGCAATGATACATGCACTCCAAAAAATCTCCGGCTAGGATACTGAGAGCCGCCTGAATTAGCAGAAAGACACTGCCTGCATCTTTACCAGTTGGAGGCAGAGATGCAACTGGAGTAAACAGGAACAGATGCCTTCTGCGCATGCTCCAGTGAAGCTCAGTCTGCCACCTACTGGTAGTAGCAGGGATCGTCCCCAGTGTAAGAGGACTGCTGTCCAGGAGCTCTGAAGAGAACGACCTTCTAGCAGAGGCAAAGCAATACAATTTATGGACAATACAAGGCTGTCATTTTTTTTCCAATTCACAGTCAATTAAACCCCCCAAACCTACAAATGCTCATCTTTGAGTTCTCCACCTAATTATTCTCCATTAACTCATGCTCTGCTGCCATCAAACCCACTTCTTTATTTAAAATTCTATTATTTTCTACTTCCAGAATGTGGGTTGTCTGTCAAATAGAAGAACTATTAACGAATCCACCAAGTCCTATTTAGACACTTATAAACTTAAGAGGATGCAACTCCACACTGTCCTTCCTCCATGTTCCTTTCTGTTCATTTTCAATAAAATTAGCTCAAGAACAGAAGAATTTTTACTAAGCAGAATTTCACAATCTGCAGAACTGACTAAAAAAAACCCAAAAAGCTAAAAATGGTATTAAAAATGACTTGCTTTTTATCTAGGATCCCATCACTCTATTTGTTTTGCTGAGTTCTGAGTTGACCGAGGAATTGGCTCGGGCACTCAGCAAATCTTCGGTTGAGGAATACTGAGGGCAGCAGGGGGCAGGAAGGGAAATGGAGGGAGCCAGCAGACCACTGTAGAATAGGGGTGCTCTCAGACATGACGGCTCTAGACTTCTCTGGGGTAGCTGTCACTCCAACAGGTCCAGGGACATGCAACCATAAGGGCCACCACAGCGCCAGGCACCAGGAGGAACCTGAACTGGGTTGAGTAAAGCATGCCGTTCACCCATAATGGCACACCTTACACCCAGTCAGGCAGCCTTTCCCTGGGAGGGGTTGGTGCTTAGTCCAGGCTGTGACCTGGGGATGTCCCCAAGTCACAGCCTGGACTAAGCACCAACCCCGCCCAGGGAACAGCACGTGCTAACAGCTGGTGGCACTTTCTGATGCGACAGTAGCCCGTAATTCCATACAGCTCGAAGCATGGAAATATGGGCTAGCTGTGTCAGCTGGTTTGCTCTCTGGGAGCGTGCTCTCTAATTCACTGTTCTAATGCTCTCGGGGAACATGCTGGCCTATGGTTTCCAGAGTATGCTCCCAGAGACCATTAGAGAGCATGCTCCCAGAGAACAAAATAGCAGACCCACTCCACAGCAGGGAGCCGGCTCTCTGGGTGAGTTTACTGCCCCCCTTCCCTGCCTGCTGTCCATGCCCACCTGGCATGCAGCTGCGGAAATGCTCTCTCCCCCTCTCCCAGAGAGCACTGGAACAGCTGCCCTATGCCACAGCAGCACGCCAGCTCCCTCCACTTTCCGGGTGAGCTTGCTGCTCCCTCTTCCCTGCCTGCATCCCTCTGCCCACCTCCCCCGCTTCTATCCAAGCATTCACCGAGTTCCCAAGAATCGGCCGAACACTCGGACCGGATCCTCGAAAACACTCTAATGGTTTTTGGCTACTCCATGCAGCCCTATTTGGGGTGCTTAAGGGGCACAGTCTCTGCTCCCTTTCCCTGAATTCACTCCTTTACACTTGGGTGTAGGGGGGGAAAAACAGGAAATGGAAAGGGGCCAAAATAAAATATAGCTGCAGGCTGCATTTGGCCTTTGAGTTTGAGGCTCTCCCCAACCCCAACATAAGGGGTATATTCCAATATGAATTACTCAAGGTATAATTATTGCATTCACTTGTGTTTATTAGTTGTATGTGAAGTGCTCCGAGTGCCATGGCAGGGGGCGCTATATAAAAGGATTATTATTAAAGTGGTGATTGGTAGGGTTTGACAAACCCTTTTCTCACAACAGGGGAAGCTGGCACCAGCTGTGCCCCGTTTCTCTTTCCCTTCTGCGGGAGTTGTTCGATGCAGCTCAGAAGAGCGACTCCTGCTGTTAGTGGATTCTCAACGCTAGTAGCATTACTTGTGAACTTACCACTCTGGTCTGGTAACCTCGACATCAATAACGGTACCAGGGGGTGGATTCTGAAGTTTTCCACCAGCATGTGCAAAGAACCTGGCATTCACACGTTTCTTCACCACTATGACCGTTAGCCTCGGGCTTGAAAAGATTACATGGACATTTATTATTTATTTTTTGAATTTCTATGCTGCCCTTCCCACAAGGCTCAGGATGGCTCACAATCCATAAAAAACCCTACCCTCTCCTCAAACCCCCAGCATCCCGCACAACCCCACCCAGAAACCAAACCAAACCTTACCCTATATCCCTGCCTACCAAATGCCTTCCCAGATAAAAAAAAAATCCCCCCGTTTCCAGAAAATAGCCAGGCTCGAGCTCAAGCGAATCTCCTGGGGAAAAGGAGTTCCACAACATGGGGGCAGCAACAGGGACCTCTCTCCTGCAAACCCCTGCCCCACGGACAAGGATAACAGACGGAACGCGTAGCAGGGCGCCCCAGGACAACCATAGGGACTGCAAAGGGACATGGTAGGATAGGCGGTCTTTCAGATATATGGGCCCCAAACCATTTAGGGCTTTGAAGGTCAAAAACAGCACATTGAATCATGCCCGGAAAGCTATAGGCAGCCAGCGCAGACTTCAGAGCACCGGTGTAATGTGCTCCCAGCGAAACGTCCCCAAAAGGAACCGAGCTGCCACATTCTGCACCAGCTGTAGCTTCTGAACAGTCATCAAGGGCAGCCCCACATAGAGCTCATAGCAGTAATATAGCCTCAAGGTGATGAAAGCATGGACGACAGTGGCCAGATTTTAATCAGGAAGAAAAGGCCGCAGCCTCCTCACCAGATGGAGCTGGTCACCTGACAATTCAGGTGCAGTAAGGGATCCAAAAGCATTAAGAAGCTGCACACCTGAGTGACCAGAGGGGCCAGACTCCATCCATGACAGGTATCCCAATCCCCTCCAAGTTACAAGATCAGCCAACTATCATCATTCAGTCCTGTCAGGATTCAGCTTCAGTCGGCTCACCCTCATCCAGTTCCCAACAGCGGTCAAGCATTGGGTAAGCACCGAGACTGCAGGACCTGGGATGAGAGAGAGGTAGAGCTGGGTGTCATCACCATATTGATGACACCTCACCACAAACCTCCAAATGACCTTGCCCAGTGGCCTCAGCTACACATTGAACAAAGGGGGGGGGAGGGGGGAGACAACGAAAAAGAACCCTGAGGGACACCACAGGGAAGGTCCTGAGGAGACGATGAGCAATCGCCCATAACTACCCGCTGGGACCTCCCTGACTGGAAAGAGCAGAACCACTCAAGAGCAGTCCCATGCACCCCCACCAGATCCTGTAGTTGTACCACCACCACCTCATCATCAGCTATCAAAGGCCGCAGAAAGTTCTAATAAGATCAACAAGGTAGAATTCCCCTTGTCCATCTCAAAGCGTAGGTCATCGAACAAAGTCACAAGCACAGTCTCCATGCCACACCCAGGATGAAAACCTGACTGAAGGAATCCAACAGAATTGAGATGTGCCTGAAGCTGTTGGGCAGCCACCCATACAATAACCTGGCTGGGCGTTGGCATACAGAGGCAGTTTCTTAAGCAGAGGGCGAACAACCACAGGTTCAAGGGTGTCAGTCACCCTCCAACCCCAGCATCTCTCATCTGGCTTTCACCAGCCAGGATGGGCAAGGATCTAGTTCACAACTGGTTGCCCTCATTGCCCCAAGCACCTCCCCAGCATTGGTGAGTGATATCCAGGGCCCCGAGGGAAACGCGGGTCTGCGATTTGCAGATTTCCCGCGGAATTCCCCTCCCCCCGCAGAATCTCCTGCCCTGCTTACCCCAGCGCAGAATTTGTAGCCTGCGCTGGGGAGACGCGGGACAGGAGATTCCACAGGGGGAGGGGAATTACCAAACTCTCAGGACTTCCCCTCCCCAGCCTGCAGGGCTTGCCTCCCCCCGGTTTAAAAAATTAATTTACTTATCCGGCAGCAGCTACTTCCATGCGCTCGTCCCCATTCAGCTCCTGGCCTCTTCCTGGCCCCTCCCAACAGGGCCTCCCAGAGCAGCGCAGCCAGATGACATCATCCAGCTGCGTCGCCCTGAAAGACCCTGTTGGGAGGAACCAGGAAGAGGCCAGGAGCTGAATGGGGAAGAGCGCATGGAAGTAGCTGCCGCCACCACCGCCACCATGGTTCCTGGGTCACTGCCGCTGCCTGCTCAAGCCATAAGGTAAGTGGGGGGGTTCCTGGGTTCGGGTTTCCCGCTGCGCGCTGGTGGGGGGCTGGAGTTCAGGCAGGAGTCCTGGAGGCAGCCTGGGCTGAGGGATGGGGGAGTCTGGGCTGTGTCGGGTGTGGGAGGGCAGAGGCGCTGTAAAGGGGAGTGTAGGCTTTTATAGGGTTGAGAGGAGAGGTGGGGGAGCTGTGAATAGGAAGGTTGGGGGGCTGTGGAGAAGGGAGGGGGGAGGAATGCCAGAGGCAGAGTAGGGCAGGGAGCCTGGTGCCATATGGAAGGGGGGCAGCACAGACCTGGGCTGAGCTCCCCCCGGAGCTGGGGAGAGGGAAAGGAGAACAGAGCTAGCCTCCTGTGGGGTTGCCTGCTGTGCTCTCTGCCATGCGTGTGTGTTGGGGGGGGTTGCCTGCTGTGCTCTCTGCCATGCGTGTGTGTTGGGGGGGGTTGCCTGCTGTGCCCTCTGCAGTGCCATGTGTTTTTTTTGGGGGGGGGTTAGGAGCTGTGCCCTCTGCTTTGCCATGTGTTTGGGGGGGGGTTGCCTGATATCTGAAATACCCATACACAGAAAAAATTATAAGCAGATTTTTTTATTCATTGGTACAAGGAAATGGATCACCAATTTTGCCAGACTTGTTTTGTAACTTTATTGGGTCGCAGAATTTTCAATTTGGGGTCGCAGAATTTTCAATTTGGGGTCGCAGAATTTTGGGGGGGAAATTGCAGAAGAATTGGGGCCCTGGTGATATCAATTGAAATTGATCCAAATAAACAGGACTAGACTGAACTTCCATAACCCCAAACTCTGACTCTGCAGTTGAAATGGTAGGACCCAAGCTGTGGTGAATACGAGTAATTTTGTCTGCAAATTAACAAAAATATCACAGGGGCAACAGATGACTCCACGTCCTGTGGAGACGGGCCAGATTAACCAGGCCCCTCGCAACTCTGATAGCTCCACTGGACAAGACTGCAGACGCTACAATAGCAGAGATGAAAGCTTTCTTCGCCGCCATCACAGCCACAGCATAGTCCTTCAAAGACTATGCCACAACTGGTAGGCCTCAGCGCGAGTTGAACGCCACCTGCACTCTAACTGCCTACCCTCCCATTTCAGCCGCCTCCGGTTCTCGGTAAATCAAGGGGACTTGTGCTAACGAAGCGGTGGCAGTGGACACTTTGGTGCAACTGTGTGAAAGGTCATGATCAAGATGTCATTCCACAAAGCGACCAGGTTACTGACAGAGCAGCTGTCAAGGTCAGTGAGTGTATCCACCACAGTAGTCTGAAAACCAATCAGTCTCCAGGGGCAGACCAACCTAACCGGGCTACCATCTCGATGAGGGTATAGGAGGACTGGGATCCAGGCCTTTAGGAGGTAATGATCCGACAATAACAACAGTGTTGTAACACCCACCCACACAAGAATCAGAACCCGCATCTACATGCTGGTGCAAAACATCAAATCCAGTGTGTGTCCCATCAGATATTATTTGGGGTACGCCCATGGTTGTCATGGCAGGCATGAACACCTGCTCTGCCCCTAAAAGGCAGGTCTCAGCATGTATGTTAAAATCACCCAAGACAATAAGTCTAGGTGACTTCAACACCACCTCTGAGACCAGTTCAGATAGAGCAGTCAGGGAACTGACTATGCAGTGGGGTGGTCAGTACACCAAGAGGATCCCCAATCTATCCCTAGCCAAATCTCAGCCTCCGGAAGGCCAAAGTGTCTTTAAAGACCACAGCTACTCTGTCCCCCCTACCCCCCGCACCAAGTACCTGGCCAACACCACCAGATGCCTCATTCAGCCAGGTATCTGTAATGTATACGAGGTCGGCGGCCCCATCCTGAACCAAATCATGGATAACAGGTGTTTTATTAGACACCGACCTTGCAATAAGCAGCAACAGCATCAGATCGGAGGTCCCACTGGCCTCAACTCCCAGAAGGTCTCCATCTTGTGTCTGATTTGGCAGGAAATAGTTTGGGAGTGCTGCTGGTATACCATGCACCTAACAGGACGGCAGCCTCCCTGCATGCTCTGGCTGAGGCTGTGTTGGAGGTGGTGTTGCGGTCCCCAAAGACGATAGTCTTGGGGGACCTCAACATCCACGCCGACGCAGTTCTCGGGGGAGCCGAGCACGAGTTCATGGCCACCATGGCAACCAGGAACCTGTCCCAAAGGGTCATCGGCCCGACACACAAGCTATGGAATATCTTGCTGACGGAGGCCATCGATCAAATGGCTCCCAGGCATCCGTTGCCCAGGCGGAGGCTCCGCAGATCCCCTTGGTTTTCCAAGGAGCTGCGGTTGCTGAAGCAAGAGGGGCGACGGTTGGAGCGACGGTGGCGTCGCTCTTGCACTGAAGCTGACAGATTGCGACATAGAGCTAGTTTGCAAGCCTATGCTGTGGCTATGCGGGTAGCAAAGAGGGATTTCTTTGCTGCCCTCTTAGCATCTGCTAAATCCCGTCCGGTGGAGCTGTTCCGGGTTGTACGGGGGCTGGTCAGTCCAGCCTCCCTCAACCCTGGGGTTGAGTCATCATCTGACCTCTGAGACCTTTTTGCGGAACAAATCGCTCAGATTCACTGAGACCTCGATGCCACATTTACTACAATGGGGGGCAGAGAGGGTGTAGAAGCCCCAGCCTGTCCAATTTTGTGGGATCGCTTTCAGTCAGTGACACCTGCCGATGTGGTGGGGGTGCTTGGGGCAGTTTGAGCCACATCTAGCGAATTAGATCCGTGCCCGTCCTGGCTGATTAAGCGCTGCTGGGCGACAATGGGGCAGCTGCTGGCCGGGGTGGTCAACACCTCCCTGCGGGAGGGCAGAGTGCCGGGCTGCCTCAAGGAGACGGTGGTGCGGCCTCTGCTTGACGCCAACTCCCCTGCCAGCTACTGGCCTGTCTCTAACCTCCCCTTTTTAGGGAAGATTATTGAACGGGTGGTGACTCAGCAGCTCCAGGAGCATCTCGACCGCATCTGTTATCTGGATCCCTTTCAGTCTGGCTTCTGTCCGGGACATGGCACGGAGACAGCGTTGGTGGCCTTGGTACATGATCTCCGCTGTGAAAAGGACTGGGGTTGTTCAACCCTATTAGTCCTATTAGATCTTTTGGCTGCATTGGACACCATTGACCATGAAACGTTGATGACTGCTGAGGTGGGCGGAACTGTTCTTGAATGGTTCCGCTCATTCCTGACCGGGAGAACTCAACGGGTGGCACTCGGTGATCATTTTTCATCTTACCGAGACCTCTCGTGTGGGGTCCTGCAGGGTTCAGTTTTGTCCCCTCTTCTGTTCAATGTGTATATGCAGCCACTAGGTGAGATGATCAGGAGGTTCGGGGTGAGGTGTCATCAGTACGCTGATGACACCCAACTGTACCTCTCATTTTCGATCGACCCAGGCCCGNCAGTTGAAATGGTAGGACCCAAGCTGTGGTGAATACGAGTAATTTTGTCTGCAAATTAACAAAAATATCACAGGGGCAACAGATGACTCCACGTCCTGTGGAGACGGGCCAGATTAACCAGGCCCCTCGCAACTCTGATAGCTCCACTGGACAAGACTGCAGACGCTACAATAGCAGAGATGAAAGCTTTCTTCGCCGCCATCACAGCCACAGCATAGTCCTTCAAAGACTATGCCACAACTGGTAGGCCTCAGCGCGAGTTGAACGCCACCTGCACTCTAACTGCCTACCCTCCCATTTCAGCCGCCTCCGGTTCTCGGTAAATCAAGGGGACTTGTGCTAACGAAGCGGTGGCAGTGGACACTTTGGTGCAACTGTGTGAAAGGTCATGATCAAGATGTCATTCCACAAAGCGACCAGGTTACTGACAGAGCAGCTGTCAAGGTCAGTGAGTGTATCCACCACAGTAGTCTGAAAACCAATCAGTCTCCAGGGGCAGACCAACCTAACCGGGCTACCATCTCGATGAGGGTATAGGAGGACTGGGATCCAGGCCTTTAGGAGGTAATGATCCGACAATAACAACAGTGTTGTAACACCCACCCACACAAGAATCAGAACCCGCATCTACATGCTGGTGCAAAACATCAAATCCAGTGTGTGTCCCATCAGATATTATTTGGGGTACGCCCATGGTTGTCATGGCAGGCATGAACACCTGCTCTGCCCCTAAAAGGCAGGTCTCAGCATGTATGTTAAAATCACCCAAGACAATAAGTCTAGGTGACTTCAACACCACCTCTGAGACCAGTTCAGATAGAGCAGTCAGGGAACTGACTATGCAGTGGGGTGGTCAGTACACCAAGAGGATCCCCAATCTATCCCTAGCCAAATCTCAGCCTCCGGAAGGCCAAAGTGTCTTTAAAGACCACAGCTACTCTGTCCCCCCTACCCCCCGCACCAAGTACCTGGCCAACACCACCAGATGCCTCATTCAGCCAGGTATCTGTAATGTATACGAGGTCGGCGGCCCCATCCTGAACCAAATCATGGATAACAGGTGTTTTATTAGACACCGACCTTGCAATAAGCAGCAACAGCATCAGATCGGAGGTCCCACTGGCCTCAACTCCCAGAAGGTCTCCATCTTGTGTCTGATTTGGCAGGAAATAGTTTGGGAGTGCTGCTGGTATACCATGCACCTAACAGGACGGCAGCCTCCCTGCATGCTCTGGCTGAGGCTGTGTTGGAGGTGGTGTTGCGGTCCCCAAAGACGATAGTCTTGGGGGACCTCAACATCCACGCCGACGCAGTTCTCGGGGGAGCCGAGCACGAGTTCATGGCCACCATGGCAACCAGGAACCTGTCCCAAAGGGTCATCGGCCCGACACACAAGCTATGGAATATCTTGCTGACGGAGGCCATCGATCAAATGGCTCCCAGGCATCCGTTGCCCAGGCGGAGGCTCCGCAGATCCCCTTGGTTTTCCAAGGAGCTGCGGTTGCTGAAGCAAGAGGGGCGACGGTTGGAGCGACGGTGGCGTCGCTCTTGCACTGAAGCTGACAGATTGCGACATAGAGCTAGTTTGCAAGCCTATGCTGTGGCTATGCGGGTAGCAAAGAGGGATTTCTTTGCTGCCCTCTTAGCATCTGCTAAATCCCGTCCGGTGGAGCTGTTCCGGGTTGTACGGGGGCTGGTCAGTCCAGCCTCCCTCAACCCTGGGGTTGAGTCATCATCTGACCTCTGAGACCTTTTTGCGGAACAAATCGCTCAGATTCACTGAGACCTCGATGCCACATTTACTACAATGGGGGGCAGAGAGGGTGTAGAAGCCCCAGCCTGTCCAATTTTGTGGGATCGCTTTCAGTCAGTGACACCTGCCGATGTGGTGGGGGTGCTTGGGGCAGTTTGAGCCACATCTAGCGAATTAGATCCGTGCCCGTCCTGGCTGATTAAGCGCTGCTGGGCGACAATGGGGCAGCTGCTGGCCGGGGTGGTCAACACCTCCCTGCGGGAGGGCAGAGTGCCGGGCTGCCTCAAGGAGACGGTGGTGCGGCCTCTGCTTGACGCCAACTCCCCTGCCAGCTACTGGCCTGTCTCTAACCTCCCCTTTTTAGGGAAGATTATTGAACGGGTGGTGACTCAGCAGCTCCAGGAGCATCTCGACCGCATCTGTTATCTGGATCCCTTTCAGTCTGGCTTCTGTCCGGGACATGGCACGGAGACAGCGTTGGTGGCCTTGGTACATGATCTCCGCTGTGAAAAGGACTGGGGTTGTTCAACCCTATTAGTCCTATTAGATCTTTTGGCTGCATTGGACACCATTGACCATGAAACGTTGATGACTGCTGAGGTGGGCGGAACTGTTCTTGAATGGTTCCGCTCATTCCTGACCGGGAGAACTCAACGGGTGGCACTCGGTGATCATTTTTCATCTTACCGAGACCTCTCGTGTGGGGTCCTGCAGGGTTCAGTTTTGTCCCCTCTTCTGTTCAATGTGTATATGCAGCCACTAGGTGAGATGATCAGGAGGTTCGGGGTGAGGTGTCATCAGTACGCTGATGACACCCAACTGTACCTCTCATTTTCGATCGACCCAGGCCCGGTTGTCTCGGTGCTTACTTGGTGTTTGAGGGCTAATCGACTGCGACTGAATCCTGACAAGATGAAGGTGATGTTAGTGGGTAAGTCGGTGGAGTTGACGGCTCCCTCGATTGAGGGGGGTCTGTCTCCCGCTGACTTCCTAGGTGAGGAACCTGGGGGTGCTCCTCGATGCGCAGCTCCGCCTGGATCTCCAGGTGGAGGCTATGGCAAAGGGTGCCTTCCATCAGTTACATCTGGTACGGTGGCTTCAGCCGCTGGTTTCGGTTCCTGACCAGGCCACGATCTCAGTTAGATTACTGTGACGCGCTTTACGTGGGGCTACCTATGGTGACGGCTCAGAAGCTGCAGCTGGTGCAGAATGTGGCAGCCCAGTTCCTGGTGGGGCTGGGCCGCTGGGAGCACATTACACCAGTGCTCTGTTCTCTGCACTGGCTGTCAATAGACTTCCGGGCTCGATTCAAAGTGTTGGCTTTGACCTATAAAGCCTTACACGGCCTGGGGCCTCAGTCCCTGAGTTCTGGACCAGCGCCTGTGGTCAGCCGGGGGCGCTGTGCTGGAGGTCCCCCGCGGGGCCATGCAGGGTAGGGCATTCTCGGTGACCATGCCATGCCTTTGGAATTCCCTCCCGGTGGAGGTGTGTCTGACTCCCAGCCTTTCGTAAGATCCTGGGGATCCTATAGGCTAGAAGACCATTGAGGGCTTTTAGTTAACCATTTAAGGAATAACAATTTTGAAAACTGTATCTTTGTTGATTCAATTTTGTTGCTAGATTAAGTTACATTATTAAAACTGCAATATTGTAATTTCTAAGAAACTAATTACCGTACCACTCACCTTTTTCACTTTTATAGTTCATAAGAACGTAACAAGTGCCATACTGGGTCAGACCAACAGTTCATCGAGCCCAGCTTCCTGTCCTCTGACAGTGGCCAATCATGGGGGCCTGGGAGAAGCACCCAACAGGTCACCGTGCTATCCATTCCCTGTGGGTCATCCCCAGGCTCCCGACAGTAAAGGGTTTTGTTCCCNGTGCCTGTCGACTTTCCCCCAGGTGGTTCTAGTTTAAAGACTGCTCTATCACATTTTTAATTTTTAGCGCCAGCAGCTGGGTTCCATTCTGGTTAAGGTGGAGCCCATCCCGTTTGTATAGGCTCTCTTTTCCACAGAAGGCTTCCCAGTTCCTAATAAAACTAAAGCCTTCCTCCTTGCACCAATGTCTCATCCACACGCTGAGACTCTGGAGCTCAGCCTGCCTCTGGGGTCCTGCGCGTGGAACGGGGAACACTTCCAAGAATGCTACCCTGGAGGTTCTGGACTTCAGTCTACTACCTAGCAGCCTAAATTTGGCCTCCAGAACCTCCCTCTTACATCTACTTATGTCATTGGTGCCCACATGGACAACAGGCTCCCCCCCCAGCACTCCCTAGGATTCTGTCTGTGTGTCACATGAGGTCCGCAACCTTCACACCAGGCAGGCAAGTTACCATGCGATCCTCACGGCCACCAGCAATCCAGCTGTCTACATTCCTAATAATCGAATTCCCAACTACCACAGCTGTCCTATTCCCACCCTTCTGGGCACACACCTCTGGAGAAATATCCTGTGAGAGAGGAACGCAGGTCCCAGCTACAGGATCACTTCCCACCATTCCAGTCTGATGCTCTCCTTCCTGGAGACCTTGTCCCTCCAAAGCAGCACAGGGGCTGCCAGAGTGGAAGAGGGACCATTCTACTATGTCCCTGAAGGGCTCCTCATCTGCCTCAGCTCCTCTAGCTCTGCCACTCTAGCCTCCAGAGACTGTACATATTCTCAGAGCTAAGAGCTCTTTGTATCGGGTGCGTGCATACATACGACCTCTCTCCAACAGGAAGATAGTCATACATGTAACACAGCGCAAAAGACTGAATAACCCCCCTCCCACTGCTGGACTGCTGTCTGCATCTTATTTTGGAGGATCGTTAGACTTAGCACTAGTTATGCAATTATGTACGATGGGACGGGAGTTAACTGTCCTGCACAAGTGCACTTACCTCACCAGGGTGTCCCACCCATGGCTCCTTCCCATGGCTCACTCCCGGGCAAACGCCAGTTCGCTATGCCAGTTCGCTAGCTCCTGGGCCGCTCCACTCCTAGGTCGTTTGCTGTGTGCTCTCCTTCCGAACTCTGGAGGCCTGGCCTCTGAGTTAGCTCCTCTCCCTCGTTAAGCAACACTCAGCACTCTAGTCACCCCAGAGCACACGGCCTGTAGAATACACAGACCCTTCACCCAAACAAACCCTCCACTTACCCTCTCTTGGTCCTGCTCACAGCAGTACTCCCTGGCAAACTCCCCTGTTTGCTAGCTCCTGGGCTGCTCCACTCCTAGGTCGCTTGCTGTCTGCTCTCCTTCTGAGCTCCAAGCATTTGAACCACAAAATGATTTTTCTTCCAGAACATATATAGCATAAATCCCTTTCACCAAAGTCCTGTTTTCCAATAAGTCTGACCAATCTCACACCATTCAAATCAGCTGGCACTTACTGCTTGTTAGCACCAGTCAGCTGTTAGCACTAAAAAAACTGACTGGTGCTTATGCAGTGCAATCCAGAAAACATGAACACAACTTTCTGGTTATCTCAAATTCCTCTTTCCGCCCCACTCGAGGCCCATTCAATACAATATACTATGGATATCATGAATTTTCATACAGAAAACCCTGCATATCTTGAACCAGACTCTGGAAGGCAAGCCCACAGTGGCAGCTGTCAGTTGGGAACAGCTGAGTGTTTACCGACACAGCCATTCTGCACTGAAAGTGGAGTCCCTGGCAGAGGGTTGCAGGGTGCTAAGAAAGCCACCAGAGGGCCCGTTAGCCAATGTGGCTAACAAGCCAGATTGAAAACCAGTAGAAGGGGTCTGGAGATGGAGAGAGAATTGATATTCCTTTCCTTTACATCACCTCCCCAAGACTCTGACCGTGGGTGAAGGGGGGGGGGAGAGAAGAGCTGAGAGCTAAGAAACCTTATCAATTCAGACTTTCCTCAGAGCTCTCAGGTCAATTTCTTTGAAGTCTGCATAAATAGAATTCCTTGTAAGTAGATTTAAAAAAAAAAATTTTTTTTAAACACATGGCTGTAGAAAATGCAGCTTAAGCAGACACCACTGTCCCCATCACCATTTGCCACTGATCGTCTCTTCCCCTGCCTATATAGCTGCTTTAAATGTAAATTAGTTTTCTAGCATCTGGGATCATTTGATCTGGAAGCTCAATTAACAAACAGGGTTTTTTTTGTCTCTAGAACCTATCTGTTAATCAGAATTATTCTGTATTATATATACACAGGAAGCTTGTTTGGTTTCTACCACTATTTTAGGTGGGAGCAAATATCTAACAGAATGCAGTATGGATACAGTATACTCATAGAAGAACCAGAGGGTCGCGGACTGCATAAGAGGGACACTGATTCTAATTTAACACTAGAACATCTGAGAACAAGAGTCAGAAGAATGCAGTGAACTGAATCGGCAACTCCCCCCAAAACTATTAAGTCTGGCTAACCTAGTGCTAATGATTTAGGTTATAATGTACTGTGATAGCTGTTCAAGATACCATGATGATGCACTGCCAGCAAGGGAAGTCACAACACACGTGCAGAACGCCATCTGTGTAAACTAAAATTTAGGCATGCTCGTTGGAGAAGAGCCCAGCAAGCCAAATAAAAACCCTGAAATACTTCCACTAGAGCTTGGTTCTCTTCTCTTACACAGGTGCATACAGAGTACAGAAGAGAAGGAAAAACACAATTGCCTGGCAAGTGTAGTCTCACACGGTGGCACAGGTTACTTCTGTTTGAAGCACGGAACCAAACATACAAGAGATCGTCTTTCATAAAGAGACTAGGCATCAGCTTAACTCTTCATAATATCACCAAGTATAGTTGAAAAAAAAACTTACTTGTAGTCTTTGCCAACAGCTTTTAAGCAATCCAGAAACTGAGGAACTTCATAGTTAACCAAGGTTTTAAGCTGACCATCTCCTACGCCATCACGATATACAATAATGCGAGAGGGCATATGATTATTTCAGCTGAACCAGGCTCTTAAAGCAGCTATAAAGGGGGAAAAAATAGTTAAAACTACTGCACCAAATATATTGCAGACATCTGCTTAAGGAACAGCAAGGCAAGGAATTGTGACCCTCCTCCTCCAGGCAACTGGTTTGATTTCCCTTTGCAGTCAAGGTAAATGCTTCCTGCCCTAGTGGATAGTAGTTAAATCTCAAAGAGGCCACACTAACTTGGCCTATGGACCAAGAACAGAAATGGCAGGCTAATTGTCCATGGTCTAGATAGATTGTCAGTCTGCCCTAGGCATTTAAAGCTGAAGAAGGGAACTTTTCCGGCACTTCTCCCAGCGGGGAATCTCCCGGCTGGGAAACTTACATCGAGCTCTGCACATGGGTGTGGGGCTGAAAGAGTCATCAGCTGCGTCCAACACCTTTTTTTCCTCCGGGTTGGATTTTGAGCCCTGACATTCGGAGGAAAAAAAGCCACTGGATGTGGCTGATGACACGCGCCCACGTGCGGAGTTCGGTGTTAAGTTTCCCAGCCAGGAGATTCCCTGCCGTGAGAAATCGCCAGCCCTGGCAATGTGGGCCAGTGGCCTCAGTTATCACATCTATCTAATGGCTTCTAGTTATGATTGGACTCATTCCTTAGAAGTTGAGCCTGGCTTTAAAGTTCTGACTCTCTAGTGGGCAAGTGGCCTAAGATTATTCCATAAGAGGCCAAATACAATCAAAAGGAGTTATTTTACAGAAGTGAACCTGTTCAGCTACACTTTTCAGCCACATTAAAGTCAAATCCTTCAAACAGGTGTGCATTCAACTCACCAAGTTTAGTAAATGTCTATACTCTAGTAGTGTCCCTCTAGAACACAGGTGTGGGGCACAGACTCAACATTTGCGGAGGTTAAACAGAAAGGGCATTTGTAATTGGAGGATGAAAAATTGTAGAGGAAAATATTGTAGTTTTCAACGGTTGGCCTCCTCACACCAAAAACTGCAATATTAAAAACAAAAGCCAAACAAACAAACAAAAAACCAAAAGGTTTATAGTGGCCAAAGCAAGAAAAAAAATGTGACTACCTACTACCATATTACTTGGTTCAGAAACCAATAAAGAATCAAAACTCTTCACTTATCCCAGCTCTTGGCAATTAAGCTACATTAATATGTATTAGAAAATAATTCATAAGGGACTAAGACATTGCATAAAGTTGATCAACCCTCGTGAACAGAGACTTCAAACAACAATTTCTAAAAAGCATGTAGATAAATTTTATAAACCTTTCTCCAACCTATTTTGCTGCAGAACATGTCAAGAAATGAACAAAGCTTAACAGTGGTGGAGAGGATGGGTAGGGTGGGGGGGTTGGGTTTAGGATCTGTTTTTATTCCTCCCAATTCTATGTTTTTAATTGTTTTATGGTTTTAAGCTGCCCTGAGCCACTGTGCGGGAGGGTCAGGGTTGTAAATATGTTTAAATAAATAAATAAAAAGGTTGCATGGGGTGCAATCCCAAATCCCCTGCGCACAGCACGCAGATCCTGCACGCCACACAGTCCTCACCATCGGGTGTGCAAAGGTTGCGCATGCAGCACACAAGGGGCTTGGGATCGGCCCCATTGTCTAATGTATGTATTTTTTAAAGTATTTATATAGCACCAGCAAAGTACCTGGCCTTGATCACAAGCTTAAAGAGGCAAACTATGTAAGTTGTCATGCAGTAAGTCTGACCTATTGCCAGAAGAATATTTTACCTTGCAAGCAAACCTTGAGTCCATCTACAAGTTCTTGCCCACGATCTTGGAAGACACAACGTGAGAACCAGCTATTGAGACAAACCAAGAAAAAACTCAGAATAACCTTTGATTCTTCGTCCTTAAGTTATTTTTTCTTACTGGTAAGAAATGGAGACAACGTAGCTCAGACATCTTTTATTGGACTGACTGTTATTGGTGAACCAAATTCTATTTGCAAGAGAAGGCAGGCTTTCAGTTTTGCAATGAACCAAAGTTCTGCAAAACAATGGTCTAAAACATCAACCTGCTATTTATACCTGCTGTGTCCACTGCATTTTCCTAAAGTATCTTGAAATGCTAGCTACCTTGCTTCCTCCTTGAACCACTTTTCCTACAGCTACCCCCAGAGAGCTTGCTGTTGTTTATAGATCCTAGCCTGCACTTATTTTGTTTACCATTTGATTATTGGTTTTCCAACATTGTATTTAAATGTTTTAAAAGTTAACCCCCCAACACATACAACAGCTCCCTCAAGTGATTGCTTTCATTATATTATAAATATGCACACATCATGGCCTGCATTTGCTCAGACTATAGTTTCAGACCCCATGTGGCTTGACAGCTTGAATACTCACCAAAAGGAGTCGGTTCAGTAAAACAGATCATGCAAACAATGGGGCAGATCCCAAGCCCTGCCCAGCACACGTGCACCCCTGCTATAGCGACTAGGGGTGTTATAGACAAACACCTCCTCAAGCAGCTCCCCAGCCATTATACATGTGGCAGGGCAACAGTGCAGTCCTGCAATATGTATAGTGGGTGGAGAGTTGGTGGGGAGGGGCTTGTCTAAAAGCACCCTCTGGCGCACACGCCCGGGCACACATGTGGGGATTGCCATTGGCCCCAAAGGCTGCAAACTAGTCTGCTAATTTAAAAAGTACATGTCTTTCAGAACGACTTTTGATGTGTGTAAGCCGAGATGCTATCAGTTTGTAAAAACATCCCAGCCCAGATTAAAAATCTAAGGGATTAAAATGCCTAAGGGAGACTGCCCAGCAAGGAAGGTGTGTTTGTTTAAGTTTCACTCAAGGTGTTTACTGCCATCAAGGGACTGTGGGCATTTTATGAGTAGTCAAGGCAGTTTCATTTCCTGAAATTAAAAGGAATGAGGACTATGTCCAATGTAGGCAACTGACTAATAGGTTTTAAGGCAACCAGACCTACAATGGTAGGTGGAGGACAGCAAGGAGGAGTCTTTTGTTGCCTATCCCCCGTCCCGAGCGGAAGTTCTCAGTTGAGAGACTAATCCACTCAAATCTTAGCTGTTTTTAAAAGTTAGCAGTAGGGGTGGAACTCTTAGCAAAATCTCGGTCATACCGGTTCTCATTTATCAGTTCTTCTCTCGGGTCTCCCAGGACTGAATTTTTAACACTGCGGTCTTTAAACCACAATGTTAAAAATCCGATAAAAAACCACTGCAAATAAATCAGATACCACCGATACTGAGAAAAGAACAATGGTATTGGATTAATCAGATAGGCCCATTATCAGGTACTTTTGGTTCTCTGCAATACCGAGTCCGATCCCTAGTTATCAGGTTTCTGCCTTTGGCTCCCATCTCCAGAAGCTGTCTTTGCCCCTCATAAAGATGCAGAAATCCAAAACTTGCTTCATCAGGCAACGACCTGCAGTACATTTCCATTCTACCAAATAGGCACCAGTAGTTTGTATTGAATTAAACACAATAGATAGAGAACCAAGACAAACCAAGCTGACATATTACCCCATAAGAAACACACTCCATTGGCCAGCACCTCCTCTCATTTTTACAAGTCTAAGGAACAATTTACAAACTTTTGATGAAGGAAACAGTTAAGAATTGTATCGAGTTTTCAGTGACAATTTTTAACCGAGTGGAGACAAGCATGCTTTAAAATGGTTGCCCATATATTTATTTATTTAATCGATTTATATCCCACCCCTCCTGCTGAAAACAGCTCGGGGCGCCTAACAATTTTAAAACATAAAAACACAATCA
>QEPC01002388.1:17256046-17268919 GCA_003113815.1 Sphenodon punctatus | reverse complement strand
GGTGAATTCCTTTCTTCTTTGGCTCCCGTAATGCTCCGCATGGGCGGTTCTGCGGCTGGCCATCGGGAGGCAGATGTCTCAGACGTTTCCACTGCTCATGCGCAGAGCTAGCCCCGACTCTCCTCAGTCCATGTTCAAGCCGAGGGTCGGTCTAAGAATTTAAGCTGAGAACTTGTACAACATTGATTAATACTTTTAACCTTATAACTTTTCCAACGCGGATTAAACCTTCTGTGAAGTAATTATGTGAAACTTAGTGCAGATCCCTGTGTTTTTGCCCTTATTCTGGCGCTGTCTTGCCGGGTGGGTTGGGGCATTACGGGAGCCAAAGAAGAAAGGAATTCACCGAGGTAGGTGACCAATTCTCCTTTCTCTCTCTGCCTCCTGGTAATGCTCTGCATGGGATGTAGCCAAGCCCAATTACCCTGAGGGTAGGAGCCGACAGCGCCGGGCGTTTCCAGCACTGCCTGCAGCACCCTTCTGCCAAAGGCTGCGTCTGCTGATCCGTGCACATCTATTTTGTAGTGTTTTACGAAGGTATGCAGGGACCACCAGGTGGCAGCCCTGCATATCTCGTCATATGATGCACGAGCCTTAAAGGCGTATGAAGTGGCCGCACTCCTAACCGAGTGTGCCCATATGTGAATGGGTGGAACCTTGTTCTTTGCCCTGTATGCCTCTATGATGCAGTTTTACCCATTTTGCTATTAGGGCTTTGGAGGCCTTTGAGCCTGCTGTGCCAGGCCTAATGTTAACAAACATTGCTGTAGTGGATCTAAAACTGTTTGTTCTTTTGAAATAGATTCTTAAGGCCCTACGCACGTCTAGTTTGTGCCAGATTTTTTCTTGAGGGTGGACTGGTTTGGGGCACAGGGATGGTAAGTTTATCTCTTGTGCCTTGTGGAAAAGGGTGTTTATCTTGGGGATAAACGCCTGGTCTATTCGGAGTGTTACTGACTGGTTGTGGAAGGTGCAGAAATTTTCTTCCATGGAGAGGGCTCCCAGTTCAGATTCTCTCCTCGCTGAGGTGACTGCTACCAGGAAGATGACCTTCACATGTAGAGGGAGACTTATTTTAGGGGCTCAAAAGGGGGTCTTGTTAGTGCATCTAAGATTAACGAGAGGTTCCAGGATGGGCACCTATGTATCACCGGGGGTGATATTGACCTGGCCACCCTGATGAATTGTTTGACGTGTTTATGAGTGGATATACGTCTGTTGGAGAGTGTTCTGATGACTGAGTTTATGGCTGAAATCTGTCTTGCGAGGGCATTTGGTCTGAGCCCCTTATCTAGGCCCTCTTGTAGGAACTGTAACACTGTAGGGATGTCTGCTGTGGTTGGATCCAGTCCTTTTGTTGTTGCCCATGAGGCGAAAGTCTTCCACGTGGCTCTGTATGCTCGTCTAGTGGCGGGTCGTCTGGATTGTTGCAACATTGTTAGGACCGCTTCTGAGTACCCCTTCTTCCTGAGTGCAATGCACTCAAGTACCATGCTGTCAGTTTTAGCATGTGTAGATTCTGGCAGGTTAGAGGGCCCTGTGACAGTAGGTCTTGTCTCATGGGTAGGCCGATGTGGGGCGTGACGCTTAGCTGGATGAGGTCTGGGAACCATGGCCTCCTCAGCCACCACAGGATTATCAGTATTATATGTGCCCGTTCCTTCACTAGCTTCGCTAATGTTCGTGGGATTAGTGGTATGGGGGGAAAACGCATATAGTAGTTCCCTGGGCCATGATTGGTTGAGGGCGTCTGATGCGATTGCTGCTCTGCATGGGTCTTTTGTCATGAACCTCGGTAGCTGGGTGTTCCCCTGACTGGCGAAGAGGTCTATCCCCGGGAGCCCGAACCTCTCTGTGAGTAGAGTGAATACCTCTGGGTGAAGCTTCCTCTCTTGTGGGTCCATCTTTGTTCGGCTGAGCCAGTCTGCTTGTATGTTGTCTTAGCCCTTGATGTGAAGGGCTTTGATGGATAGCAGGTGTTTCTGTGCTCATGTGAAGAGGCAGATGGCTTCCCGGTGTAGTGCCAGAGCCCTGGAGTCCCCCTGGTGGTTCACATACGCCTTGGCTGTGACGTTGTCTGTATACACCAGGAGATGTATTTTGCTAGGGCTGGTGAACAGGTGTTGTATCGCTAATCTGATTGTCTTCAATTTCAGGAAATTGATGCTCTGGTGACAATCTGAGCCGGTCCATAGGCCCTGGATTGACGCGTTGTCGGTGTGAGCTCCCCATCCCGATAGGCTGGTGTCTGTCGTGATCACTTGCCTGTCGAGTTCTGGCATGGGTGTCCCATTGGCGAATTTGTCTTCCTTTAGCCACCAGGGCATGAAGCGTGCGGTTGTCCTGGGGATGGTGACCTTGGGATTCTTGCCTTGCGGGAGCTCTCGCTGCATAGGATGCAGCAGCCTCTGTAAGGGTCGCAGGTAAAACCGCCCCCAATGTACCTGCTTGGTGCATGAGACGAGGAGTCCGAGGAGCTGATCCAGGGTCTTGAGTCTTAGGTGGTGTTTGTTTTGTAGCAGGGATATCAGGTTGTGTATCTTTTCCTGTCTTTGTTGTGGTACTGAGATGACTCCTAATGATGTATCTATCACCACGCCGAGGTGTTCCATTTTCGTTGTTGGAGTCAGTTGGCTTTTTTTACGTGGTGATCAGGAACCCGTGGCTGCTGAGGTATCGTGTGGTTCTGCTGAGGTTCCTTTGGAGATTCTGCTGAGAGGGAGCTTTGATTAGTAGGTCATCCAGGTTAAGGGTATAAGTGCACACCCTCCTGTCGGAGGTTTGCTACCAACGGGACTAGGACCTTCGTAAATGTTCTGGGAGCCGAGGACAGTCTGGTAACAGAACCTCAGCCATTTCCTGTGGGGAGGCCATATAGGAATGTGTAAGTACATCTCCTGGAGGTCGAGTGAGACCATCCAGTCACCTTCCCTTAAGCTGTGGCAAATGGAGGATACTGTCTCCATCTTGAATGTTTGGGATATCACCACTTTGTTCAACAGCTTGAGGTCTAGTAGCACTCTCCATGAGCCTGACTTTTTGGGCACAAGGAATATTATGGAATATAGACCCTGTCTGTGTTGGTGCTGGGGGACTGGCTCTATGGCTTTTATTTGTAAGAGCCTCTGTATTTCTATAGTAATCGCCTGGTGCTTTGTTAAGTTTTTTGATGCCAGTGACATGAGAAATTTTTGTCTGGGGCGCTTTTTGAGTTCTATGCGTTATCCCTGTGTGACGCACTGTCTCACCCAGGCATCTTGTACCGAGTGTTCCCTGAGTTCTGAGAAGCGTTGTAGCCTGCCCCCTACCGCTTGTTCCGTTGGATAGTCATGTTTCCTGCTTGTGGGCTGGGGGGGGTTGGGTTTGTTTGGCCTTCGTCTGTCGAAGCGTTGGCCTCTATTATTCCAATAGCGGAAGTCGAAATTGCCTGTGGTTTCCCCGGACTGACCCTGAAATTTTCGGAAGCTTCCAAAACCCCCTCTTGTTTTGTAGGGTGGGGGACAAAAAAAATCTCTTTTTAGTGCCCATTTGCTGTAAGTTCTTGTTTTTGGCCTTGTCATTTGCGTCTGCTAAGACTTTTTCTAGGCATACTCCCGAAGAGCTTGAAGCCTTTGTATGGGGCAGCAGCCAGGTTTTTTGCGGTTACGTCCCCCTGCCAGGATCTGAGCCACAGTCTCCGTCTTGCTGAGACTGAACTGGCTAGGGATCTGGCTGCCCAATCCATGGCATCTATGGAGCCATTGGCTAGGAATGTTGCTGCCAGGGAGATGCGGGAAAAGATGATCTGGGCACGCTTTTCTGATATTTCGGGGTCTTGTGCCTCTTGTAGCCATGCTAGTAGGGCTCTGGATACATAAGCTGATATTATGTTGACCTTTATGGCCGAGGCCAAGAGGTCTAACCCCTTGCGTAGTGTCGTGTCTATTGACCTGTTTGTTGAGTCTTTTGGGAAGCAGTCTCCCTCAGTGGGGAAGACTGTCTCTCTGGCCAGTGAGACGGCGGTGGTGTCTACTTGGGTTTTTTTAAAGATAGGTTCTTTTTTCCTTGAAAAGGAGTACAGGGAGGTCTGAGTTTTATTCATCCTGTACGCTTTATCAGGGTATTTCCACTCTTGGATGATTCGTTTTTCAAACATTTTATCTAGGGGCATCCCTGTCTCTCTGCCTTGGAGAAAGGGCAAATGCTCCCTCTGGTCTTCCTCTTGGGAGTCCGAGAAATCATCTTTTCCTGGCTTTTCTAGGAGTTGGGTTTTTTTTGCCACTTGTGACAAAAATTCTTCCCTGTATTTTAGGGGAAATTGCCTTTCCCTGTCTTTGGGGTCAGCAAACTCTTGGGTGCTGGAGCCCTCTAAATCCTCCCATTCCCCTGATTCTGGATCAGAGTCTGAAGCTAAGAGTGAATGATCTCTACCCCTGGGTTTCTTTGCTGGGATCTCAGTACAGCTGTCCTCAGAATCTGCAGAGTGCTGAGATTCTTGGGGTCTGGCACCCTCTGCTGGCTCTCTTTCAGTTTTGTTTCTCTTTTTGTGAGGAGCTTTTCTCCCGCTTGGTTTCGGAGCCTTTGTAGGAGAGGGGGTTGTTTATGGGCCCCTTTTTCCTGCAAGTCACAGAGCCTGTCCAGTGACTGTAGGATTTTTCCCATGGTTACAGAAAGGGAGGGGAGGTCTACTTGTGTTTCTTGTTCCTCCTGGAGCTCCGGCGCCTGCTGCGATCCTCCCGGCATGTTGTTTCCTAAGCGGGGAGATTAGAGAGCGGTGCGGCGCTAGGAAACTGCTCCTGCAGAGCAGTGCCTTTCCCGGAGCGGGGGGAGACTTACAGGCAACCCTTAATTGTTTGGGGTCCTCCTTCGTCCACGCTCCCGTCCCAGGCGCAGTGCGAGGGAACTGGCTGGGCGTGTATGCGTGTTCCCGCTGTGCGGGGGAATCGCTGCCCTAATGCCCCGCTTGCTCGCCTTTTCTGTGCTGCTAGCTGTTGTTTTGTTGATTTTTCTTTGTTTTCCTTTTCAGGTCCGCGCGCGGAGTTGCTCCCGATCGGCCCGAAGGCAGAAAACGGACTGAGGAGAGTCGGGCTAGCTCTGCGCATGAGCAGCGGAAACATGAGACACATCTGCCTCCCGGTGGCCAGCCGCAGAACTGCCCGTGCGGAGCATTACCGGGAGGCAGAGAGAGAAAAAGGGGATTAGTGCATTCTCATGGGTGCTAAACCCTGCAACTATAGAGTCCCAGTTGCAATTGTGCAAGTTCACCCCCACCCACCCCAATGTTAACAGAGGAAAGCAGCCTGAGTTTCACTTTGGAACGTGCTGCTTCTTGTAGTGTTATATACACAGCTTGCCAGACACCTAAAACTGATTCAGCACCTCCAAATCCTTTAAAAAGAATTGTGCGCCAACGTTTACTCCAAAATGCATAAACTTTCTTATAGAAGCACATTTTTCAGATGTCTGAGTAGTTCCCTGTGGCCATTCCCTGTGGCCCACAGAGCTGCTGCTGCCCCGGAATTCCTGAAAAGTCACGGTTGCCATAATGCTCCTTCTCTGAGATTTGGGGAGGAAATTCAAATGCCAGTGGGGATCAGAAAGAGGGCCTCCCTTGTGGCAGTGACAGCTGATGGGGAAAAGCTTAGCTTTAGGGGTGACAGTGGCAACTCTCTTGTGTTACTAGACGCCAGCTATTAAGCAGCTCCCCAGAAGGCAATTCTGGTCACAGAAAGGGCTCTCCAGGCACCAACTCCAGTCGCAATAGCGGTTCCTGAAGGATAGCAGACCTATCAGAAGCTGTTCTGCAGGAACGTTCAAGGTTTATTTTTCATATTCCCAGGTACAGGGGCAGAGGGAAGAAAGCTGCAGAATGTGGGAGTGGATGTGTAGGGATGGGAAAGAGGGGCATCTGACTTAAGGGGCGAGGGGGGAATATAACTGGCTGTGATGACATTTGATTTCATTTGCTTGAAACTGAGCATCTGTGAAGATTTGATAGCATTTGTTATTAGACAAATTCCATGGTGTTTGAATTAACTTATAGCCCAATCCTCTGGCAGACAGTATATGAATTATCAGCATGTATCTTAGTCCAGTTAACCGACAGCACATGCATCATCTGCCAGAGGATCAGAGCATTAGGCAAATTTACATATAATCAAATAAGCCTCAAATCAGGGACTGGGATTTCTTTGTTAGGCAACAGAAAAAAATTGTGGCCCACCAGCTTAGCGTGGCTCACACAATGATTTAGGTTGAGCATGCCTTGTTGAAACTCTCATGTTTTGCACATGTAACAGGCATTTTAGTTACCATTTCATACCATTTTGTAGTAGTCTACAAAGCTGATTTCAGAGCCATCTGATTTCTTAAAGGTGTTGTTTGGATTGGATTCCCAATCAATGTCATCCACTCTGTATGTCTTGTTATTGTACCTAAGTAAAAATAATAAAATAAAACATTTCTATGTTCATTAATCATGTCTTACATGCAAATATCATTTCCATTCGCAAGCATATGAAAATGACTGGAACACAAAAAACTAAGAAATATATGAAAGTCTAAATTGTTGCCATTTCTGTCAGCAGAAAAACATGCCTTCTCTGTTCAGATCATAGACTTTAGCTGAAACTGAATTTTGTTACGTTAAAGATACACACCAGAATCAACTTGAGTGCTGCAGGAAAGGGATTTCTTCAAGTAACCATATATTCAACGTAGAAGTAGGGCGTGTTCACTATCATCACATCTCCTAAAGCTATTTTACCCCCTCAAACCCATACTTCCAGGCTATTTCTCTATGTTAAAATGTGTGTCAATCGTATGTAAACAAAAAAACAAAAAGGTTTTATTGTAACCGACTGTTCCATCCATCACAATTTCAACTTATTAAGGACTCCCTCAGCGTCCAAACATCAGCCAGTTCCAAGCATGGAAGATTTCACAGCCCAAATGTAGAATATTTCAGAAAGCTTTTGTAATGAAAAGTTCAGCATAACCTCAACTACAGCACATTTGCTACTGATACCCAACACAAACGATATTTTCTGCAATGTTAGTTAGAAGCTGCATTAACACACGCATTTTATAATGTGTAAAGACTTTTTAAAGCCATCTTACTTTGTAAGAATTATTAGGCCAATCAGTTCTTTAGCACAGATTTCTCTAAATCTTTGTTCTTCAACCTGCTCATACAGACTATACATGAAGTCGAGAACAGTCTCGCTGCGGAGAACTTTGTGGCTCACGTCTGAGCACAACATGATGTTAGTCTCATACTGAAGAATAGAAGTAGCAAAGCCAGGCCAAATCATCAACCTGTCAAAGCAGAACAGAGCAATATTTTATACCAGAAATTGACTTTTAACACACCACAAAATGCCTCCAAATTTTCTGTTTTGGTTTTTTTTAAAAAAAACAAACTTTTCCACAAAAGCATCCAAAGCTCAAAAACCTGCAGCAGCATCGTATTATACAAAGTAAAAATTACTAGACAATCCATTCTCTAGTGGAAAAAGAAGCAAGAAGGAAATGTATTAAAATTCACTTTAAATTATAAACTAAGAAATTTGAGACATGTCTTAATTCAACTATTCCTTTAAATCAGTAACTTTCTTTCCTTCCATCTTCCCCAGCATCTGGATAAATCAGGATGTCTTTAACCTACAAACATTTTGGTTTCATTAGACTTTTTGGTGCCCTGTTAATTTAGAACGAAGAGAGTTCTACTTTTATAAGCACCTACTGTCTACCAAGACTCCACAATTATCATCCAGGTTGGGTATCCCTACCGGGGCTTCCAATGCTTTTGCCATCTTAAATTACATTAAACACGAGGGGGTTCCCCACCCCCCTCTGAACTGGGCACCACGTGGGGGCTCTCCCGGCCCCTTCCGGGGCTTTTAAACATTAGTGCCACCGCTCCTCCCCCCTCCCGGGGCTTGTAAGAGCGGGCGCCCCTACCTGGGCTGTGCACTGAGCGCCACCGGGGCGTCTCCTTTAAACTGAGTGCTGCCGCCAAGCAGAGCGGCGGCGCTCCACGTGGGGGAAATCCCTGCCCCTGTGGGGCTTTCCCTGTGGGGGTTCCCGCCCCTACCGGGGCTTCTCCTTTAAATTGAGGGCCGCCGCCAGGCAGAGCGGCGGCACTCCATGCGGAGGAAGTCCCTGTCCCTGTGGGGCTTTCCCTGTGGAGGTTCCCCCCCGCCCCTACAGGGGCTTCTCCTTCAAATTGAGCACTGCCACCAGGCAGAGCAGCAGCGCTCCATGCGGAGGAAATCCCTGTCCCTGCGGGGCTTTCCCTGTGGGGGTTCCCCTCCGCCCCTACCGGGGCTTCTCCTTTATACTGAGCGCCGCCGCCAGGCAGAGCGGCGGCGCTCCACGTGGGGGAAATCCCTGTCCCTGCGGGGCTTTCCCTGTGGAGGTCCCCCGCCCCTACTGGGGCTTCTCCTTCAAATTGAGCGCTGCCGCCAGGCAGAGCAGCGGCGCTCCACATGGGGAAGATCCCTGACCCTGTGGGGTTTTCCTGTGGGGGTTCCCCTCCGCCCCTACCGGGGCTTCTATTTTAGACTGAGCGCTGCCGCCAGGCAGAGCAGCGGTGCTCCACGTGGGGGAAATCCCTGCCCCTGCGGAGATTCCCTGTGGGGATTTCCCCCCCCTACCGGGGCTTGTACTTTAAACTCCCTGCCCCTGCGGTGCTTTCCCTGTGGGGGTTTCCCCCCCACCAGCCCCTACCGGGGCTTCTGGCTTTTACCTTAATAAAGTAAAGCCTTAAAGTTAAACACTCCACGTGGGATTCCTACCTCCACAACAACTCCACGTGGAAAGCCTCCTCGAGCGACCGCCGTGATTGCAGAGAGGCGGCGGCACCGGGCCGGCACAGGTAAATATACCCATCTACCCACAGGTAAATGTACCCAGGTGCCCCTCCTCTACCTCCTATTGGCCCCCCAGTGCCATCGCTCAATAGGCAGGCGGGGGAGGGCAAAGGAAAACCCCTGCCCCCTCCCCGCCCGGCACCCTGCTCGGGGGAGGGCAGTCACAAACTCACCCCCCCCCCGCTTAGGGCTAGGGGGGTGTCCCTTGTGCTAGAACCAAGGCCTTTAACTTCTACATAAAAAGTATCAATTTAAAAATGGAAGACAAAGTCTTGAACATGGACTTACCTACATTTGTGTGTGTATTGCGCGCGCGCGCGCACGCACGCACGCACGCACACACACTTTTTACACACACATATCAAAAACTGCTTGATTCAAAGCACTGTTCACTTATTTTAGAATATTAAGCTTTTGTTGCCTGGCTAGCTAGTTATAAAAAATAAATAATTTTTTTAAAAAGACGTATTCAGGAAACCCATGGAACATCTATAATCAGACCAGGTTTCTCATCTGTTAAGATGAAGCTGAGTACACAAGGAGGCAGGAAAATAAACAAATTTTAAGGTTACCCCAAATATAGGAGGAGCCTAAGGACTCTTAATCCATACACACATTTTCAAGGGTTATTTTTTTTTTACAAATCTTATCAGAATGTCATTTTCAGTTCTTTTTTTTACAAACCTGTGCTTAGGAATGCTGATTGGGTCACTGGGATTGTAATAATTACGTCCAATTTGCTGCAAGTTCATTATCTTCAAAAGTCTAAGAAGAAGAACTAGTAAGTTACAGCATTATATTTGGCATATATAACATCCACAATCCTGTGCTCAAACCCACGTCGTGGTTTCATTACATCAGTCTAGAAGAAATAAGCCAATAATGAGAATTTGTGAACCCTAAAATGAGTGCTTTAAGGATCCACTGCTGGTTCCCCTTAATGTATTCAGTCTTCCCTCTTTCCCTTCCCTTTTAAAATTGTTTTTAAATGGATTTTGTGAAGCACTACAGCCATCATTTGATGCGGGGGCACTATAGAAATAAGAATTATTCTAAATTATTGAATAAAACCATGTTAGGGAACCCAAATCCCTACTTTTCATTATGAAGCAGCTTATGTTACAACTGTGGATATATAAAATATCTTTTAGAGGCAGGAAATTTCACAAGCAGGGTGTGTCATTAAGGAGAAACTGTTGTGTCAAGTGGGGGGGTGCGCCACTGTAAGCTGCTCCAATGGTAGTGACAGTGCAGTGAAAACACCCCAACAAGTTCTCTCCAAGACTCAGTTTACACAGTTCTTTTTGGCAGGCATTCTAGGCTTCTCCAATGCTATGCAAAAATTGTAATATAGCTTGGCTGCAGGAGAGAACTGCTGGCAGCAACATGGACTCACTTGTGCTGTAGAGGCAAGGGGGCACTATTAGGGGACTGTTCTGTGTGGTGGCACCCCGGCTGCCTGTGTTACCCTTACCCTGAACTGCCTGAGCTCAGGGCGTACCGGCTTGATTACTTCCGCCCACATGGTTCTTAAGTGCCCCTAACGCCTATAGCCGCACCGACCGGGGCACGCATCGGGGGTGTCGCGCCTAAGGGCTGTGCGCCCAAGGGCACACCCTTGTGAGCGCGACCTTAGGCCTTGGCTGTGGGCGGCCGCTGGGAATTTTCTTCTACTAAGATCTGTGCTCCTCTAAAGGGATGGAGAAGACAAGACAAAGGCCATCCAGCTCCCCCATTCACATGGGGTTACCTAAGCAAAAATGCCCCAAATTGGATGAATCAGCAGGGGGATCTCAGCCTCCAACTGAATTATCAAACCAGTTTCTAACTCTGGGGGAAATACGGAATGAAGGGGCACCTACCCTAGAAGGTACTGTACAGAATTTAGTGGAGGTGGTTAAGAGATGGTAACTCTGATAGAATTGGGAATATGGAGAAAGAAGAAAGATTTCCTGCTGGGCATTGTGACTCATTAGGGGAAGCTCTGAAATCCCAATGCCATTTAATAGCAAAGACTGTTGCCCTCTTGTTCAGAGGCATTTCCGACATGGGGGATTCGCTTTTTTGGATTAAAGCCCAGCTGAAGGAAATATTGGCCAAAATTGATCTTTTACAACTCAGTAATGAAGCTGAGAGGACTGATACCACCCCCCCTTGGGCGATGGGGATGGATAGGAATATGCAGATGGAGGGATTTGAACAAAGGACTTTCAGTAAGAATAAAATCTTGGATGGGAGGGCTTGCTGTTAAAAGCTCATTGCTTCACCTCTGTATAAATAAAAATGCAATCTGGATCACGGCTAGACCCCTAGGTAATGGGGTTATTCCCAGATGGGAAAATATTAGTGATGCAGCCAATAATTTGTCTTGTCTTTTGGGGATTAAGGCTGATGTTTTAGACATAGAGGGTAGAGCATTTGAGCCATGGCAGAAACAGCGTATGTATTAGATTGGTTTTCTGCTCGTGTCATCTGGTTAAGAAATTGTTTCTGGCCAGGAAATATTTAAAAACAAGGAGTGTATTGATTGACAGAGCCTATCTTATAGTGTACAACTAGGAAGTCTGCCCCCCCTGGGACTGCACCCCCAGTAACTTGTCTTCTCCCAATTGCACTGCTCTGGGACCGAAATTTGTGGCCAATAATAGTCCCTCTGTTGGGATTCTGACAAATATAATGCCGGTGGAGGAAATGGAAATTAATGTAGAGCAAGGAACTCCCAAATTGCCATCTAGAGAAGAACAGGTTAGTCGGGTAACTAATGTTATTGTAAAATCAGTGCCCAGACGTGTAGAGAAGTTGGCTGGGGACAAGAAGAACGAGGGCTTTAATATCCTGCCTGTTATTATAAAAGGATTTTTGGAGAATAACTCGGGGGGTGGGAAGCTTCCTTCCCTAGCTCCCTTTGATGAGCTGTCTATTATAGACCAGGATATTTTGATCCAGAAATTGGACTGTTAGGAATAACCTCTCGCGCTCCATTCTGGATTATCAGGCTAAATCTCCAAAGGCAAGTCTATCAACCTGAACATGAACTAGAAGCACTAACTGCCTCCCGTTATCTAGCCCAGGGGGAAATGGGAGAATTTATTTCCCCCTGAGGTTGTACGGGATGGCCTTCCTTGTGAGTTGCCCACTTTAAATGATACCTTGCACTGTGCATCTGGGACCAGCTATAGAAGGGGAACTAGATGCTGATTTAACACCATCTATGCCTGAGACTATGAGTGATAAGAAGAATCAGGACATAGGTTATGACAATAGCCTCCTTTTGTGTTTGGGGGAAACATCAAGTTGTAACCTGCAGAGCCAGACTTCCATATCGGTACCAATAAAGCGACAGGATCACCAGGAATGACATGAGGGAAGTGCTAGGAGAGTTGCAGTCGAGTCTGGCATGGTATAACGTAGTGGTAATCTTCAAGGGACTTTCACCTTGGATTTAAACTCTTTTAGCAGGCCGTAAGTAATGAACTCACAGAAGGTTATGTCAGGGGATGCAGGGGGAATCAATCTTGCTCCACTCATTCATCTGAATGGACCTAATCCCCTGACAAATTTCAAGATGGCCTCGTGGAACATCTCTGGATGTAGATCTAAACTCTTGAACCCAGACTAGGTCACTTTCTTGAGGAACTATGATTTGATATTTCTTCAGGAAACCTGGTTGCCAATGGGGGATTCATTTGATGTCCAGGGGTTCCAGGTATACCCCCTCCCTGGTACTAAGTCTAAAATCAAAGGCCGTATTTCGGGAGGCTTGGCCATATTAATTTCCAGCAAATATTTTAAGCTTTGCACATCAGTGCTGTCTACCAGACAAGAATTCCAAATAGAGCTTTGGGAGTCTCCTTGGGGTGATCAGATACTTCTGTTTAACCTATATATTCCCCCTTCTACCTCTCCATACTATAGCCCTGATGTTTGGACGATAATCTTGGATGTTTGGGGTTTCAGGGTATGCAGTGTCATCAGTATGCTGATGACACTCAGTTCTACCTCTCCTTTTCCATCGATCCAG
>QEPC01002388.1:17225971-17255303 GCA_003113815.1 Sphenodon punctatus | reverse complement strand
GGGGGGGGAGGAGGGACGGAGCCCTCACCTTGTTCTAGATCTTTCCAGGCCATCTTCTGCCTGGAAACTGCTGACAAGAGGTTTTCCGGTACCTGCGGAGCAGGAAGTGAATCCCAATAGTGAGAATCGCGGAGATCCTCAAAGAACAACAAAGTTTACTGCACAGCTGATTAGGCCATTACAAAAATTAAAACTAAAATTACACATCATCTAAAAATGTCATCAGTATTTACAAAACAAAAAAACCAAACCCAACTCCCAAAGAATCAATCTGATTAGATCCAGCCCCATCTTTAGCTCAAAATACCATATAGAACTATGTGGCTTCATCCTTGGACTTGATCCGGTTAATAATACCCAGAAAATACATTACTTTTTCCATTATTGTAGGGGTATGATCCACCAGAAATAAACTCATGTAAAAATTGGGCGTTCTGCCTGCGAAAGGGGAAATGATCGAGGATATATATTTTTCCCTGGCTCCCACAAACAGGGGACAATCCAGGAGAATATGATCCAGAGTCTATGCAATTGAGGGCACACTGACAAAAACGTTCGGCCAGAGGAATACCTTTGTACCTTCCTTCAGTTAGAGCAGACGGGAAAGCGTTAACTCTAGCCAAAAAAAATAGTCTCCTATTCCCTTGGGCCACATGCCTATCCAGATAGGGCATAGGTAAACGACATCTGTTAACAAGCGGAGGATAAAATCCAAGAGCCCTACTGGCCTCTACAATAGTCCATAGCTCTTGTTGTGCGACATCCTTCAACCTATCTTTAAGCAGCGTTTTAGCACTTTTAAAACCCAAGGGAGTGAGTACTTCTGGCCTAAATCCTAGATGTCTTATCTTGTCCTCCACTTTGCCAACCCAGCTGTTAGGGGGCTTTTCTTTCGCAATCAGCTGCGACAGTGAAGCTGCCATCTTAAATATCAAGCGCAGCCAATAATTTAGAGCGCCTTGCCATATCTTCACCTGAATAGGAAGGAGACTACACTCCAAATAAAGGGCCGCAACATTGATCCCCATAGGTGCAGCCAAAGGGGCCCTCAAAAAACCTGATTGCATTTTCGAGAGCCTTGGTTTTACCCAAGGCCCACAAGTGCGCACCATAAGGCAACTGTGGAGTCAATTTCTGCAAAAAGATCTTAACCGCAGGTACCACCAACTGGCCTCCCCTTGCTTTCAAAAAGGATAGTAGAGCTCTACAGGCCTGCCTCACCTTGTTCTGAGCCGCCTGGCAATGCATAGACCAGGCCCCATTGGATTGAAAAAGGAGGCCTAAGTACTTAAAAACCCACACTTGTTCGATTTCCCTCCCATCAAGTAGCCACTTATGTTTGATCTTTCTTTGAGAGAAAACAAGGACTTTAGTCTTCTCATAATTAATATCGAGCATATTGTTTTGACAATAGTTCCCAAATGTTGTTAGGAGACGCCTCAGACCCACTGGGGAGCACGCTAACAAAACAACATCATCTGCATACAGTAAGCAGGGGACACCTACAGCTCCAATCTGGGGGGCATGGGAAACTGCCAACAGTTCATCCAGCACATCATTCAGATAAACATTCAAGAGTGTTGGGGCTAAAATGCATCCCTGCCTTACTCCCCTAGTGGTTGGAACTCTTTCCGACAGAGCACCCCGTGTTAATTCTGACCCTTCACCCTCTGGTGAAGACTGTAAATCAAATGCAGAAGTCTCCCATCTATGTTTAGCTCCGCAAGTTTACTTCAAAGGCGCTCCCTAGGAACTGTATCAAATGCAGCTCATATGTCAATGAACGATGCGTACAGTGCAGTAATACACATCTAGATGTGTATAAGTTTGGGGTTTCAGGGTATGCAGTGTCATCAGTATGCTGATGACACTCAGTTCTACCTCTCCTTTTCCATCGATCCAGACCATGCAGTCTCCTTATTTTCCCTGTGCCTGGCTCGGATTTCATAACTGCAGAAGTTCTGCAAGCTTGCCCAGGCTGGTGGTTCCCCTTGCTGAATGCATAGCTGCCATGAGGTCTAGAACTGCCAAATGACCTGGCAGCCTGGACCAGACTACTTTTAAACGTGGCTGTGGCAGCCCTGACCAGGGAAGACCCCAAGTCTCTGAAAAGTCTGCAGAGAAAAAAGGGGAGGGAAAGCTACTTCAACCATCATTCCCCAATTGATGCCTTTGCAGTATCTTGAAAGGAAAATTTACCATATCATCTACCACTTCAAAATATCTGAGCCACATGTTTGTACGCCCTTTGTACAGGATACATACAAAAACCTTAAGGAGAAAACAAACCTTCTAAAAATAATGTTGTAAAATTGCAGGCATGTAGGTGAAGTAGGTGGCAGTTCATTAGTTAAGGTGATGGTAATCTTCACATTCTCTCCATTCCGGGTCTGACTAAATACCTCCGTTACCTGAGAAAGGATACTTATAGAAGTAAGTACAGGCTAAGATTAAACATACCTTAAGACAAAGGTATCCATATTTCCTTGGCTGTTTTGAAAATCTAAGCCTATTAGTATAAAAAGAGAACAAATCATAAGTTCTTAAATAACGAGTTCGTCATGGACAACGCCACTAGACACAGACTGGCTATCCCAATCTTCCCCATCAGCTTTGTCAATATACTCTGATCATCTTGCTCAAAAGGAGTAGAAGCACTATACTCTTAGGATGTTATAAGTCCTTTCTGATCTTTCAGCCGTAAGACTAATTAGTTCAGGCACTTTACAAATCTGTTTTACCAACTCTTCAAAATCCAGATTATAAAGAACTGAGTATTTTGTAGTAAATCACACTCATACTTTATGTCTCACCTTCATCAACTTTACATATAAAAGACTAGTGGTCCTCAATTTTTTTTTTGCCTGCATGACCTTATTTTGAGACTTGAATGTAATTTTCTCTATACAGCAGACCTGCAAAGTACATACCAACCCAGAGCTTGGGAACCTAAAAATTAAACCCCTGGCACTACTTCATACACTGCACCTTGTTTTCCAGTTTTTTTGGCAAGAATAATATTGTCCCATCAAATGCATGCGTCCTTCCAATAATTTCTTCATGCTGAAAGAGTAAAGCTGAGCGAAGACGCCGGGCTTCCATTTGAGGATTATAGTCAATATGGTATTGATACAATGCCCATTGTGGACGAGATGTCAACCGAAAGTGGTTTGTACTTAGCCTTATTATAGTACCAGAAGCACCTAGAAGAGGAGAGAGATTTAGCCACTTGTAAAACTAGTTTTCTCCAGAGTAGGGTACAAAAACTCAAGGCAGCGAGTAGCGGTTTAGCTTATTCCACACAGCAGCAGAGTTTGTAACACCTGTAGCTGTACACGTTCTCATCACTGGCCCTTTTCTAACAAGCGCCGGTGTGTGGAGGTGGGTGGGGTCCATGGGTGGGCAGTGCGTTCCCATGGACCCACACCCACCTCCAACATTGGCGCCCGTTGCTCCATGCGTGGGTGGAGGTGGGCCGAGCGGGGGAGTTGCACTGCACCAGTTGCAGTGTTCGCACGGATGCCCACCCATCCCCCCGCTGGAGGAGTTTGCAAAAGAAAAGCAGCAGCAAAGTAATTAAGAACAACTTTTCCTACTTCTCTCCGACCCAATTTGCCTTGTTTATTAGGGCTCAGCTAAGCATCATCTCATAAAACAGTCTCTAATCTAAGGCAAGTCTTCCGAGCTGCTATATAGACAGTGAATGAATGCCAGAGAACCTCTCTGGGTTTATGGTGGGAAAATGCTTAGAGGTATCTGATCAAGTGAGGATTTGTTCAACAAGACATTAAGAGAAATTGAAGCAAGAGACTTGGTGACATGAGATTCAATCCAAGGAAAGATAGAACACATTCACACCGCCCTCCCCAAGTAGATTAAGCCAATTTAGAATGCAGTCCAAGCCATTAAAGGAGAGGGAGGAAGGAGGAAGCGAAGAGCAGGGATGTGCAGTACAAGACGACTTTACACACAACTTCCCTACCCCACGAAGCTGCATTCCACATCAGTTTCTATTGCTTGGTGGAGGGGTTAGAGGGCCTGTGTACCTGCAACCCAACATTTTAAATAGGTGACTCACGAATTTCACTAATCAATCCTTACAGGGAGGGTTCACTGAGAGGACATTACACCTGTACTCAGTTCTCCGCATTGGCTGCCTATAGTCTTCTGGACCCGCTTCAAGGTGTTCGTGCTCACCTATAAAGCCCTACACGGTCTTGGCTCTACCTACCTGTGCTGGACCGCCTCACCCCCTGCGCGCAGCATCGGCCCCTGTGATCCGCTGGAAGCACCCTTCTTGAAGTCCCCCAAGTTGCTCGGGGGGGGGGGGCAACTATGGAGAGGGCATTCTTGGTGGCCACACCGAGGCTGTGGAACTNCAAGTTGTACTTGATTGGAATGCTCTACTATAGGAGCAAGTTTTAAGGTGGGATGCCTATTTTAAATACTTTCATTCACCTCATGATGATCCTTGTGTCCTGTGTATATATTTACTTCTATGCGTTTTCCTTACATGAGGGAAATACAAGGGTTGTGACCAAGCCAGAATTTATATATTGCTGGCTTGGCTACACTGTCTTGGCCCTACTCACCTGCGGGACCGCCTCACCCCCCACCCCATCCCCCCATGCACTGGATTGGTCCCATTCGGAGACAATGCAAGACCTGGCTGTTCCGCTAGGCTTTCGGTGAGGGAGATGGATAAAGGGGAGGGTAGGTGGGTGTTGGTTTTTGTTTTACCTCCCCCATATGGACTGTTTTATATTTTATTGATTTGTTTATTTTATTGTTGTATTTTATATTTATATGTATTTTATTTTGTGATTGTTAGCTGCCCCGAGCTGCTTTGGCAGGAGGGACAGGATATAAGTTATGAAAAATAAAAAAATAAAATTTGATCCAATGAATTGTATCCAATGAGAATAGGCAGATGTTTTCACCAGGAGAGCCACCTTCTTGCACACCAGAGTGGAGACATTAATGGCAAAGTCATCCTACAAAACTGTGTGTGTACAGGCCAGTCTTTATAAGAACAAAAACACTATAAAACAACATTCATATAGGAAAATAACTGAAATCAACTCTAAATCCACAGTCCCAAGAGAAGTCAAAACTGGCTACTTAGAAGAAAAGAGAATTGTTCACCTACCTCGGTGAATTATTTTCTTCTCCTGCTACGCAGACAGTCCTCCGGATGGGTAGCTCCTCCCATGACCGACAGGAGGCAGAACATAGTTGCTTTTGCACATGCTCCTCTCCAGCTACCCCCGCAATCGACTCCAGAAGTTCCCTACCAGAGGACCGGCTTGTCTTGCAGGAAGAGAGAAAACCAGAACCTGCCTCTGGTCTAAATGCTTAAGTATTCATTGGGAGACCAGGGACGGGGTAAGTAAATAAACGAACCAAGGCCCCAATAGGGACCAAGTATTTATGTAAGGGCAGCAGAGATAGAGATTGACCAACTAGCCCCTCCCAAACCCCTATCCGCTGTTTGTCTGGGGGGGGGGGACTGTCTGCGTAGCAGCAGAAGAAAAGAATTCACCGAGGTAGGTGACAAATTCTCTTTTCTCCCCCTGCCGCAGACAGTCTTCCGGATGGGATATACCTGAGCATTAGATACCCTATGGGAGGGAACAAACAGCACCAGAGGGCTCTAGCACCACCTGTAATACCCGTCTACCGAAGACTGCCTCAGCCGACTGGTAGGTGTTAATCTTATGATGTTTCACAAAAGTATGAACTGATGCCCAGGTTGTAGCTCAACGTATTTTTCATAAGAGGCCCTCGCCTTGAAGGCATAGGAAGTGGCTGCTCCCCGAAATAAATGAGGCCAAATCTGAAGAGGGGGAACTCTTCCTTTGGTTTTATAGGCCTCAATTATCACCTGCTTTACCCACTTCGAGATTAGCGTTTTTGACGCTTTAGAGCCCCTAACGCTAGCTCTAAGGTTGACGAAGAGAGCTGTAGTTTTTCTAAAACTGTGAGTTCTAGCTAAGCAAATTTTTGAAGTGCAGCACACATCTAAGGTGTGCCAAAGCTTTTCCTTCGGGTGCACTGGCCTTGGGCAAAACGATGGCAGAACCACCTCTTGTGATCTGTGGAAAATTGAATTAATCTTTGGAATGAACGCCTGGTCGAGTCTGAGGGTTACCGATTGCTTATGGAAGATACACAAATTTTCTTCCATAAACAGGACGCCCATCTCCGACATTCTTCTGGTCGAGGTGACCGCAATCAGAAAGGAAACCTTTAGGGATAACATGTAAAGCGAAACCTGTGAAAGTGGTTCGAATGGAGATTTAGTTAGGGCATCGATCACCAGGTTTAAATCCCAGGAAGGGCACCTGTGCACCACTAGGGGAGAAAGGTGCTTCGTTGCTCTTAAGAATTGGCGATTATGTTTGTGGGTGGACAGGTTCTTATTAGACACCGTGTTTAGCACTGAATTCAATGCTGATGCCTGCCTGGCCAGGGTATTGTGTCTGAGACCCTTGTCTAGGCCCGCCTGTAGGAAGTCTAGAATCTGAGGAATGGGTTTACATGGGTCCTGCTTTACATGGGTCCTGCCCCTTAGATAACAACCATAAGGAGAAAACCTTCTAGGTTGCCCTATAAGACCTCCTGGTCGCCCGTCTTCTAGCAGTCAAAAGGGTCTCGAGCACCGTTCCTGAATAGCCCTTCCTCTGGAGAGCTATGTGCTCAATTTCTATACTGTCAATTTTAGAGACCATACGTTCTCGAAGAATAGGGGTCCCTGAGACAGCAAATCCTGAATTGGCGGTAGAGGGAGCGACTTCTCCACATTCAGTTCCATGAGGTCTAAGAACCAAGGACATCTCGGCCACCATGCAGCCACCAAGATTACCTGAGCCCTTTTTCTTTTTGCTACAGTCCTCGCTAGCAAAGGAAAAGGGGGAAGGCATAAAGACGACCTAGCGGCCACCTCTGGTTCAGAGCATCTATGGCCACGGCACCCTTGGACTGTGACCTTGCCATGAAAACTTCTACTTGAGCGTTCTCCTGGCTGGCAAACAGATCCAGGATCGGCTGTCCGAAGGTGCCCGTTATCTGCCTGAACACTATCTTGCTCAGGGCCCATTTGTGTGGTTCTAACTCCCTCCTGCTGAGCCAATCTACTCGGTGGTTGTCTGTCCCCTTTATACGTAATGCTTTCAGGGATGCCAGATGAACCTGGGCCCAATCCAAGAGTTTCTTGGCCTCCCTCTGCAGGGACAGAGACCTCGAACCCCCCCATATGATTTACATAGGCTTTCGTCATGGTGTTGTCCGTGTAAACGAGGGTGCGCATTAGGAGGATGCGAGCAAAACGTTCCAGAGTGAGGTGAATCGCCCTCAGCTCCAGAAAGTTTATGCTCCTGGAGGATTTTAAATCACCTTAGTGGGTAAATTAGGGAGGGCAGAGGTTAGCCTTTTTAGCATGGTCTGGAAGGCTTTGCTATCCTCAGTAGAGAGGGAAGACATGGGGTCAGAGATGGCATTGGGAGGGGAGATCGTCTCATCCTCTTCTTGAAGAGAAGGTGAGGCAGATACCGAGGCAGAGCACTCAGAAGATTTCCAGCTCGGGGGGAGGAGCAGCTGGGGCTGCAACAGAGGCAGGCGCATCCCTATATGAGATTGGGGGAGCCAGCAAAGAATCAATAAGTGAGAGCCCCCTCGGTGGGTCTGACCTTGCTACTTACTGATAGGTGGAAGAGGCGTGTTGCACCAATGGCGCTGTCTGCACCGCTGGAACCATCACCGGTACTGCCGGTACCGTGGCTTGCCCAAGACCCCGATGGCGTGGCTGCTTTGGTGGAGCAGGACTGGGCATCAGCAGGGGGGAGTCAGGTGGAGCTCTGGAGATCGTAGCTGTAGGGGGCACCCAAGGTGCCGGCGGAAGGTAAGTATTGTTGGGCAGGCTGGTAGCAGGCCTGTTGAAAAAACAGGAAGTCTCTATCTGGAGAGTGTGGTGATCTACTTCGGGAGCGGTGCCAGCTGTACTGGTAATCCACGCACCCATAGTCCTGGAATCCGATGTACTCGTTGTGGCGCTACCGTGCATCTCTGCGAGGGGAGTAGCAGGAGCACGGAGATCAGGAACGCTGGTCCCTGTAGGGGCGAAGCGGTTCCCCTCTGTGTAGGTCACGTTCGCTTAGGAGTTCTAGCTACGAGGCGGTCTCCCTGCGTACAGATCCGGAGCGGGACCAATGGTACTGGGTATGGGAGTGCCTGTGATGGTCTGTTGTAAGGAGCAGGGCTGGCGACGTTTGTTGAGTCGGCGGTACCAGTGGTGGTACCGGTGTGGTTGAAGCAGGCAGAACCTGCAGTACCAGGTGTGTCACCGTGAGCGGCGCAAGCGGTTGAGACACCACAGCCGGTTCAGAAAAGACAGTCTCAACCTGAAGCAGACGGGTTGGGACCATTGCGTCTGCGCTAAGGGATCTTTTCTTCTTCTTCTGCTCCCCTTGCCGCCAGGAGTGACGCTCTTTGGTTGGAACAGAACCAGTAGCGACAGGCTGCGCATGCAAGGGAGAACTCGCCATGGCACCATCACTTCAGGTACCGTTGGTGCAGGTGGCGGTGCTGAAGCTCTCTCCACAGACTCCAGGGTCTGGGACCGCGCGGTAGAAGACGTGGGCAAATCCATGGGGGTTAGGCCAGAAGAGAGCGACAGAGACCCGTCTTCACCCCCCTGAAGAGCTTTCCTAGTGAGAATCTCCTGAAGCCGCAGGGTCCTTGCTCTTTTGGCTTGGGAAGAGAGCTTAAAGCAGTGGGGGCAGGTTCTAGTATTATGTTCCTCTCCAAGACAGGCCAAACAAAGCTCGTGAGTGTCACTCACAGAAAGCGTGGCTGGGTAGGAAGCGCGCCGCTTGAAGCCTGTTTGTTTGGGCATGCTTCGCCGGCGTGAGGGAAGGCGGTAAGCCCCGGGGGAGGCCCCGCGGGGAGGGACAGAGCCCAATCGCAAAAGTAGTTGATTTTATATTTTTTCTTTTCTAAATCTTCTCTCTTTTTTTCGGGAACAAACTACTGACAGTGCTGAAAAGCAGAGAGGTCTTCCAACGCGGCGCGGTTGGAAGGAACTGAGGTGGCGAGGGCTCCGCCCCCTTTTATAGACTCCAGCTCTTGCACGATCTGGAACCCACGCTTTTCTCCAAGCGGGGGGGGGGGGGGGGGGNGGGGGGGGAGGAGGGACGGAGCCCTCACCTTGTTCTAGATCTTTCCAGGCCATCTTCTGCCTGGAAACTGCTGACAAGAGGTTTTCCGGTACCTGCGGAGCAGGAAGTGAATCCCAATAGTGAGAATCGCGGAGATCCTCAAAGAACAACAAAGTTTACTGCACAGCTGATTAGGCCATTACAAAAATTAAAACTAAAATTACACATCATCTAAAAATGTCATCAGTATTTACAAAACAAAAAAACCAAACCCAACTCCCAAAGAATCAATCTGATTAGATCCAGCCCCATCTTTAGCTCAAAATACCATATAGAACTATGTGGCTTCATCCTTGGACTTGATCCGGTTAATAATACCCAGAAAATACATTACTTTTTCCATTATTGTAGGGGTATGATCCACCAGAAATAAACTCATGTAAAAATTGGGCGTTCTGCCTGCGAAAGGGGAAATGATCGAGGATATATATTTTTCCCTGGCTCCCACAAACAGGGGACAATCCAGGAGAATATGATCCAGAGTCTATGCAATTGAGGGCACACTGACAAAAACGTTCGGCCAGAGGAATACCTTTGTACCTTCCTTCAGTTAGAGCAGACGGGAAAGCGTTAACTCTAGCCAAAAAAAATAGTCTCCTATTCCCTTGGGCCACATGCCTATCCAGATAGGGCATAGGTAAACGACATCTGTTAACAAGCGGAGGATAAAATCCAAGAGCCCTACTGGCCTCTACAATAGTCCATAGCTCTTGTTGTGCGACATCCTTCAACCTATCTTTAAGCAGCGTTTTAGCACTTTTAAAACCCAAGGGAGTGAGTACTTCTGGCCTAAATCCTAGATGTCTTATCTTGTCCTCCACTTTGCCAACCCAGCTGTTAGGGGGCTTTTCTTTCGCAATCAGCTGCGACAGTGAAGCTGCCATCTTAAATATCAAGCGCAGCCAATAATTTAGAGCGCCTTGCCATATCTTCACCTGAATAGGAAGGAGACTACACTCCAAATAAAGGGCCGCAACATTGATCCCCATAGGTGCAGCCAAAGGGGCCCTCAAAAAACCTGATTGCATTTTCGAGAGCCTTGGTTTTACCCAAGGCCCACAAGTGCGCACCATAAGGCAACTGTGGAGTCAATTTCTGCAAAAAGATCTTAACCGCAGGTACCACCAACTGGCCTCCCCTTGCTTTCAAAAAGGATAGTAGAGCTCTACAGGCCTGCCTCACCTTGTTCTGAGCCGCCTGGCAATGCATAGACCAGGCCCCATTGGATTGAAAAAGGAGGCCTAAGTACTTAAAAACCCACACTTGTTCGATTTCCCTCCCATCAAGTAGCCACTTATGTTTGATCTTTCTTTGAGAGAAAACAAGGACTTTAGTCTTCTCATAATTAATATCGAGCATATTGTTTTGACAATAGTTCCCAAATGTTGTTAGGAGACGCCTCAGACCCACTGGGGAGCACGCTAACAAAACAACATCATCTGCATACAGTAAGCAGGGGACACCTACAGCTCCAATCTGGGGGGCATGGGAAACTGCCAACAGTTCATCCAGCACATCATTCAGATAAACATTCAAGAGTGTTGGGGCTAAAATGCATCCCTGCCTTACTCCCCTAGTGGTTGGAACTCTTTCCGACAGAGCACCCCGTGTTAATTCTGACCCTTCACCCTCTGGTGAAGACTGTAAATCAAATGCAGAAGTCTCCCATCTATGTTTAGCTCCGCAAGTTTACTTCAAAGGCGCTCCCTAGGAACTGTATCAAATGCAGCTCATATGTCAATGAACGATGCGTACAGTGCAGTATAGGGGCCAGCATATTTCTTAACTAAATGAGCCAATAGGAAGCAATGATCGCTCGTCGATCTTCCCTCTCTAAACCCAATCTGAGCATCATTCAAAATAGCATTTGTCTTTAGCCAACCGTTCAGCCTCAGGGACAAATATTTAGCGTAAAATTTGCCAACAATGCTAAGTAGATTTATGGGTCTATAACTGCTAGGGACTGCTGGGCTACTCTTTTTGAAAGCTGGCACCACAACTGCCTGGCTCCAGTCTTCCGGAACATTACCTGAGGCGTTAATACTTGTAAACAGCACTGCCAAAACAGGGACCCACCAGCTTGAGGAATTCCGCAGGAATAAAGTCCGGTCCAGGGGCTTCACCACCCCTTAAACTGGCAATTAACCCCGTTACTAGCTCCACCGAAACAGGTTCCCACTCAGCGGCATGTTAGGATGGTGTTCACAAAACAGAAAGTTGGCAACGGGATGAAAGGAGCGACTCAAAATGAGCTCCCCACGCCTTAGCTGTGATCCAAGGAGGGACCACAGATGATCTTGCCTGTCCAATTCCCCTCACCATCTTCCAGAATTTAGATGAGTCAAGGTCCTTAGAAGCTTTATCTAGCGCTTCCCAAGCCTTCTGATGATACTTTACTTTCTTGGAGTTCAGAAGAATTCTGTAGCCCCGTCTCCTGGCCATAAACTCCGGAAGTAGGCTACCTTGGGGGGGGAAGTTTTAGTTCTAATTTGGTGTTGGAGGTGTCTCAATTCCCTCCTTCCCCTTGCACATTCATTGTCAAACCAATGATAAGGATGGTACTCTCGCTTTCTGGCTACGTACCTGTTTGAACCACTACCAATTTATATAAGGTATCAACCAAGCCACCAAACCTTGGTAACAGGCTATAATGTCCTTATGCAAGACATTTTGGACCACCCTGGAAAAGAAATCAGTGCCTAAAGGAGAAGGCAGAATAATTTTCATATGGCTTTCTAATTGCGTCTCTCAACGCTTCCTAACGACCCCTTTCTCAAATTCAGGTCTGGCAAGCAGGGAAGAGACAGTTCTATCTGATTTAACCTGAAGCCCATCTAGATATAAAATAAGGGAGAAATGATCACTTTGTAGCCTGGTGCCCACCTGAAAAACATTTGTAAGGGGATTACCTTGGCAGAAACTGTCATGTAGTCAATAGTGCTACACCCTGTATTAGTCAGATAGGTGAACTCTCCTGGGAGATCGTTCCAAAAGTGACCCTTTAGAATATACAAATCTAACTGATGCAACAGTTTGGCTAGCAAGGTCCCATTCTTATTTAGGCCTGTGTCTTTAGCCCTTCGAACCCCAAGTGAAGAGGCATCTTCATTTATCCATATTACCCCAGATTGTGCCATAGTTATCCGATCTGCCCATCCGGGCATTGAAATCCCCAGTCAAAAGTAACATGGCCTCAGGATATAAGGTCTAATTTCTCAAGAGTAGTAACCAAACTGGACCATATATTTTCCTCATACAATGGGGAGCTACTAGGCCAGATGTACACACTGATCACCATAAGAGACCAATTTGGGGGAAAACAGTACGAAACAGTTGTTTTGTACTAACACAGTGAATCCCCCCACGGTAAGTCTACCATAAAACAAATTTTAGCTTGACAAATGCCAAGTACGATGTATCTACATGCAAATAACACACTGAAAGCAAAAATTACCTGTTTTCGAATCTTTAACATGTTCGATGGCTTGACGAGTATTTACCCCAAGGTCATGGAAATCTCGTCGCCGTCCACCCCTCTCTCCCAAAGACAATTCTTGAAAGCCAGCCGATATTTGAAGTTCTAAAATTTGGGGAGAAACATTAATTCTGTCATGATGTGTAAACTACTAAGTCAAATGAGCAGCACCCCCCACATGCCCCTCCACCGCACAACGAAAGCCAACACAGGCTCAGCTCAACATCAAATTTCTCAGCTAGTGAAGTTTTATGTGAAGGCAACTAAGAATTCATCAGAATGCTTTCAAAGATGTACCAAGGTAGACAAAGAGCTTCCTGAAGACAAGAGACTTTTGGATAACAAAAGCTCAAGATGTTCTTTTCCACATGACATTTCCTGTGCATTAATGGGCAATAAGCGGTCAGTGTCATATACAAAAGACAGCACAGGGTCCAGAATAATAAATTCAGGGATCACCAATGAAGAAGAACACAGGTCCCTGAACAAAAGTGAATCCAAATAAGGATGCAATCCTCCACCATTAAAATCAACAGCAGAACTTCCACTGACTTAAGGATAGAGGATTGTCCTGTAAGAATCTCAAGGTATGGGAGAGGAGATCCAAAGGCAGCAAATCAACTTTCCCAGTACTAGGAGAGATTGGTTCCATACCCTGAACTTCAGAAGTGAGAAGAGAGGAATCCCAATGAATTGGCAAACTCAAGTACAAAGACATGAGGCTTGTCTACAAGCCTTCCAGGACTTCACTAAATCAACAGTACTTTCTTTTTTAATATTTATTACATAGAATGTTGAAAGCCACACAGCAGCCCATATCTGTACCCTGACTATTCATCACTCATTCCAGAGTCACAAACTGGCAATTACCATGGACACCCCAACCCCAAAAGTCGAGAACTGTGTGGATAATTCTGCGGAGGTGGGAACGTGATACAGGAGAAGGGAGAAGTGTTTATGCAGAAGAGAAATAAACATGTAAATATATTCACACTTTCAAGTTAAAAGAAATTCCACAAACTACTAGTTACAAATAACCCCTTACTGGAAGACCTATGAAAAACCATCAGCTCTGGGAAATTAACCTCAGTTAAGAAACTGGGTACAAGAAATATTTCACAGTATGCATCAAATTAAAAAGGTACAGAGGACCCCATAAGTCTCACAGGAGCTAGGACTGCCCCTGAATTCAGTATAGATGTGAACTATATGGGACCCACAACATTAAGCTTTCCTTGCTCAACCAGACTACATGGAAGTTCAGATGTATAAAACTAGAAAAGGAAAATTGTGTCCCTTACCTTGGGAATTTTCCTTCTAGATAGATCTACTTGACATCAATTCTGTACTCTGGGGACAATCCCCCACCTCAATCAGAAGATCTAGCAGCGCATGCTCACTAGGGATCAGTCCTTACAGTTCCAGTTGTTACAAAGCCTGGATCCTGAAACAAACTCTTACCATCCAAACGCATTAGAGATGTAGGAAAATGACAGACAAGGAATCCCACCTTCGTATTATTTATTTTTTTAATCCTTCACACGTGAAAAAACCAACGGGGAGAGATGAACTGAAGATCTATCAAGGAGGAAAATTTCCAGGATAAGGGATTCCGTTTTCTGAAACGCATGCTGAAATCCATTTAGAGATTACAGGTTCTAATGCTTATTTCCCCTTCTACGTGGGTTATATTTATCAAACCAAGCCCTAAGACTGCCAATGCAGCCACACCACGTATATAAATCTTCAAGGCCCTACTTACGTCCAATGAACGCCATAGCTTCTCCTAAGGACTGGCAGGCCTGTGACAAAAGGAAAACAACACAATCTCTTATGCCCTATGAAAAAGCGAGTTAATTTTGGGTATAAAGGCTTGACAGCCTCATTACAAGAGATTACTTTTGAAAGATACAAAAAGCAGGGTGTATGGCTCACACACCCAACTCCAAAATTTACCAAGCTGAAGAAATTGCTACCATAAACCCCCCCTTTTATAGAAATAAAGTAAAAGGACACTTCCCTCAAGAGTTCAAACGGGGCCTAGGGAATGGTCTTCAAAGCTAAATTTAAGTTCCAAGAAGGAAACCGGTAGATCGATGAAGGAAAAAAGTCTTGTAGCTTCAGAAATCTTTTGACATGCAGATGTAACGACAGCCTAGATTGTGAAAAAGAACTGAGAACACTATCCAAAGCTGCCACCTGCTTGGAAAGACTATTAGGGTTTATCTCATCTAGACCATCTTGAAGAAATACCAATATGATATGGACCCTAACCGTATTTGGTTCTGTCTCTGCATGCACACAATTTAATGAACTCTCTCTCCATGTATGCCGGTATAAGTTGTGTAATCAATTGTCTCCTTGATGACATTACACGTATTAAGAACTGCTTCAAAGTATCCTAGGTGTCTGAGCGCCTTATGTTCAACTTCCTGGCCAGAAGCTTCAAAGGATCCAGGTTCTCATAAAATATTGGCCCTTGTGACAGAAGATTTGGGAGTACTGATAAGAACAGTGAAGCTGCTTAATTCAACTCCAATAGGTCTGAAAATCATGGACTTTTGAGCCAAAAGGACAGGGCTATCAGGATTAAGGAGGCTCTCTCTTTCTTCAGTTTGTTGATAGTCCTGATGAGAGGAAATGGAGGGAAAGCATACAAGAGATCTCCATCTCTTATTGTCAGGACCTCGCCATGAACCTGTTTGCCTTCATGGTCTTGTGCGAGACAACCAGATCCATCACTGGTTCCTCAAACCTCTTAACTATCATTTAAAGAATTACACTGCATAGGGACCATTCTCCAGAGACTATTTGTTGCCTGCTGAACCAATCTGCTCCGACACTGGATTTTGCTTGGATATGAAATGCCCTAATTTTATGCTGTATTGAGTCTCATCTTTGGGCCATGTCCCCTGCACCGACTCCTGATTCAAATGGGCCCCCGAACCATATAGGCTTGCATCACTGTGTTATCCTGGTGGGTTCCGATAGTGGTACCCTTGTTAGAAAGTGGCGCTCTGCCAGTCATCCAATCAGAGGGTCTTTCACAAGTTGGGGGGGTACCACTATCCAGAATATCAAAGCCCTCAGTTATCTGGGATTGGAAGGGTTTTAAAAAAGCTTATAGTGTTCTCAAGTGCAATTTTGCCATGCCTGAACAAGCATCCACTGTAGTCTTGTTAGCCCTTTCAACCACATATGTGCCCTGGACCATGTCCGTTTGATCAGCTGGAGAATTTTGATCTCTGTTGTGAATGAAGGCTGCGTTTAACTGGATATCTATTATCACACCCAGGTCCTCTAGCCTCTGGATAGGATTAGTTGGCTCATTTGCACTTATTAAAACACCAGGCAACTGAGGTATGTCATTGTGTTGTTAAATCTCCAATAGCCCTGTCCTCCAATGCAGACCTCACCAGGTCATCCAGATCAGAATTGCATGTATCCCGTCCATCTGGAGGCTGACAATCAGGACTACTAAACCTTTATGAAGACTCTGGGGAATTATGCCAGCCCAAAAGGTAATGCCCAATGCTGCCAATGGTACTGCATAGCAGATTCATTCATTGGCGATGGGCTGCTCTCCAATGTGTCAACAGACCTCTTTTAGGACCAGTGAAGATAGACAGCCTCCCTTCAGATCTTGTCAGGCCAGTCGCCATGAGTGTATCCATCCAAAACTTCCAGGAATTTACACAGCAACCAAGTCCTCGAGATCAAGGACAGTTCACCATCCCCTGATTTCTGTGGGACTATGGACAATAGGCTGAAGCTCCTTCCTTGTTCTATGGCTTCTTATCTCATACAGGCACGTCAGCTGATTTGCATTTCTCTGTTTTTTGCTACGGGAGGTATTAAATAATTCTGAGTATCCTCCTGAGCTTTATAAGGGAACCTTTTTAGGGAAGGTTATTGAGCAGGTGGTGGCTCATCAGCTGCAGGTGCATCTGGATCCCAGCAGTTTTCTGGATCCCACGCAGTCTAGCTTTCATCCGGGGTATGGCACAGAAACAGCATTGGTGGCCTTGATTGATGACCTCCTCTCAGAACTAGACAGTGGTCATATGACCCTGCTGGTTCTGTTAGATCTGTCAGTGGCTTTTGATACCATAAATCATGAGATATTGTTGACACGCCTGCGGGATTTGGCTGGAGTGGACGTGTCTGTTTTGCAATGGTTCCATTCTTACAGATAAATCCCACCAATGGGTGGTGCTCGGGGATTGTACGTCTTTTCTGGGGGGCCGCCCATGTGGGGTGCCACAGGGTTCGATCTTGTCCCCTCTCGTTTAATGTGTATATGAAGCCACTGGGGGAGGACATACACAGTTGGGGGGTCCGGTGCCATGAGTACATGGATGATACCCAGCTGTATTTGTCTTTTTCATCAGAGCCATGTCCCACTGTCTCGCTTTGCTGGTGTCTGTTGGGGACTGGATGAAGCAGAGCCGGTTGAAGCTCAATTCCAACAAGATAGAGGTGATGCTGGTTGGTGGGTCCGGCGATCTGAAGGAGGAATTTGCCCCCAGTACTGGGGGCATTTGACCTTCATTGGTTCCATCTGTACATCAGGGGGTGCGCCTGGATCCACAGCTGTGCCTGGATCTCCAGGTGTCAGCTGTGGCCAGGAGCACCGTTCGGCAGTTACATCTAGCAAGACTGCTCCGTCCATGTGCCTCGGACGCTGCTCTCGCCACCATCATCCATGCGATCGTTACCTCGAGGCTAGACTACTTTAACGTGCTCTACGTGGGGCTGCCCCTGGTGATGGTTCGGAAACTGTAGCTAGTGCAGAACGTAGTGGCTCGTCTCCTTACTGGGACGGGCTGCAGGGAGCGTATAACACCGGTGCTCCGTGCACTGCACTGGCTGCCAATTGTGTTCCAGGATGAATTCAAGGTGCTGGTTTTGACCTATAAAGCCCATCACGGTCTAGATTAGCTTATCTTAAAGATCGCCTCACCCCCCCCCAAACCCAGGGTGGCCCTTGCGGTCGTCTGGTGGATGCCCTCCTGGAGGTCCTGCATTACCAGCAGGTCCGTAGACATGAGGGCGCTCTCGGCAGCCACGCTGTCGCTTTGGAAAGCATTCCCAGTAGAGGTCCGCCTCAGGCCGGATCTCCCGACCTTCCAACGTAACTGTAAGACCTGGTTCTTCCGCCAGGCTTTCTGCAGGGGTGGGGTTTACCTATAGCCAGAAATTTTATATTTATTAATGTTTTTATGTATTTGTGATATTTTGTTTGTACATTTGTATTTATAACTGATCTGTATGCTGTTCTGGGTCACCAGAGGCGAAAGCAGCGGGATAACAAATGAAATTAAATAAATAAATATAGCGTATCCCTGTAAAACAATCTCTCATGCAACTGACTGGTGTCGCAATGGTCGACTTGTTGGCAAATAATTGTAGACTTCCCCTACAGGAGGCTCAGTTTATGGTACCGGGTCCATCCCCATTTGTAGTGGAGAAATCCCAGAAATCTACGCTGCCTCGGTCAGCAGTCCCTTCCTGTGGGTCCTCACAGCTCTGGTGGGGAAGGAACTTTCACTTCAGAACAGGAGTATAAACTGTATTATGAAGACCTGCTGTAGGAGGGAAAAAAATCACTTGAAATTAAATTGTTGTGACATGTTTCTTTGTTTTGTCTATGGCATCCACCGAGAGCTTTTACAGACACCCCCTGAATAATTTTTCTCCCTGATAAGCCCCAGGATCAGTAGATTCTTTGATGAGAGTTGGCCTGTCAGGATTATAACCAATCTCCTTCTGGTGGCTCGTTTAGCGATATAAACCTGGCTGTCCAGGAGAGGGCATCAGTAGATGGTTCTGCTATGTAGGCTGTGGATAAGTGTCTCCTTGATGCAAGCTCTTTCACGCATTTATTGGAGAGGCCAGTTCCCTTGCCTGTTTGAACCATTTAGGAGAGCTCTGGCAGGTATTATGTTGTCGTTGATACACTGCGCATCACTGCTGCAGCTTCAAATTTTCTCCACAGGCCAGACTCAATACCTCTTTCAGCTGAGTCTTTTAGATATAAATCCCCCACCAAGAGGACTACAAATTGTTTTGCTACTGAGGCTGAGTTGAATCCACTAGGAGCGTGCACAACCCTGCATCTCGCCATGCCGTAGAAACTTGCCCAGCTGTTTACACTCTGCTCGAATGATCCTTTCAAAGGCTCCTGTAGAGGGCCAGGATTCAAACCTCAGGCCTGTAAGAAGCAGGGCACGAACCAGCATCTTGGAGGGCCCTGGGCACAGCAACTGACACTGCAGCACTACCAGTTCCTTCAAGGGAAGCCCTCATCCCTCCTCCCCCACACTCCACAGATTTTGGAATGTAGTCCTTGTTTATTTTCTCGGAGGATTTTAGGGCTCTCTGAACATGTTTAAATATATTGTTCCAGTATTTGAGGTGAAATTCTCAGCCCATCACCTCGCCGCCGCCCCGGCATCTGTCTGAGGGGACTCAGATTTGCCCCTCTTCTAAGAGGGCCATAGAGAAATCTAAGGAGTGTGCAAGGATCCCAGTATCCCCCTCAGGGTTCCTACTGGGGACTGCCATGGCTTTTTTGCAGTTTCTTTCTTAGTCTCCCTGGGTTTATGGGGAGGCAAATAGGCATCCTCCCCTGTGGGGATTTCCTCCTGGATTTTTTCATGTTCCCCTTCCTACTCCAAGGTGGGGTTCAAGGTTTCAGAGGACTCCGTTATTTCCTCAGCCAGTCTCTTGCCCTTCTTAGTGGCTGGCTGCTTCCCCTTGCCCACAGGAGAGTCTTATGTTCAATGCCATGTAAGCAGTAAAGACATTGCAGTCTTGCATCTTGTGCTTGCTTACAACATTGGTTCCACACACCCACACTTTGCCTTGGGTCTTTCAGCCCCAATCGTCTTCCTCTGCAGGTTGGGGACAACACTGAAACTGGGGAATGGAGAAAGTGAGTGTGCACCTTGCTGCCCCGACACCCTCTCCTTTCCCTATATCCTTTTATTTGGGTTGGGGAGAATGGGACACCCAAGTACTGGGAGGCTTGTATATGAGGGAAACTTCACGCACATACCCTTCCCCCCCACCCCTCTACACACCCTGGTCCCCTTTGGGGGGGGTGCATCCAGGTGATTCAGGGCCCACCTTTTTCACCCCAGGTTCTCCACCCCTCATTCGTTTTCTCCAGTGGGGCTAGGATTTTGGTCCAGCACCTCCACTTTTGAGTGCCTGTGTCAGAGACATAAAATGGGGTGATCTTACTTTCTCCAGCTGGTCCTGCTCTGCCTCACAGTCTGGTATCCCAGGCCTTCTGGATCAGCTTGTGGCTTCCTGGGCACCATTTTATGCTCTCCAGTAGTGCAAGGTCATCGAGTTTTCCTCAACTGGGGGGTTCTCCACCCCTCTGCTCCATTCTGACTCTGCCAGGCCTGCCTCCTGCATGGGCTCACTGGCAACAGGCTTATGGTGGGCAGTGGGAGTGTCTGCAGGGAGCTCTCCCACGCCTGTTCTTCCCCTTTCCCGCATCAGCTGGAGAGGGAGGAAGGGTTGCACGCCAAGATACGATCTGTGGTTCAAAATCCCGATTGGGGGATAAACTATTTGGGGCTGAGCCCAGTGTTACTAGCTCTCCCCTGAGCTGCAATAAAGGTTACACACCCACCCAGGGAGAAGAAAATGCAAATGCAAGTGAAACTGCTGTCTGCTGGGACGTTCCTACCAGGTCAAAGGCAGAAATCCAACTGGAGCTGCAAGGGACTGATCCCCACTGAGCATGCGCCACTAGACCTGTGTCTTCTGCATCCTACTGGTCGAGGTGGGGATCATTCCGAGTGCTGAATTCATGTCCAGTAGATCCGAGAAGGTGCCATTTTTTGATGTGCGCTACGTTTTCACCTCTGCTAGGATTTAAACCAATTATCCATTTGAAAGAAAACCAACTGGAAAATCCGTGTAAGATGCATTGTATTGGTCACCCCATTATGCATTCTACCTACTTGTCCTAGCAGACAAGGTTCCTTCTTACCTTGAGGCTTTGGAGCAACAGGGCCGCCTTTCTGTCGACCACGCCCAACAAAGTCTCCTTCTGACAGTGGCTGATGCTGTGGGGGAGGTAGCTGAGGCTTTGGCTGAACAAAAGAACATAATTTTATTTTACAATAAGAACATAAGAAGTGCCATACTGGCTCAGATCAATGGACCATCAAGCCCAGCACCTGTCTCCAAACAGTGGTGAATCTCGGTCGCTTGGTAGACGTACCCAACAGGTCAATTCCAGCTCCTGATAATAAGAGGTTACATTCCCCAAACCTACCTGGCTAATAGTTGCTAATGGACCGATCCTCCAGAAACTTATCCAATTCTTTCTTACACCCAGCTATACTACTGGCCTTGACCACATCTGGCAACAAATTCCACAACTTAATTGTGCATTAAGTGAAAAAAACATTTTATTTTAAATCTGCTACCTGTTACTTTCATGGCAGCAGTTCTAGTACTATTACTATTGTAGTAGAATAGTACTCTCACTAGTAAAAGCTGGGTCCTAGTTCTAGTACTATTGGAGAGGGTAAATAACTATTCCCTATTAACTTGTTCTACACCACTCATGATTTTATAAACTTCGATTATATTCCATAATCAAAAAACCTTTCTGTTTAATTAAGAAGTTAAGGCCTTTGCAAATTCAGTCCTGCTCCAAGAAGCACGGAAATTGCTGGTTAAGGTCATGGCCTTAACTCGTGTGCCATGAAAGCAGCAAAGATGATGTACACTATGACATATTGTTCTTCCTTACAACTTAGGCTCCATACAGCCACACTTAGCCTTGCTCTTTTACTCCCAATCCTTTTCCCTTTGCAGACTGGCAGCAACACAGAAGCTGGAAAACAGGAGAGGGTCAAGGGGCAGCTTTTATTTAATAAAACTGAATATCCCACTCCCTTCATGCCTCAGGCACCTCAGGGCGGCTAACAACAATCATAAAACAACAATATAAAAACATATAAATACATAACTAAATCTGGGGCTAAAACAAAAATCCATCCAAACCCCCTCCCACTAACGGTACTGCTGGTACAGGTTCAGAACAGGACCGCCTTACGTTCCATGCTATGTAAGCAGTAAAGACGTAAGCAAGCATAATATGCGAGACTGTACAGCAACGTAGGCTCCACACACCCATGCTTTGCCTTGGGTCTTTCAGCCCCAATCCTCTTTGGGTGTTTTCAGACATGACGCTAACCCCCGTTTAACCACACTTGAACATTTCTTATGCATGTTGCAGGGCTGCATAGGGCACCAATACAGCCCTGCAACATTCATAAGAAATGTTCAAGTGTGGTTAAACTGGGGTTAGCGTCATGTCTGAAAACACCCTTCCTCTGCAGGTTGGGGGCAACACTGAAGCAGGGGAATGGAGGGGGTGAGTATGCACCTTGGTGCCCCCTCATCCTTTCCTTATATCCTTTCATTTGGGTTGGGGAGAATGGGACACCCAAGTACTGGGAAGCTTGTATATGAGGGAAACCTCATGCACACACGCAGCTACCCCTCCCCTCTACACACACCCTACCCTACCTCCTGGCTGCTCACCTGCTGCTTCTCCTGCCATCTCTGTTCCTGAAAGGCACCACGCACGCTGCCAAGAGAGCTGTTTAGAAAAAGGTTCCCCAAAGTGCAGCGCACAAAACCTGCAGGGAGGCTAGGGTAAGGGCCAGGGGTGTTGGGAAGGCATCCTCTCCACCGCCCCAAAACCTCAACCACCCCCCGTCTCCCTGCAGGTCCTGTGCACTGCACAGCTGGGGAGCTTCTCCCCCCCGCCTCCCTGCACAGGTCCTCTGAGCTGCCCGGGGAGGCTTTTCTAAGCAGCTTTTCCTGTTGGCTCCTGGCAGCACAATGACAGCGAAAGCTGTTTAGAAAAGACTCCGTCAGGCACACAGGACCTGTGGGGAGACTTGGGCAGCAGCATTTGGGAGGTGTCCTCCCCAACGTTTCCAAACCCCACCCAGCCTCCCTGCAGGTCTTGTGCGCCACGGATGGGGGGCTCTTTTAGTCAGCCCTCTCCCCCTTTGGTCCCTGACTCCACACCAGCAGCAATCAGCTGTTGGGCTGGTACACTGCCAGGAGCCGACAGACAAGTGCTAGTTAGAAAAGCCTGCCCTGTTGCACGGCAGACAGTGGAAGTGGTGGCACGGGGACAGGGGGGATTGGGGGGGGCACGAACCCAACACCCCAAGCCATCCAGAAGACCAACAGGAGCGAGGGGAAAGTCCTCCACCACCCGCTCAGTTCATGGCCAGTGTCAGCGGCAACAGCTGATTGAGACTGGCACGCGGCCAAGAGCCTGGTGCGATGATATGGGCTTTCCCATAGACTTCAACCGTTTTTCTATCTTAAAATTTCATAAGTCAGACTCTCGAGGGAAACATCCCTTAATTAGATACCACCACCAAACATCAAAGCTCTCTTTCAGCATTAAGTAACAACTCAAAAAAATAAAAAAAGTGAACCCAGAAGTAAAAACATTTTTTGATCTGCACCTTAAATTGTATCTGCCATTTAGATGCCCAGTCACCCAATCTCGCAAGATGCTCCTGCAATTCTTCACAGTCCATGTTTTAACTACCTTGAATAACTTTGTGTCATTTGCAAATTTGATCACCTCCCTACCCTTTCCAGATCATTAATACATTAACCACCACCACTCCCAGTACAGAACCCCGGGGCACGTCACTCTTTATAAAAACTAACCATTTAGTCCCACTCTGCGCTTCCTATTTTCACCAGTTACCAATCCACTATAAGACACTGCCTCCTATCCCGTGACTTTCTAATTGCCTCAAGAGTCTCTCATGAGGGACCTTATCGAACATTTTCTGAAAATCCAGATCCGCTGTATCAACTGGCTCACCCTTATCCACATGCTTGTTCACACCGTCAACAAATTTAAGCTTCCCCATTAAGCCATGTGTATCAATATGCCCCGTTTCCTGGGTACAGATGTCAAGCTCACCCATCTGTAGTACCCAGGATCACCTCTGGAGTCCTTTTTAAATATCGACATTACATTCGCTACCCCCCAAGCCTCAAGTAGAGTGGCAGATTTTAGCAATAGGTTGCAAATTACTAGCAGTAGGTCTGCATTTTCCTTTGTAACTAGGCGGTGTATGCCATCTGGTCCCGGTTATTTGTTACTATTTAGTTTGTCAATTTACTCTAGAACAGGGGTTCTCAACCTTTTTTCCAGTCCACTTTGGAGCACTGCATAATTTGCAAAAATTATTTGCATAAATATGCATACATTTAGCCTCCCCTCTGCAATTCAATTGGAGACTGTTTCAAAATGCTCCCAAGCAGGACTGACAGTTGGCTTGGGGAGCACTTTCACTCACTGCCCCGAGCACCAGGTTGAGAATCCCTGCTCTAGAACTTCTTCCAGTCATGTTGGTTTGCGACAGTTCTTCTAATTCATTACCTACAAAGGACAGTTCTGGCGTGGGTATCTCCCCAACATCCTCTGCAGTGACAACCAAAGCAAAGAATTCATTCAGCTTCTCTGCAATGGCCTCCGGTCACCTAATGGCCCAAATGAGGCCGCTTGTAGATGAGCGTGGCAGGCGGGGGGAATTTCCGAGAGCAGAGATCCCAGAAGGAGCGATTCCAGGATGCTCTGGTTATGCACGGAGGGATTTAGCCCGTTTCCAGCATGATTTCCATCACGCAACGCAGGGCTAGATTTTAAAGTCCTGCACTGCGTGATGGAAATCACGCTAGAAACGGGCTTCCTGTCCCCCGCACGAATGGAGGGTACCGGGATCGCCGCTCCTGGAAGTTTCCCCACCTGCTGTGCTCATATGCAAGCAGCCAGACTCTTGCCTTTTTGCCCCTAATAGCCTCCTTCACCTCACCATTTAGTCATGCTTTTGCTGACCCTGAAAGTTTCAATAGACTGGGATCACCACTCACTGGATCACAGAAAAATCTGTGATTCCCCCATGAAAACACCAGAGGGTATACTGCATGTCACATTCTCAACAAACAAACAAACAAACAATGTCTGTTTAAGAGGGACCTTACTACCCTTTAGTCTTGAGTTTTTTGGTGAACTGCTAGTCCTCAGCTCAATAGCCAGCAGACTAGCCATTCAGGAGACAAAAATATAACAAAAACGTTCAGTTCAAGGTTTTCCTCTACATCAAGAAAAATCAACAGAATTGCCACATCTCTACTCATTTTGTCTTTTGTCATTACTAAGTAGCTGACATTAGTCCGGCCAAACCTACTAGCTTTGCTTCCCAACACCCTGTTAACCCTCAGACGATTGAAAAATGCACTATATTAATCTGGTATTGGGGTAAAATAGACCCCAATTAAGTCACAATTTGAAAACAATGTGATTGATTTGAAAATGACTCCAGTTTAACATAAAAATTCTCCATTTTATTAAGCATTATTTTTTTGCAGTACCAAAACACTAACAGCAAAGGTATTTGGGGTCAAATAGTACTCCCAAAAGTATGGTACTGGGTACTGAATTGAATGTTTGGGGTGAATGTGACACACACGCACACACAACCCAGTACCTTGGGCGTGTCATGCATTCATTACAATTGGGGTCAAACTGACCCCCAATATCATTTTAGTGAAATTCTCAATTTAAAAAAATTACAACCGAGGGGGGAGATGAACCAACACAGGACAACTGACCCCATTACTGTTGAAGACTATATGGAGTGGTACAGGTTTGCTAAAAAAGTTTTATGAATTTTTTTACTGAGTTTTTATTAAAGTAACAGGAAAAAGGGTGTAAATTTGGAAAAGCGATTATTTCACTACTAAAATGAGCTAACTAACGTGGTGCGAGTTTGGATTTTTTTTTTAATTTTTATTTTTAAAAAACACACACAAAACAAAGCCAGCCATGAGTTTGAGTTTAAAAAATACATTTTTTTCTTTTTTTAAAAGAGCACAGACAAACCTACATGCAAAGTAGACAAGCCCAGTCTTCATACTTTTCAACTCTGCCCCACATTTGTGGAACATGCCACATCCGACTCCTAAAACCAATGTTTGTAAATGTTTTGCAGCTCCACGATTTCATTACAAATATCCCTCCCCCACCCCCTTTTGGGGTGGGGGAGGGAGTAAAATGGAGACGATACAGACTAGTCTCCATAGTTTGAAGAGATCTTGTGTCTGGAAACGTCCAGCAAGCTGCAAGGGGGAAAGCTGCTGTTCAGAACTCCATGGACTTCCCTATATCGGGTGGGGGGAAGGCATCTCTTGCCCCCTGCCAGGGTCAGGCTGCTGGACTGCATCTTGGGACAACTGTTGCCCAGGCTCTTGAATTGATAGGTTCAGGCTTGAGGCGTAGGTAGTTATTCACAGTTACACATATATTTATTAACATTTATAGAGTGGAGTGATTGCTTACGGTTAATTTAGAAGGTATTAATTTTAGTTGCTTGATAAGCGAGTGATTTGCTTTGAAGTAGATATAGTTTAAAGATTTTAGGTTGTTTAAGTATGTTGAAATGTAGAGAAATAGCAGTGTTGTAGGGATTGAGGTTCAAATAGATTGAGAAATGGGATGGAGTTAGAAGCTGAGTAATAAAATTAGAGAAACTGGTACCATCTGGCATGATAAACAGGAAGAGTTAGGATGGGGTGACTTGGATTATCACTTTATAAGGTCTTGTTTATTCCAAACAGGAATAACTGTAAAGTAGTAGCAATGCTGTAGCAATTTCCACTGACGTATGTATGTGCGGCAAGTGAATTTAGCCTTATTATTGGTTAGGATTGATTCGATTTTATTGGAGCAAGTAATATCCTGAGTGGAATGGAGAGGAGAGTTGAAATCTTTTAAAAAACCAGGGTAAAGAAGGAGAGTTTCTTCTGCTTCTCTATTTTTTCCCCTCTCCCCTTTCTATTCCGTGGTCCAGACCTGATCAACTTCTATATCCATCCAGGAGCTGGTCTCACTGAATGGAGGGTAACTATAGCTGAGCTCATTAAGGAATGAACAGAAGACCAAGTGTAGTTTTGAGACCAGAAACAGATAACATTTACAAATATATTGGACAATTATATGAGAGATCGTCATTAAGAATATATGTTCTTATTGCTTGCATATCTATAATTGGATAATGAGCGAGGAATACACACCTGGCTATAAGGTAGAACCCAGCAGCCCTACTCCTGCCAGGAGACTATACGATAGGGGGCACAGCAGCTTCCCCTCCTTCTGGGGCTAGCTAGGGTCGGTCCCTGTTCTGGATTTTTGCACGTTTGGGCTTGGCAATAGAGTCTCCTTTTGCATTCCTTAACCCAGCAACCTCCTCTTTAAAAAAAGCTTCCTCCCTATCCTTAGAACAGATATTTCCAAAGTGCAGATCGTGACTCTAAGTGGAAAAACTCCAACTGCAGTTGAGGATCCTAATCGCAGCTGATATCCACCATACCTCATGTTCACGGATGGGCAATTTCACAAAAATCCGTTCCTCTATTACCCAAACTTGTTAATCTATTACCCAAGGACTGACTAGCAGCAGCACTCCTCCATTTGACTGGCTCTAAGCATAAATAGCATGCATGGAGGCAGCACAGAGAACTAATCCGAGGTAAAGTTATGGAAAACTGCATCTCAGGAAAGAGGGTAGACTGATGGGATTATGGGACGTCGAGAGTCTGTCTCCAGAAAGGGAAGAAGTTCTCTAGGTGGGGTAGGTCTACAAAGGTTTGGAAAAGGGGAGGGGATGAGGATGACCAATCAAAATTATCACTATTAAATGTTGTTTATAATATAAACACATTGTGGTTTTAATAGCAAGTTTTGCTACCAATTTCAAGTGCACTAAGCAGACATGTCAGGATGTGCCTTATGCCCTCTTCCGTTTTCTCCCACTATTACTACAACCATACCCTTCCCCACCACCACACACACCAGCCTCTCTCCTTTCCATTTCCCACCCCGCAGCTACCTCCCCTCTTCTCTCCACACCCACCAAATTGGATCTCTTTCATTGTCCGACAGTTTGAGAGTTCCTGTTTCTCAAAGTCTAAGGGGTTAAGAAAGAAGCATGCCAAATTTTAACGTTTTTAACATGCGCGATACTTGAAAAAGTTATACTCACTAAAGCTGCTCCTACGGGAGGCTCAGCAGCTACCGGCTGACCACGGGCTCTTCCTCGTGCTCTGGCTCTAGCTCTTCCAGTCATTTTGGCAAGGTATGAGAAACCACTATAATTCGCAGAACACAGTTCACAATGTTTTCTCCAATACAATTTCACAGATACATATTTTAGTCCTCTGAAAGAAACTTTGGAAAGAATAAAAACGTAATTAGGTCTACAGTTCCCCAAAGCCTGGTTACAGCTGTTTTTCTAAACAACATCCCCCATCTATGACAAGTTTAGTTAAAATATATACCATTCCCATATATAATGGGAGCTCTTCAACTTTTATGCAAGAATACACATTATCTTCAAAATACTGAAGTTAGCAGGGATAAAAAGGATCATCCCACAATACGAACTGCAGTCAGGTTTGATTGTTTTCCCACTCACAGGGAGCATCTACCTTTTTATGCTTTTACTTCTCTCTACCGCAGGGGTAGCTTACCGATAAATTGCACTACAAACCAAGTAAGCAATATCTGAACCATTCTGGTATAAACCTGAAAAGAGGAAACAAGAGGAGGAAAACGAAGAATTTGAAAACAAAGAAATCAGAATCCTGAGCACTCTGGACCCAATTCTGCAAAGCACTTAAGCATGCTCCTAAGTTTTAAGTATGCGTATGTTCCTATTGGCATTAATGGGACCACTCCGCCACTTGAAGACATGCGGACGTATTTCGCAGAATCACATCTGGAGCGCTCAACCCCATGCAGGATCAAGCTCTAAGTCAGATGGCCACAGCAGAACTGTCCAAAGCATATCTACTCCAGGAGGCTCTAGCTCTTGCATTCATTTTCTTTCCTAACATGAAACTGCCTATTTCTACAAGGTACACTCTGTCCAATGGTAAGGAAAGGAGGCATCCTACCACCCTTCCAGCTTAATTTCACACCTTACTACAGTCGAACTTTCTAAAAGCTCTAGAGAAAACACAGCAATGCTTTTTGAAGAAGAGAGATTCCTGTAAGGGAACAGCCTCATATTTCGACACCTTTGGGATTGGCCATATGATCTCCTGCATTCCTTAACCCAGCAGGCTCCCCCGCTTAAAAAAAAGAAAAGAAACATCCCCATGCCAAGAACAGATGTTCCCAAAGCACAAGCCATGACCCCAAGAGAAGAAACCCCATTTGCAGGTGGTGATCCTAATTCCAAAGGATACTCAACATACTTCTGTTGTAGTAAGGAAGGGGGGGGGGGGGGTTGTTTCCAAAAGGAATTATATTTATGTCTCAAGTTGGGGAATCAGACAAGCAGCACTTGGAAACTGCTGTTTTAGGGGCTCCAACCCCCACAAGTCCTATAAGTCGCCTGCCTGCCTGCCTCCCCCACGCTTAAGCGGGCTCCCCTGCTCTCATCTCAGCTGGGTGTCTCCTGGGGAAGCTCTACCACCCCAACCCCTTTTCTGCCTGGAGGGGAGACACCCCCCCATCCCCCAAATTCTCCCTCCCTTAGCAGGGACCTCAATTCCCCCC
>QEPC01002388.1:17210637-17225500 GCA_003113815.1 Sphenodon punctatus | reverse complement strand
CCCCCCAGCAGGATCCACCCCTTCTCCCCTGATCAGGGGACCCCACCCCAGCAACGAACCCCAAACCAGGTCCCCGCTTCCTGCCGAAGCAAGTACCGCAAACGGTCCCTCGATCGCCTCCCTCAACCCCTGCTGCTTGCGCGAGACGCGTGCAAAGCGAATCCCTCCGCTTCCTTCTGCGGCGACCAGGCGCCGAGGCACGGACTCGCTAAGCCGCTAGGCGGAGGGATTTTTTTGAATTTTTTTTTACACGCGGACCAACCCACACCAAGAGGAAAGCGGTAAATTAATTTTTGCCGCGCGCCCCTGCGCGCAACCCCGCCCCTCTTTCCTCGTGCAGCAAGAGCGCGCGCTGGCTTCTGATTGGACGGCGACGCCTCCCGTCCACCGTAACCGCCCCTTCCCCCGTGGCTGACGAAGGTTTCCGAAAGGAGCGCCCCGAGCGAGAGAACCGAGAGTTGCCGAAGAGCCCCGAGAATGTCCGAATGGAACCTCTCGGGCTCGGAAGGGGAACGAATGAGGGCGGAAGCTCCCGAACCTGGAGAACAGCTGCTCCCGGGATTCTAAATGCACGAGCCACCGATTAGTTTAAAGCAGGTGGCTTAAAAGCAGCTTCGCCTTTTTCCCCCTCTCGTGCGCGGTGATTATAGTTAGATTAAAGCAGCACCGTATTCATTAATGGATAGTTTATTAGCTAGCACTGCTAATTCCCAATCGAATGATTATTGGTATTATATTTTTAATGTGTTTTTTGTTTGTTTAGCTTTATTACCCCGCCCTTAAAAAGGCTCAGGGCGGCTAATGTTCTCGAGTGGTAATCAGATTAATATATTTTGCAAATTAGATTGCAAAATAAGCGTTCGGGACCTCGAACAACCGGAGCCCCGAAATGAGTACATAATAGCACAGTAAAATGTGCACTCCCATTAGCCCCTTCCTTTTAAATGGGAGTTTAATACATAAGGACTCTAAACGTACAAGGCTTTTCATTTTGAGTAGGAATCCGCTAGGCAGGCCAGCGGAAGGGGCGTTGACCATGGGATTTTTTATTATTATTATTTTTACTGGGACAAGCAACGCCATTAAGATCAATGGCAAAACACCTCTGACTTTAATGGAGGGAGGATTGTCCTGTTTGTGTGCAATATGTACTTAAGTCTTATGATCAAAAGGCCTGAAAAGTGGTTCCTAATTTATTTTGCTTGCGTGACCCTATTTTGAAATTTAAATGTAATCTTGTGAACCCCCACCCCAACTATTATTATTATTTTATTTTATTATTATACACATTTACATAGCACCAGTCAGGTGCATGGTGCTGTACAGAAACATACAATAGACGCAGACATGCAAAAGTATAACAAATCTAAGTCAGTCGAGATTTTGACCCCCTCTGTGGATGCTGTGATTCCATTTAAAGTCATGGCCCATAGTTTGGGAATTTCTGCTATAGTGACATCTTAGCTAGAGCTAGAAGCAGTAATTAAATATATAATTGATTAGTACATAGATTGAATATTAAAGTAGTGACTATAGATAAAAATTAATTATTTTAAACATTTCAATTTTTAAAATAAAAATAAGCTACTTTTAAAAAAATTAAAATCAAGGAATTGTATGTAGGTTTACTGAGCTGTAGAACACAAGCATTTAATCAATTAACTGGCCGATACATCAGTTAAAAGCAAAACAGTCAACTAAATATTTTATTTGGGTTGCACCTATTTTTTCCCACCTGTTGATTGCTTTTCATCATGTGAATGAATGCAGCATACAAACGTGTGTTCTTCCATGGCTATTTGCACATGAATTTTGAAAGTAGAGGCCAACAAAGTGGCTCTGAGGGAACATCGCGAGGGGGATGCTTTTCACATCCCTCCTGAAGACGAACCCCTTAGCTGTGCCCTCATATTGACAGTAAAGGGGTAGAGGGATCTGACAAAAACAAGAAGGGGACAATTACCCCTCTGCCCACCCTATACATCACCTGGGGACTTCTCAATAATATTTGTTGAGCTTTATTAGCATGTCAGGGCTGAAACCAGAAGGCATCACACTCTGAATAGAACAGGACTGACTGGGGATCCTTTTCCCTCCCGGTGGCCCCTTTGAAAAGGAATCCAAGCTCCAAGGGGCTAAGAGAAGCACCTGGCATGTTGCATAACATACATGCTCAGAAAGAGAAGGGTTCCGATCATGGATCTGCCCCATAATCCTGTGCACAGCATGCCCTCATCTCTGCTCCCTCTGTTTTTCAGTGCTTTGGGATCAGGAACTGCATCCAGGTCCAGGAAATTGTGTCTCAAAATTTGCAGGAAATTATTATTTTTATAGCACTGGTAATACATCTGGCATTGAACAATTGTGACTAGAGACATGTCCCTGCTCTGAGGGGCTTATTTTCTATGATGGACAAGGGAGGAGAGCAAATGGAGTGAGGGGATGTATTCATGAAGTTGAGAAGTTGCAGGTGTATGAGCTTAGCTTAATTATGAGAGGAGGAGAGCAACTGTGAAAGATAATGCAGAATAGCAAGAAGTATCATCAGCGAGCAATCGAGGGGCATGAGGAGCTAGGGAAAGCTTGAGAGAAGAGGTATATTGTTAGGAGGGATTTGAAGGTTGGGAGGGAGCACGGCATATATGTTCAGGGACAGAATATAGCTTGAATGAAAGATTTCTTCTTCCTAAAAGCAGCAAAAGACACAAGATGTGATTCTGTGAACCAGTGAGGACGTCCAGTGTTACAAGCATGGCTTGCTTGCATGTGGGAGAGGGACAGCTGAGAATGTGTGTATTTGTGGACTGAGAGGATGCCCGTGTCATAACTGGAGAGTGAAAACCAGTTAAAAGGCCACCTTTTATTTGACCGATTTCTATTGCTGTGAGCCTGCAAGCGTCGCAGCTACACAGAGCTCTTCCTCAGACCCAAAGACTTCTGGAAAGCTCATACGTATATATACTTTATTTAGGCCTTGGCTCATGCCCTAGCCCAGTGTTTTGCACAGACTCCACCAGCAAAAGGTGGCCCAATAAAGGTATCTCCTTAACTACATCGGGTGCAATCCAGTGACCTTTATGTGCCGCCAGCTCCTCACCTGCATAACCAGAACATGCCCGCATGGCCCGTAAGATGTGTGGGCTTGGGGGGTTGGATCGGCCTGGGTTGCGCCTTTGTCGCACACAACTGTGCTGCACACACTGTGTGTGCATGCCTGCAGCTCACACGTTCTGGCCGTGCACTGTGCATTCGGGGTGGACTGCGCACAGAAGCCACTGAATTGTACCTTTTGTCTCTGTTGTCTCTCTTGTTTTTACAACCCACACCATAAAGAAATATACACTGCACAGTCCAGACAGCAGGTGGAGCAGTGAAACCATAAATAAAATCCTGAAGGGGCTGATGGAGGGAAAGGATTATCCTCACAATCCTAGTAGTGTACGGCGTTGTTACATTATCTACAGAGCTGCTGTTGAAACTTCACTGCCTCTAGGCTAGAGTTCCAAGGAGTTAAGCACCTGAGGCCTGGGACTTTGACAATCATCACAGGGTTGTACTCTATGCTCTTTAGGAAACAGGGGCCAAACTAGGTGGGAATGGGTGTTCCAATCCCCCTTCCAGGCCAATGCAGAGCTCCATTTATTATATGTAAGGCATATCGTTTTAGTTTTCAAACATAGAAATGTAATTGAAAAATAATTAACAAGAAATCATCTTGATATTTTCCAAACCTACTCGTCGGCTATTTCGTTGCTTTAAAAGAATAAATAAATAAAGTTTAAAAATTAAATCCCACTGTTCTATCTGGTCTGTATCTGGAGCCGAAAATCCCTCTTACGTCCTCCAAACTTTAGGGATTTCTGTACCTAGAGTAGGGGTGGGGAACTTCAGGTGCGTGGGACCAAATGTGACCTGAGCTAAATTTTATGTGGCCCCCCCTTCCAGTTCTTAGATCTGGCCCTTCAATCCAATTCCTGCCCCCAAGCGCTAAACAACCAGGCTCAGAGAGGGAGAGAAGCCAGATCCGTATAGAAGATTCCTGATGTGACCCTCCTCTTCCTCAGCGCACCTCTTGAGCACCCTCCATTCCCTACTTCTTTATGGCCCTTGAAGCTTGTACTAATTTTCAGAGTGGCTCCTGGGAGGGGGAAAGGTTCTCCACCCGTGCGCCCTAGAGATGTGGCTGTGGAGACCAGCTCCAGGAGTTGGAAAGAGACCAAATAAAAGCCTGCTGGCAGGTTTGCAAACAGCCACTTGCTTTCCGTAGTTCATGACACTCGCTCTCCATCACGATGCTGTACATCAGGGACGAGGAACCTCAGGCCCAGGGGCCAAATGTGTCCCGTGGCTAGTTTTTTTTATTTGTCCCCTTTCCAGTTTCTGGATTTTGTCCCTGGATCTAGTTCCTACCCGCAAGCACTGAACGACTGAGGTCAAGGGAGAAGAGATGAGGGCATGCACACGAAGATAGGGGATAGAGTCATCATCTGGACCCTCCTCTTCCCAAGTGTAATGCTTGCATTACACCCCCCCCCCAAACTTCTAGGCGACCCTTGGAGCTTCTATTAATTTTCAAAGTGGCCCCTGGGAGAAAAAAGATTTCCCAGTCCTGCTGTACATTCGTCCTCCTTGCCACATGGATGCTTACGCAAGGAGAGAAATTCAATGGTTGGGAAGGAAAGCCGAGTTCGGCTTCGTTAAGTATGAACAAGAGTAGGGATGAAACCTGATCTTCAGGCAGATTCTGTCTCCGACTGATCCACCCATTCCTGTCTGGGTCCAATGGAACGGAGACCAGCCGGGATCCAGTCCCCGCTTGGCTAGAGGTATGGGTCAGCTGCTCCAGATCTCCTACTCCCTGTGCAGCCCCATGTCGCCCACACTGACCCAAGTGCGCTTTGAGCATGCATAAATGTAGTTAATTGTGCATGCAAAATGAGCCTGTGCAGAGGGGTGACGGGGGACCCTGCCCTGACTCACTCAGCCCTCCAGTGGAAACACATCTCCAGATGTTATAAGGATCTGCCTAACTGAATCAGACCAATGGTCCATCTTAGCCCATTGTTTACACAACCTGACACAGCAGCAGGGTTTTAAACCTGGCTCTCCAGGGTTTCTGGCAGAGGCCTCACGAGGCATGCTACCTGAGACCTTCCAGGATCCCCAACAGAGACCTCACCCAGGCGTGCTACCCGAGACCCTGAATCGGAGATGCCAGGGACTGAACATGGAACCTTTATACGTGCCAAGCATGCCCTCAATCACCTGAGCCACAGCCCACCCCTTAACGTGCCTGTTTTGTGTTGTCTTTCCATGGGATCGCAGCCTAAAAAAGTCTGGAATAGGCTGACTCAGGGATATTTGAAAATGTCACCCCTAAATAATATTAATTTGTGTCTTCCATTGTTTGCTTTAGACCAGAGCAGAGGCTCGTTTGGATACTGGCCCTTTAAGAACCAATGTGCGTCCAAGCCAGACCAGATGTTAAAAGTAGGGATGGGCGAACAGAACCGAGTTCGGAAATTCGGTTCGGTTCAAAAATCGAGTTCGGTTCGGAAGTTCAGTTCGGTCGACCGAACTATTCGAGTTCAGTCCGAACTCTGAACTTCCAAACAGCGTTTGGAAATTCAAACCCCATTGAACTAAATGGAATATGATCTTATAGGGATGGGCGAACAGAACTGTGTTCGAAAATCGAGTTCAGTATGGAAGTTCGATTCGGTCGACCGAACTGGTCGAGTTCGGTTCAAACTCCGAACTTCCGAACCACGTTCGCCCATCCCTAGTTAAAAGCCTCTGGTTTATGCAGCTTGGGGAGACAGAGCACCTGGGGAGGCTCCAGGGAACTGGCTTGAGACGTAAGAAGCCTGAGCAGGCAGCTCTGTATGGACTATATGGTGGGATAAAAGGAACTGTAAGTGTATATATAAAGTGGAGGAGTATTGCAACACTTGTGAATAAATGGACACTTAAGCTAATTCCCAGTGTGGTCCTGGCTGCTTGGGGGTTTGAATCCTGAAGGGAACTATCCAGGGCCAAGGGGAACCTGCTACAACCAGGAACGTAGGTCTCCAGGAGCCAAATGTGCCCCCTCCCACGGTTAGTTTTTATTTGGACCCAGTTCCTACCCTCAATCACTGAAAGACTGAGCCCAGAGCAAGGGAGCAGAGGTGAGGACGTGCACAAAAGGATAGAGCCCAGATCCATGGCACAGATCTATGATCCGGACGAACCCTTCTCTTCCTGAGCAGGCTCTTTAAGCACCTCTGCCCCCAATTTCTACCAGGCCCTCGGAGCTTGTACTCAATTCACCCCACGTTAGACCCAGCCTTGTCTCCCGAATCCCAGTTGTAACCACTGACGAGCTAGCTGTCTCCTTACCAAGCCCAAACTCTCCTTTTACCAGTGACCCCCAAAATGAAGGCTTTTTAAGTGTCCTGGCTAAGCAGGAATGCTGCTGTAGGACCCTGCAACATGTATTTTTTATAAGTGTGCCTTAAAAATTGCCATAGGTGGTGACCCTAGTTGCTGTCTAACTGAAGGGGAGAGCAGTCCATATTGTTTATTGCTCCAATATAAACCAGGATAACTATTTATTGTAAGCTCTCGGGCAAGGACCGTGTCTATCTTATTATTTGTAAAGCGCCAGGTACATTGCTGGTGCTATATAAATGCTAATAATAATAATAATAATAACTCAACCCATCAGGTTTTGCGAATCGTGTTTGCTGCATTTAAGAGCTCTGCTGAGTGCTTGCCCAGGGCTCTTTACCAACAGTAGTGAAATTTTATTACTTAGTAGCCTGCAGAGCTTCCCAATGTGTCAGAGGGTTAAAACGGCAATAACACAACATGGGAATTGACTTGGATCAAGCACTGTGGAAAAGGTAAACTGCGAGATTATAAAGATCAAGCAACAGCTGCTGAAGATGGAGAAGTAAACAAAACTATTATAGGTGGGCAAAGGGGATTTTCTTTGAAAAGGAGCAGAAATGTGCATGCTTGCTGTATTTGCCATGTTAATTGTGCATTCATTTTTTAAAATTCCAAATTCCTCCTTCCATCTGCGGTTCCTAATTAACTTGAGATGGGAATTGTCAAAAGTTGGGGAAGCAATTAAGGGATTGCTCTCCCGCAGCAATCTCTCTCTGTTTAAATAAATACACGGAACTAAATATGTGTAAACCAACCCCCTAGTTCTCAACCCCCTAGTGCTTTATTTGAACTTGTTTGTTGTATTTATTTAAATGTATATCCCACCCTGTCCTCTAAGGCTCAGGGTGGGTTGAAAAGATACACTTAACTAAAACCATTTTTAAATCCTTTGTACCACCAAATCTTCAAACACTATCCCTGCCTGCCAAATGCTTGTCCAAACAAAAAGGTCTTACATTGCCTCTGGAAGATGTTTTACCTTTAGTGATCCTCTACTACTAATCATTTGTATTGCACTACTAGGCATACACAGTGCTTTACCATCAGATTTTCAGAGACAAGTCCCTGCCCAGTGGGTTTATAATCTAAGATGGACAAAGGCAAGGGGAACACAGACACACTCCCATTTTACAGATAGGAAACTGAGGCTGAGACTTGCTCAAGGCCAGCTAGTGAGATTTTTGTTTTGTTTTGTTTTGTTTTTTAAATGACTGGAGTAGGATTTGAACCTCACCTTTCCAGTTCCAGGTCCTTATCTACTGCACCACACTGGTTCTTGGAAAGGCGTTCCATAACTGTAGGGAAAGTTATGGGGAACTTATTCCCCATAACGCATATGCAAGTTATGGAACTTCAATATGGAACTTACTCGCCATTCCCCATATGGAAGTTATTCCATAACTGCCAGGAAAGTTATCCTCCAGGGGAAAGGAGTTCCATAACTGTGGAGGAGCCTCCCAAAGCACCTCTCTTGCACCCTTGCTGTAAGGACGTGAAGAGCAGATGGTACTTGTAGGAGGGTGCTCCTGGCTGGTTGCAGGGGCCACGATGGGACATAGGGCAGGATGGTCTTTCAAATATGTGGGGCCCAGGTTGTTTAAGGCTTTATAGGTCAAAGCCAGCTTATGAGAGATGTGGGTCGACTTGGGTTTGGCAACCCTGCTCAGTTAGGTACTCTGTCAATGACAGGCTTGATCCTGCAAGGCACTGAGTTTAGTGGGCCTAATCCTGCCAGAACTTCAGCACATAGAATGTGAGGCATTCCACTAAAGTGAATGCATTTCTCATTTCCAAAAAAAGGACTGGATCAATTCTCTTGGCTCTTACTCAAGCTGATCAGGGGAGGAGACCTTGACTGTCAGAGACTGGGAGTGAATAGCAGGGAATTAATCACTCCATTATGACCTGTTGGACACTTCTCTGTAGCAAATGAAACTGGCTACTATCAGAGATTGGATGCTAAGCTAGATGGAGCCTTGGTAGGACCAAGTATTGCACTCCTTAAGTGCAGAGGGTTCGACTAGATGACATTGGAGGTCCCTTCCAACCCTATGAGTCTATAAAGTGCTTTGCTCAATCACCTGCAATATCTTCAACACCCGGAAGGATCAGTCCTAATAGCTGTCCCTTCTATAACTCTACAGGTATGGGAGAGAAACTTCCACAGACCATTCACAGATAACTTGAGAATGGCATTGTACTTGTACCAGATGCTGCAGGTACGTCATCCTGCTTCATTCAGGTGACACCTTAAAGGGCACAACCCTCTGACACGCGTGATAGGGTCCCTGTTCTAATTTCAGCATGCTCTAAAAAAAAAACACCCTCTGACAATAATGCCATTACTTAAACACACCGTAGTCTCACAAAATAAAAGACTCGCTTTGCGGCTACTTGGCTTTGATGTTTGTTTTTCCCATGATGCAGTTGTTTTTTCGCCTGCTGCCTCCTGTTGCTACAATAAGCCATTTCCCATACATGTCATCTCCAAAGAAGGGGGGTGCGGGGAAACGGCATGGAAACAGAACAAAGAAAACGGAACAAAAGAAAATCAGGGAATTTTCCAAAGGCCCATTTGATGTGCGAGTATAAACAGGAAAAAGATGCCTGGGGTCACAGGAGTCAGGAATTGCACCAGCTCACAGCTGTTGGCCTGTGTTCTTAGCAGCACTTTGGGATCCAGGATGGTAGATGAATAGGGTATTAATGCATTCAATGAAGAAAGTAAATGATTCTCTATCTTCTGAGCACCATTAAGTGCACTGGAAGCTACCAGGGAAATAAGTGTGAATGACTTACCTTCAAAGTCATTTAGTGGCATCAAAGTGTACCGTAGTCCGTGTCTCAATTGTTCTACTGACTGCAAAGCCAGAAGGCAAGATACAGCGAGGTATTCCAATAACGAGTAAGCGAGGGGTCGCATTTGTCAATATTTTTGTACACGGCAGAAAGAACAACTCTATCTGGGCCAGAAGAGGAGGCCTCCTAGAACCACTGGAAAATCTGGCTGTGAGCTGGATGGGGAAATCTGGTCTGTGCTATTTTCATGCTCTCCTTTTATAGTTAAAAATTTGGCGCGAGGTAAATGAACTGACTGAGGTTGGGTGATAGTCATTAGCTTATCTGGAAAAATAGCTCATGAATAGCTATATTGGTTGTGCAACCGTAAAGGTCCATCTTTATTACACATGGGCCCCCGGTGTGGAACTCGAACCCTCCAGATATTCAGCTTGGTTCTTCCCCCTCACCTTTAAAAAAGCACCTTTTTTTAATCCTCCAGGTGCCTTTCGAAGATCCACTGCTGGAGTGGCTACCCTTATGCATCCCCCCCCCTCCCCTTTCCCTTCCCCCTTTAAACTATTTCCCCCTTTAAACTTCCCCCTTTAAACTAGGTTGTTTTATTGTATTCGTTTTGTGAAGCACCCTGAGCACCATTCAGCAGGGGATGGGAGGAGGGTAGATGCACTCTATAAATAATGTTATTGTTTTTATTATATTTGTATCTGGAGAAAGGATAACACAGACTGATGTAATGGGTTAATGGGTGTTTAGTGTTGAAAAGGAGTGACACATTTTGGTAACACCCCAAATTCTCAGGCTCCTACCCAGCCACTCCCATTTTTAAAGGTATATTCACAACTAGATTCTCTCTACAGTTCTCTGACTTACTCCGTTCTTGCCCAGTCTCTTTTTCTTTTCCCCCCTCAGACCCTCTTTCTTTTTATGTGACTCTTGCTGATTCAGGCCTTCATTCTTCTTCATGGATCTTCCTTTCCCCTCCAAATAGCTTTCGCTTGGCTCATGGCCTTCCTCCAGGTTCACTCCTGTGTCCGTTAATGTTCAATAGAAGCAGGATTGGTCCTCCTTTGGTTCTCTAGGTGGGTTTCCTCATCCCCAGGCCTTCTCTGTACTGGACAAAATTACTGTCCTCTCTAGGACCAGTCCTATGAGATTATGGCCTTGTGTCTTATGATTCTATGACCTTGGGCCAAGCGACCTTTCCAGATCATGGGGTGGGCCATGGCTCAGGTGGTAGAGCGCATGCATTGCATGTATAAGGTCCCAAGTTCAATTTCTGGCATTTCTGATTCAGATTCTCTGGTAGCATGCCTGGGTGAGGCCTCTTCTGGGGATCCTGGAGGGTTTTGAGTACCACACCTGGGTGAGTTCTTTGCCGGAGAGCTGGAACTGAAACTGAAACCCTGCTGCCGTGTCAGGTTGTGACAATACTGGGCTAAGATGGACCATTGGTCAGACTCAGGCCCTTTTCACATGAGATACCCCATGCCCATGCAGATCTGCAGGGATGTGTGTGTTTGTGTCTGGGTGGTCGATGTGTGTGTGTGTGCACGCTCCTGTGTTCCACCCTTTGCCCACACATGGAACAACTGGCGCCAATGGCAGTTGCTCCATGGGTGGAGATGGGGGTGTGCCCATGTAACAGCTGCCCCCCACACCATGGCGCAGACCCATCTCCCCCACCATGGCCCATGTGAAAAGGACCTCAGTTCGGCAACTCCTTATATCCTCAAAGGCTGGATTTTCACATGCTTAATACCCAAAGTCAAGTTTGGATTTTCTCTGCAGTTCATTTCTTGGTGAGGAACAAAAAGTAAAGTCAGATTTTCAAAAATGAATGAGAATCTGACTGTTCCTCCACCATGGCTAGAATTTTGGAAGATTTCAAGCAAATATGAACAGGGAGCTCATTTGAAAATCTAGCGCTTTATGCTCTTCAGAGGAGCCCATTTCCACCCATGCTCCTGAGACTGTAACAATGCCCCTTTTTTAACCATCACGGCTGGGGGGTGGGTCCATGTCCAACGAGCAGGATGGCCGCGGAACACCTATGCACATGAAGTGAGTGGGGAGGGGTTCAAACCCCAGCAGCCTCCATGCATTCCCCCTGCCATGGACCATGGGGGAGGAGGAAGTGTGCTGGGCTGGCCTCTGATATTGACATTTCCTGGCCAATCACTGGGGTCAACCAGTGCTCTCAGCTGGTCCCTGTGTTGTGCTTGCTGTTTCCCTGCCCACGGTGCCTCTGAATGGCAGACCACTCAGCTGGCACGGCTGGCTGCTGCCGTTCATACGGGCTGGGGATGGATGGGCGCCTGTACCCGTGCACCATTCTGCCTGCCCCCGCACAGAGCACTCCGGCTTTTTCGCCGATGCTCTGTGAGTGGTCATGGGTGGGTGCTGTTTGGGTCACATGAGCACATGCTCCTCCCCTCCTTCAGAGGGGCGCTTGGATGGGTGGACCTGCAGGGTAGTGTCTTGTCTAAAAACAGCCTATTTGCTTGTTTGATCTACTGATCCTAAACCCTGTCCCAATAAACTGGACGTCCTACCAACTCTAATTGTCTTAGTCTCCATGTATGGAAAAGAAGAGAGGAAGAATGAACTGGAAAGGACTCCAGGTTTCTCAGAATTCAGACAACTCAGAAAGTTGGTTCTGTCGTACAAACTGGCTTGAAACCTCTTCTGTTCTGCTAGCAGTAGAAAAGAGACCCGAGCAGACCTCTTGAGATGTGTTTATGATAGCATGCCTGCATGATCATTCAAAAGCTTTTACTCTGGCCTAGGGTGGCCATACCTCCCCTTTAAAAGAGGACGCTTATGAGAAATACATGGTGCAAGGTTGTACTGGAACCAATGGAGCCATGCAACATGCATATTTCATAAGTGTCCTTTTTTAAAGGGTCGGTGTGGCCACCCTATTCTTGCCCCATGCAGCAGATGACACAGAAAGCAACCTTCTGGTCTGAGAAAGAAAAGGACACATCCTCAAAGAGATGAATAAATGTAATGTGGAGAGTTTAGATGAGAGGATACAGGCTGATATCTCATTGAACCGTCTTCTCTATGCCCTAAATGTTGCTATACAGAGAGCTTAGGCTGTGCCATTTAGTGTAGGATTAAAAAAATGCCACAACTTAGCTTTCCCCCCTTTTTTTTCTCAATACTATAAAACTTTGTTCCCAGCCAACTAAGTTCATTACTTTTTTTGTTGTTGTTCAAAGCCCAGCTGCAGGCCTGGAGCCCTTCTCATAAATATCAGGAAGTTCCTGAAGCCACAGTCAGGATTAAAGAGTTGATCTGAACCTTAGATCTCAGCTTTAAAGCTGTAATGTACAGTGAATTTGGTTACATGGTAAAGGAAATGGTAATTGCTGAAGTATGTTTTCGTAAGTTGCAAAATCATTTTTGAAATGTTTTCTTTGAAACCTCTGCCAAGTGTCGCGCATGAGAATGAGCGGACACGCAACGCAGCCTTCATCGAAAACCAAAGCACCGGCCGCATGCCTTGATGTTGCAAAATCAGAGACGGGTCCCAATCCTGCAGCTGCTCCATGCGCAATGCTCCCATTGAAGTCATCAAGTCTATAGAGACTGATCGTCCCATTGATGTCAACAGCAAAGCTGCCATTGATTTTAATGGTGTCAGATCAAGACGTCTGATTCTACCCCAGCAAGAGAATTTAAAATATAGTAAAGACTTGCCATTCTGGAAGCCTTGGGGGAGCGCTCAGAACATTTGGAATTGTGGGTGTCTGTCTTCAGCTGGGATCCATTCTGCTGTAGATGGACACACGGAGTCCACCTGCCGTGGTATCTGTGCCAACCCTAGTTGGGAGAGACACACACAGTCAGCTGTTAACACTGAACAGCTGATTTCATGCTTTTAGCAGTAACTGGTCAGTAGTTGAAGGCTATCCGCTGTTTAACCACTAAATAGCAACCCCAGGACTGACTGCACCTGGGAAATCTAGTCCATTCAATGGGGCATTTGGGAATATTCCCCTCCCAGATTGATGGAAGATGTAGCACAATTTTGAAGTGTGCTGACTTGCAGTGTTCAGCTTTGTTCCATCGCTATTGCCGTAACGGGTAGCATGGAACTGAATGCAGCTCGTTGGGTCAAATATTGGGCGACCAACACACTCTCTCTAAAGCTGGGGTGCGGAATCTTTTCTCTCGCATGGAGTCGCTTTGAAAACGAGTGCCAGCTGCACAGGCTGCACAGGAGGAGGGTGAGCTTAAGGGGTGTATTCGTGATGGAAGGGGAGGGTCCAGGTCATGGGTCCATCCCCTATTCTTGAGTGCATGCCCTCATTTCTGCTCCCTTCCCCTGCCTCGCTCTTCCAGTCTTTGAGGATAGGAACTAGATCCACAGGCCAGATTCAGGAATCGAAAGGGGCCAAATAAAAATGGGCTGGATTTGGCCCTGGGGCTGCAAGGTGCAGGGCTGTACTGGACCCAATGCAGCCCTGCAACATGTATTTTTCATAAGCGTCCTCTTTTAAAGGGGAGGTATGGTGGTAAGCCTATGCAAGGTCCCCCTCCCTTGGACTGCTAATTCATAAAGCCTCCCTGGAACCAAACCAAACTTGCAAAGCCCCTGTATAGCAGGAGTATGATGAGCTCATATATTTGGAGTGCGGTGATGAGAGTGACATTGGCAGATAGATTCAATAAAACAGAAGGACGCAGCAGTTTGGGCTGTTTGATAATACACGGGGGACCTGATTTTTCAGGACCACAGTAAGAGTGCCGGAGGAGCATGACTTAGCATGTTCCTACCTGTACTATGCACCTGCATGACTGACTCACCTGTGCAGTGGTCTCTGCACACAGCCCCTGAGCTATCCAATTTCTCTTCCAAATGGAATCAGTTGCACAAAGAGGCTTTCTTCATGTTAGTCCCATGTAGAATATCAACTTGTCACCTGGCGCTGAGTTGTGCAAACACGGAACAATCTAGCCTGATCCATCAAATAAGCAGGAATAAGGCTGCTGTAAGCAATGGGTCTGTATCAGAGTTATGGAACTTCAGGCCCAGGGGTTAAAGGTGTCCACCAGCAAGATTTTACGTGGCTCCTTTCTAGTTCCTGGATTTGGCTGCTGGAGCCAGTTTCTACACCAAAGCACTGAAAAACTGAGCCCAGCTTAAGTGAGCAGAGATGAGGGCATGCCCACAAGGACAGGAGACAGATTCTTGAGTTATGCACTCCTGCCCACAATTTCTCTGTGGCCTTTGGAGTTGTGATCATTATCAAATGTCCCTTGGTCTGTACGCTTAAAACTAGACATGAGCTTAAAAGTATCCTGCTGCACCAGGCTGGAGCGCTCAACAGCTCATAGATCACACCCTTGGTGGCTTCTCTGTCCCTTCCCAAGTTTGCCATTGAAAGAGATGACTCATAAGAACATAAGAAGTACCATACTGGGTCAGACCAATGGTCCATCTAGCCCAGCATCCTGTCTCCGACAGTGGCCAATCATGGTGGCTTGGGAGAAGCACCCAACAGGTCACAATGGGGAATCCATTCCCTGTTGTTTTCCCCCAGCTCCCATCATGTTCCGTGATCCTGTCTGGCTAATAGCTGCTAATGGACCTATCTTCCAGAAACTTGTCCAAACCTCT
>QEPC01002388.1:17196055-17208373 GCA_003113815.1 Sphenodon punctatus | reverse complement strand
CCCCCCCCCCCCCCCCCGTGACATTGGCCCTTTTTACACGGGCAGCACCCACGGATATGTTCATGTAAATCCCGCGGGGGTGGGTGTGAGCGCTCACACGCATGCACGCCCATCCCCACGCACGGAAGCACCGGCGAAAATGGAGGTGCCTCCGTGCATGGGGATGCGTGGGAGTAGGTGTAGATGGGTGTGCACCCAGCGCGCACGGACCACGGTGCACACGAACCCTCCTCCACGCTGTGGCCCGTTTAAAAAGGGCCATCGTTACTATAATCGGATCGGGGTCGTTTGACCCTGTTGATTCTATTAGATCTGTCAGCTGCGTTCAATACCATTGATCATGAGATGTTGGTGGTTGCCTGTGGGATTGTGCAGGGGTGGACAGGACTGTTCTTGAATGGTTCCACTCATTTCTGACCGGGAGAACTCAGAGAGTGGTGCTCGGGGATTATTTTTCATCATACCGAGACCTTTTGTTTGGAGTTCCGCAGGGTTCTGTTCTGTCCGCTTTCCTGTTCAACATGTATATGCAGCCGCTTGACAACGTGATATGGGGGTTTGGCGTGCGGTGTCATCATATGATAATGACACCCAGCTTTACCTCTCTTTCCAGGCCTTGGTGCTTATTCAGTGTCTATCGGCGATGGGAGACCGGATGAGGGCTAACTGACTGAGGCTGAATTCTGACAAGACGGAGGTGATGTTAGTGGGTAAGACGATGGAGATGGCGTCTCCCATTATTGATGGGGTCTGCCCTCCATTAGTCTCCCAGGTACGAAGTCTGGGGGTGCTCCTTGACTCGCAGCTTCGCCTGGATGTCCAAGTGGAGGTTGTGGCAAGGAGTGCCTTTCGCCAATTAAACCTGGTGCGGCGGCTTCGGCCGTATGTCTCAGACTCTGACCTGGCCACTGTCATCCATGCTTTCATCACCTCCAGATTAGACTATTGTAACACGCTGTACGTGGGGCTACCTATGGTGACAGCTCGGAAATTGCAGCTGGTGCAGAATGTGGCATCCCATCTCCTGGTGGGATTGGGCCGCCACGAGCATATACACCATTGCTTCGTTCTCTGCACTGGCTGCCGATAGTTTTCCGGTAGGGATGGGCGAACGCGGTTCGGGAGTTTGGACCAAACTTGACCAGTTCCGTCGACCGAACCGAACCGAATTTTCAATCCGAACTGAACCGAATTTCCGAACTCGGCTCTGTTTGCCCATCCCTAAAAGATAATATTCCATTTAGTTCAATGGGGTTTAAATTTCCGAACTTTGTTCGGAAGTTTGGAGTTCGGACCAAAGTCAAATAGTTCGGTCGACCGAACCGAACCGAATTTCCGAACTGAACCGAACCAAATTTCCAAACTCGGTTCTGTTCACCCATCCCTATTTTCCGGGCCCGATTCAAGGTGTTGGTCTTGGCCTATAAAGCCCTAAATGGCCTAGGCCCTACCTATCTGCGGAACTGCCTCATCCCCCGGGTTCTGGATCGACCTCTGTGGTCATCCAGGGATGCCCTCCTCGAGGTCCCCCAAGTGTTTCAGGGGGCTACTCAGGGGAGGGCCGCACCCCGGCTGTGGAACTCCCTTCTGACAGAGGTCCGGTTGACCCCAGATCTCCCCTCCTTTCGAAGACGTTGTAAGACCTGGCTGTTCTGCCAGGCATTTGATGGGGGACATGGGGGAGTGGGTGGGGTGAGTGGGTTGGGGGGGGGATACTTTTTATCCTCCTTTTATGTGTTGTTTTTAATCTTATTCTTGTTTGATTTTATGGACTGTTGTAAGCTGCCCCGAGCTGCCTGTGGCAGGAGGGGTGGGTAGTAACATTTTAAAATAAATAAATAAATAAATAACCGCATTAAGAGACCCAGCAAGAAGCCAGCAGCTTGCTTAACCATGGTGTTTATTAATACACAGCAGTCTGGTCTGCGCAGCCTGAGTAAGCTCCCTAAAGGATTTCCAACAGAATGTACATAGCACCCCCTTGTGCCGAAAGTACTGTGAACCCGGGGGAAGGGAGCAGAGATGCGGACACGCACACAAGGGCAGGAGATGGATCAATGACACAGATCCATGATCTGGACCTTCTTCTTCTCTCTCCCACCCTGAGCATGCTTTTTAAGCACCCCATCCACAACTTCTCTGTAGCCTTCCGAGCTTGTACCAATTTTCAAAGTGGCCCCAGGAGGAAAAAGGCCCCCAACCTCTGCCTTGGAATGGCTTTTTAAACTAAAGCATTATTCTTTATTTTTCATGTGGTTGTCCCTTCTTTCCATGCAACCAATCTTGGTCGTCCTACACTTCTTTTCCGCTCGGTGTTGCACAGGAAGCTATCTTCTCTAAATCCCTCATGAAGTTATGAGTCTCAAAGTCTTTCCTCTAGGAACAAACCAAATCTCTCGCAGTTCTGGCCGGCTTCTGGCTTCCTACTACTCCTCACAACCAAGAACATGTGGCTCTTTTTACTTCTCAGTTGCAAAGTGTTTGGCACAAGCTAACAACAAAGGCAACAGTTTGGAGAGCTGGCTAGTTGCGAGTTCTGTTTTATCAAATATGTCTGAGCTGTATTAAGATTAGACTTAACACTTACAAATTCTGAATAAGGCACAGACCCTTTGTAGGTTGAAGTTTTAAAGGGAAATAGCCCCGATCTAGGTTAAACTGACAGATGTTCCTTTTAAATTGTCTCCACACAGGAAACCAATACAGACACAGAGATTTTAAAAGAATGCCCTTTACTAGGAATGCTGTTGACGATATAAATGTTTAGTTAGCTGAATATTGCTAGAAGCCGTACACAGATTAAACATACAAGAAAAGTAAATGAGAAACAAGGTCCAATAATGCATTGAATGACCAACCTGGTTCCTAGTATTATCTGAATGATAAGAAAAATAAGAGATTGCATAGAAATCCCTAATTCCTAGAGAGAGATGCTGTGAAGTGAGAGACAACCTTCAAAGGAATGGCCAGTTCCTCTGAGGTGATTCAACTTACCCTCTAGGAGAAGACAGGGATGGAAGCAGGAAGCTTCTTGCCATCAAAGACTTTGTGCCAAATGCTCAGGGGCACTTAGAAGAAATTTGGGGGTTGTTGAGCTGCGCAGCTAGCTCACCTTCAGTTCAAAGACATTTTATAAGCCACAGCACCAGTGGAACCACATATAGGTTGAGCGACAATGATTATTCATTAAGCTGGTCACCTTTACTGCAATTTCAACTAAATAAGGTAAAATCTCAACCTCTGTCCAGTCAGAATCATTGGGTATTTTCAGACGTTACGAGATCACGCTCAACCAAAGACAATACCCTGTGGTGGGGAATGGTCCCATAACGTCTGTTTGAGCCCGCCAGAGGTTCACCACAGTGAACCTCCGGCGGGAATCAAAATAACCACGCTTTCGTGGCTGGTCCGGGGGGGACCATCACCGAAAGTGTGGTTAGTTGAACCATGGCCTGGAACCGGTGGCTGGTAATGTCTGTTACCGGTGCCGACTCCGGGACGTGGCCCAGACCACGGGTCGGAATTGGATGCAGCAGCCGGATTGGCCACTGCGCCTGCCCGTCCCCCGGAGGGTGGGCGGCTGGGGTAGCGTGGGGAGGCGGGGTTGTGTGGCCGCACGTTGCGCTGCGCAGCCCCCCCCCCCACACACACAGATTCCCCGCCAGGATCGGCCGGCACATCTTCTGGCCATGATGGGACGATTCCGGCGTGGAATCAAAAGGGTGATTCCATGACGGGGCCAAAGTCGCCCCGTCACGTCTGAAATCACCCATTATCAGACTTCTAGTTCTGGAAGATCGCCCAGCTTACCATGTCCCATCATGACCTTTGTGGCCAGCCAGGGATACCTGTCTGGAGGTACCAGTTTTTAACTTGGTCTCTATGATGAGAAAGGCATTCTTGGCCGCTGCTCCTCAGCTATGGAACTCCCTCCTGCAGGAGGTTTATTTATGTCTGGGCTTGAGCGCCTTCAGGAGACAGTGCAAAACGGTTCTATTCACAAGGGCATTTGGCAGTGAGGACTTGAGGAAGAGGCAAGTTGTGGGGGGGATAGAGGGGAGTCAGGGGGTTATGGAGCTGAGGTGGAGAGGGGTTGGGGGATGGTGTAGGGTTGTGGGGTATCGTATGGTTTTGTATTTATGGTTATGTTTTTATATTTGTATTTTAATATTTTAAGCTGCCTTGGCAAGGTAAAAAATTATTTATTAATTATATTATTATTATTATTATTTTATTATAAAATAATTCTTAATAGTAGGGAATGGATCATTCCATTATGACCTGTTGTGCACTTCTCTGAAGCAACCAAAGGTGGTCATTGTTGAAGATGGGATGCTGGACTTGATGGACCATTAGCTGACCTAGCATGGCACATACGTTCTTATAATCCCCAGATGACAAGACAGACATGCAGAGTCTATCTGATAGCCATTAGTTCATGGCAATGTCTGTAGAGCATGACCTTACGTGGGGTCACACAGTTTGCCATTTATTTATTAATTAATTAATACAAATAACAATATATAAAATTATACGAAAATTTTAAAAAACCACGGCGGAGCTAAAAACCCTCCCTCCTCCTTCCCACCCCCCCAGCCCCTGATCACCCGTATCCCTCACCAAAAGCCCGGCGGAAACATCCAGGTCATGCACTGTCTATGGAAAGAGGGAAGATCCGGGGCCAGGCGGACCTCCATCAGGAGGGAATTCCACAGCCTCAGTGCGGCCACTGAGAACACACTCTTCATCGTTGTTACCCGACATACCCGGGGAACCCCGAGGAGGGTGTCCCCAGATGACCACAGGGACTGATCCAGGACCTGGGGGGTGAAGCAATCCTGCAGATAAGTAGAGCCCAGGCCATATAGGGACCTTCTGGCTTGAATTCGAAGACTTCCCCATCCCTGATTCTGAAAAGCAACATGCGTAGACTTTTATGTTTACATGGAGCTGTTTTACCAGAACCATCTGTATGTGTATAGATAAGCCAATAGATACAATACTGGTTGCCAGTATCCAAGAATAGGTACCACAGTTCCTTGCTTAAATAAGGTCAATGAAAATAGTTTGCTGGACACATGGGAATGGCTTTGGGCGTGCAGGTCTTTCTACAGCATTCTTAAGAAGTCTCTCAAAAAGAAGTCAGTGGATTCTGGACAGGGTGAGAGGGTCTCTCTGTTTTGGTCCAGTAGCGTTTCAATGATGACTGAGCCAGACTTTATTATACAGGGTGATGTTTCTCTGTCCACTTTGCTCACTAATCCATAAGTAGGTAAAGGTCTGTTAGGTTGCCCCAATTACACAAAGGTGTATTAGGTCCAAAAACTTTTGCTGTCAGACGAAATGAGATTTCCTTGATTTCTCTTTTCTGGTTGATTTCTGAAATGTGCTTTTATAATCATGACTCTGCGTTATTGCCAGAGGGAACTGAACTGGAGCTCTCGATCTTAACTGTGAGGGTCTATCATTTCAGCTAAACAGCTGAACAGATGTGGGCTTTGAGGACTGGGTCGGGCAAACAGGAGATTCATGAACGTCTGTGTGACCTAACATCACTTCAAGAAGGGGACAGAGCATCACAACTTGTATGTGGTCCAGCACCACTACAGGTGGAGACAGAGAATCGCTGCGTCGATAAGACCTAGCATCACCTGTTCAAGTTTACTTGGCACTCAGCTCATGCCATGGTCATAATATCTATAGAGATAGATAGATAGATAGATAGATAGATAGATAGAGTGTGTGTGTATATACACAATCAGAAGTAAAACAAAACATAATCTTGCATTATCTTACATAGAGTATTAAATTCCAATAAGATAACACACATAAAAAACTGATATTAAATATTAAGTTCCAATACAAATAATAAATTAAAATCTATGTTCCTATGTGGAGCTGCTAAGCCCCTAGAAATAGGACTTAAAAACTCCTTGCTCCTAAACGGAGCGATGGTACGGAAAAAAACCCAAGGCCCTGTAACAGAGGGTGAAAACAGACATGACTCAACCACCCTTTAACCACCCTTGGTGGTAATTTATGCATGTTTCAGGGCTGCATAGGGCAACAATACAGCCCTGCAACATGCATAAATAACCACCAAGGGTGGCTAAAGGGTGGTTAGCGTCATGTCTGTTTTCACCCAGAGATCCTTGCTCGTAAGTGGAACGGAGATCCAGGGAAGATCCAGCCCCTGAAGCTAGGTGTTCCAAATTCTTTGCTCCTAAACAGAGCAATGGTGTGGAAAAACCAACCTCCTGGAATACAAACTACCGAACAAAACTGACTTATCTCAATGGCAATCAATCAATAAATTTGTCATTGGCATTAGCTTCTACCATAACCATTATAAATATCGCACAGATTCAAATTCTGAATTTTGTTTCCGACATTAGCTTCAACCCTAGCCTCATAAAATAACAGATACAAGTAAAATAACCATACCATAATAATACAAAAGCATTACATATAAATAGTAACAGTATCAAATATTTAAACAGTAATAATCAACATAAAAGCAACATTGGATACATTTTCCATCTATTAGCAGCCCTGCAGGCAAAGGCAGTTAGTCTCTGAATGATATCACGATACTTTTGTTGACATAACCGTATTATTTTCTCCTTTTTGGAATAATATTGAACCAGAGTTAAGGGTGGGAATAGAAAGCCGCTCCTAACATCTTCAAAGAAGTGATACTCCAACAAATAATGAATTACATCTTCTATCATTCCCATACCACAAGGGCAGATTCTGTTACCAACAGGAATAGCAAGCCTTCTACCCATCACCATCACCAAGGCCATTTGTTGGAACTGCAATCTAGTTAGATGCAAACAAGATAATTGCTTCAACTTTATTTTCAAATATTCAACCATGCCTTCCCCAAGCCTCCAATGCAAATATAAAGGGGCTATTCTATTATCGCAAATAAGTGTATAATCATTCTGGTTACCAATATCAACCAATCTTTGGTATATCGTCCTTTCTTGATTTTAAAAAAAATCTTATTTGTCGGCATTTAACAACGGCCGCACTGTAAAAAACCCAGTAAAATTGGCAATGTTAAAAATGTGGTATTCTGATACCAGTAAATCTGGTATTAGTAGATCCAATACCGGTAAATCTAGTATCCAATATTCCCCCTGGAGTCCCACCCCTACGATTGTTGTAAATTATTTCTCATCAGGTCTTTCAATTAGCAAATTTTAGGTCTATGAGAAGGATTAAACGTTAGAAGTTTAAACCAGTATGTCAACATATGCTTAACTATACTTGCCCAAACTGACTCAAGTCCTGTTTCTGCTCTAAGCAGGACTGATGGTATTGAGGGGGGTAGGCCCAATAATGCTCACAAAAATGTATTCTGCGGGATTTCTACTGCAGCATCTGCTGCAGACCCCCATATTTCTGCCCCATAGATAATCGAGTTATTACTTTGGCCCGAAATGCTTTTAGTGCCGCTGGAACTGACCTCTCAGCATGCCTATTGTAAATTTTTCTTATCGTACATGAAAACTGAATTGCTTTAATCTTCTTCATGTATGATAGATGCTCCCTCCACCCATTCCTAGAAGAGACAATTACACCAAGATATCGAAATGATTTAACAACGTCCAACCTCTGATCTGTGATGTACCATAAGTCACTTATTGTCCTTTTATCCCATTTATCCACCTTTGTTTTACTGTGTTTGTTTGCCTAGCACCACCACTAGAGGGAAAAAGAGTATCACAAGCTCTGTGTGACCTATCGCCACCACTAGAGGGGGACATTGTGCTACAAACCACAAAACACTATCATTTTTGCTTCTCTGCACAGTTTGATCGCCAAGATAACAAGATTCTTATGGTAATCCATGCTCTGCTTATTATTCCAGAGGAGGCTTCATAAATTAATTGCCTCTCCTCATTTGTTTGGTATTCCATCCTTCTTCTAATACAATCCAGCATCTTCTTAGGCGTTTATTTTTGCCTGGTGGCTGTGCACTGGGCTGATAATTTCAATTATTTTTACACCCAACCACCCAAGACTCAATCTTAGCTTTATACCTTTTGCTTCTAATCAATCTTAACACTTCTAGTCTCAAATGAATCAATCATGAGAATACAATCTCTAATGCAGTCTAGCTGTAATTAATAGTGCTCAATCTCCAATATCAGATAGCTGCAAAGAAAGCACATTTGTCATCCTGGCAAGGTATTTCTCCTCTATTTAAAATGATTTATTTTTTAAAAGTCCCATGTAGGCAGCCAAAACAGGGGTTTATAGAAGTGTCAAAAAATCCCTGTAAAGTTTCATTATAAAAAAGTTACTGCACCCTAGGGCATGCAGAATGGAATTTGGGGTTAGTAAAAATGTACTGTGGCTATGAGTCAATTGTGCGGCAAGGCTGTGCTTGGCCTGGAGGTTTCATGTCCCAATTATGGGTCCCTCTCTGAGGGCAAGGAGATGGGGGCTTCCTAAGTGTCAGCCCTCCCAAGGCTCCCAGTCAGCCTCAACCTCTCTCCCAAAAAAGGTTGCGATGTCGCCCTGTGTCCCAGTGAGCCGCCCCCACCCATCCCCGGTCCGGAGTGGCAGCAACCTCCACCCCTGCCCACTCTGAAAACTTCCTTCAGGGGCAGAGTTGGTCCTACTCTCTCCCCAACCCATTCTGAAAATTTCTTAGTGGTACTCGGGCCACTTGGAGACACCACCCTCCTAGAATCCAGGGCCTGGGCTCAACTGAGCCCCCTCATTCCATGGTAGCTTCATCCCCATCTAGTTGTGGTGCTAGACTACAGAAAAATGAATGAACCAGCTTCTTCTCTGACCTGTGAAACACAGATCTCCTAGCTCAAAGTGTAGTGGCTCGCTTTGTAAGATCCAGATGTCCGTGGTCCATTTGTCTGGTTCAAGAAAACAAGGCCAGAGGTTCACTTAGTAACTTCTGCAATTTTATCAAGTCTGAACAACTTCTCTAAGTTGTACAAAACCACCAAGGAGGACATAGTGCATGGAGGGGGAGGGGGAATTAGTCTATAACCTCATGTGTAGAGCAGAAACGTGTACTTCATTTAGTATCTGAATACCCACATCAGGGATGCAGTGGGTTACCCAAGTACCGATCGAGTACCCAGATATCCCCCAAAAACCCAGTACCTTCCGGTACTGATTTTTTTTTATTTACTGACTCCCAAACAGTATATTGGGTCAGAAAACCAAAATTGGCACCAAAAATTATTTATTTTTTTAAAAAAGAAGTGACCAGAAGTAGTTTTTCTGGGACTGGAAATCAGTGTTCCCAAGACAAAAAACCAATAAATGGATGTCGGAAGTCGGTATATCAATGGTTGTTTTTACACAGACACGAACCCATTTTTAAAATCCTGGATTCTTAATCCTGGGTTCCTGTTCACACAGATATTTACAACTCGGAACAATCATAAATCCAGGATCACAGTGTATGTGGTTAATACAGCTATAGACTTACACAGATGACTGAAAAATCCCATAGTGCTTCGCTGCTGAATTTCATCGCCTTCTTCCGTTATGATTTTTGTTCCCCTTTAGAGAGACTTTTGAACAATCCGATGGCTAATCTGTGCACCAAGTTTGGGGGAAGAGAAATCAATTATCTGATTGATTTTTGGCTGATTTCCTGGCCAGAGCCCCAAAAGGCAGTAACAACCATAGAGACGTTCCTGGGTAGAGAGGATGTTTGCTCTATCTCCTAATCTCTATGCTCAATTCGGATTTACAGTTCACATGGACGTTAACCCAGGCTTATTTGAGCCCAGGTTAAATAAACTCTTGAACAGGAAGATCAAATAAACCTGGGTTCAACCTTACCCTAGATATTTTAAACTAGGATTAGGTTTTTACACAGACTTTTAAACCTGGGGTGAGAGACATTATTTTGGATTTAGCATTTGTGTAGAAGCAGCCAATGTAAATGTTGAGGGAAATGTTGAGCAGTGCCTTTTTAAGACTCTGAAAGGCCAGGGGAAGAATGGTCATTTGAGCTCTCCCTCCCCCCGACTTTTCTCTCTGTGGTACTGTTTGTCATTGTTCATGTGGCCCCCTCCATGTGCGAGGCCCGGGGCGAGTACCCCAAAGGGCCTGACTGGAAGTCAACATTCTGAGATATCAAATAACTGAATTGGGTACCAATCAGTACCCGATGACTGTCCGGTCAATTTGGGTACAGAAATTTGATGCTCCCCGTTCCCTGCACCACCACCCCCTTACATCCGGGGGCGGCGTGTGCGGGAGCGGTGTTTGCCCCTCCCCCATGGGGGAAAAATTGGGCGGCCGTGGACGCGTGAAGCATGCGAACCAGGTCTCGCGAGAAGAGACCTGGAAGGCGCCATCTTAGACTCCAGCCAGTTGCGCTGAAGAGGAGCTACAGAGAAGAAGCACTCACCCACCCACCCTCATGACACTGCAGGCTTCATGCTGGTTGCCCTTCACCGGGGGCCAGAAAGGATTTTTTTCTGCCAGGCCCTGATGGGCGCAGAGGACTGTCAGTTTTTCGCCTTCCTCACAGTTCATGTCGATTTCAATTGGCCAGAAAGGGAGAGGTCAAATGTGCACAGCAGTACTTTTGTTGCACTCATAGGGGTCCAGGGTATTAATTATAAGGTTTGCTGGTAGATTTGGCTGCTCCTTAACTCTTCTCCTTACAAGATGGGACCATGGGCAAAGCTCGAGCAGGGGCGGCCAGCTTCCAACCCAGGCCGGGGGGGCGTGTCATACCTCGGAGGACACGGACGGTCCCCGGGGCGACCACTGCCTCCCTCTTACTCCGGTCACGAAAAGTCCCGTACCTCCCTGACCAGCGGCTGGAGTGAGAGTGACCTAAAGGCAGTAAGAAGTTTAGCGGCACCGAGGGACATCGGGCCGCACAAGTTAACAGTTACAGTTAATAGTTTAAAACATAGCATAGGCTGGACTCAGGAGGAGGAATGCCCCCTCCCTGACCTTAACTTAAAGAAATAAAGAGTGCGGCCTTTAAATCTCACAGAATCTGTACTTGTCTTCTTCCAGGGGGTATTGGGGCAACGGCTGTTTTTACACATACGGGGTGGGGGGGTGTTTTGGTGCGACGGGTGTAGGTAGGTGTGTGCCCATTTACACGGACACCATTCTGGATTCCTTCAAATTCCTTCCATTCTGGATTCCTTCAAATTGGGCCATAAAAGACTGTCCCCCATATTGGGAGGGCATAGAGAGCTAGTTGACTACTTTCGTCCTGAATAGCTGAAGGGCAGGGAGGACCAATTTGCCTCCCTTTCAAAAATAAAATTTTATAATGGCCATTGAGGTTTTCTTGGCTGATTTTACTGCCACCACGTAATGGGCCTTCCACGATGGCAAGGGGGCGTGCTTGGGTAGCTGTTTGCTGCAATTAGTTTGTGTCTACCTATAATGCGTGTGCAATTTTTACTTCTTCGCAGGTGTACAAGCAGGCCTTCACCCATGACCTCTAACTACCAAGAGGATAGGGGATTCAGCTTTCTGGCTCATTGCCCAGCTTGTGTGAGTTGCTCTGCATATGTTATCCATGTGATACGGCAGGCGGGGATGGGGAAAGTGCTTCTTATTTGTAGCTGTTTACCACAATCTGTGTCTACGAATAATGTCTTCGCTTCATGCAAAACCTAAGTACTTTCCTGCAGGTGTGCAAGGAGATCTTCACCCGTGGATTCTGCAGAGGATAGGGGATTGTGCTTATCTGCTCTTTCCTGAGCTTGGGTAATGTGAATTGGGTTATCCATGTTAAAGGGGGTGGGTGGCTTGTAGAGAACCGACTGTGTGCTTTTTCTAGTATTCAGTTTGTGGCTACCAAGAAAGTGTGTTTAATGCCAAACCTTTGTACTCAATTGCAGTTGTACCAGGCGCTCTTGTCTTCCATGTGCCCTCTGGTTTACAGCAAGGCTGTTGGAGCTTGTTGACCTGTGCTTTATCAAATTGAGTTAGTGTAATTGGGTTCTCCATGCTACCTGGGGGCGGGGGTTCATGCAGTGGGCGGATATCAAGTATGGTGTGTGCTCAGTGCAATACCTTTGTTATTCCTGGGATGAAACACATCTGCACAGATGTTATGCTTTTTACAAATAACACTAATCCAATTGATCAATTTTCATTCGTTAAACGAATGGGCGGCACAATTTCATGTGTTTACTATTAGATACACATGTTTTGCAAAGAGACCACATGGAAATCATCATTACGTTACAGGTTTTCATAAGGGTTATTCATACAAGATGTTAATAACACTGGAGGGACAATTTGTTAGCAAATGTTATGCATGTATGTTGCGTGTGTGTGTGTGTG
>QEPC01002388.1:17155285-17172988 GCA_003113815.1 Sphenodon punctatus | reverse complement strand
TAATAATAATAATAATAATAATTAATGGAGAGCATGATGTTGCTTGGGGTCACACCTCAAAGTTTGAGAATTTTGGGTCAAAGGTTTGGTTTCTCTGGAGCCAGAAAGAGATAATCTTTTCATCGAATGGGACAGATTCTCTGATCTCAGTTGCATCTATTCAAATCTATAATAACTCCCTTTAAAAATGTGATCCAATTGCACAATGGTAGGGGCCGGATGCTAGTCTGAAGTAGACTAAATGAAAGTTGCCCCTAAGCTTGTATGACCATGAACGTTAAGGAAATGGAGGAGGCTTTGCTGTTCTCACAAGGGACCCACAATACACCATGTAAAAACCAGCTGCACAGCACTATGGGATTGCTAGCAGTGTCTGTGACAATACTCTTAGGGGGGCCATAATTGGGGCATGACCACACACCTACCATGGCCTTGCTATGACATTGGCTTCTACCCTGACATCTTCATGCTACTTTTCAGAGCAGAGCAAACAAGATGATAAATGCAAGCCCTATGAGGACAAGGTTAATGGAAATGGGTATGTTTAGCCTAGGGAAAAGAAGTCTAAGAGGGGGAATTGAAGTCAATGGGGACAAACTGCAAGGTTAAAAATCCAAAACAAAAATCAATGCAAAAGATCAGGAAAAAACAATACCGAAAAAGAACTGAAATTTCGGATTAATCCGATATGGCCATTATTGGGTACTTTCGGTTCTGTCTGAAACTGAAATACCCATCCCTAATAGACAGACTGGTTCTTGGAAGCATTGCATCTCAAGTTTGGTCTGCCCAGGTCTTTTCTCATAAAGTTTTCTGCTGTTACTGTCCTTGGCTCAGATCCATTAAAGATGGCAACGGTAGAAGTGCTAGTGGAGAGAAGGCCATTGACATCTCAAATACTGTCCAGTTGAATTCAGTGGTAGTTTATCAATGTGACAATCTGATAGGCGAGTGTTGCCAAAATATGAAGAAAAGCTTGGACCAATCTGGTTTCTGTCAGAAGACCGTACAACCCAGCCCATTGGGTGGGATGTGCCATTATGCTTGGGATTTGGGTTTTCCTGTCCTATTGTAATTCCTTGTTGAGATGTGACAATTTCAACTATGTGGCACCTATTGTGTAGCAGCTGCCACCAGGGCTACTGAGATACATTTGGAGGTTCCAGTGTATTCTGGTAGCTAGGGGGGCCCTACCTCCTGTTCCCCTTTCATAGGTTTTTGAATCGATTTCTGGAGAGACTCTGTTTACAAATATGGGTGTTTTCAGACAAGCAAGGTGACTGTGGAGGGTCCATAGCCACTGCATGGCTCTGTCACAGAGCACCCACACATGTAGAGGTCATGGGAAGCTAAACAAATGGGCAGCTCCCACTGTGGCTACCACAGCCATGGAGCAGCCACCACACATTTGGCCTGCCTCGCATGGTGCACTCCAGATTTCCCTCCATGAGTGGCTAAGAGTGGGTGCTCCACGGCTTGTGGACATGCACATCCAGCTGCTCCACCTTCAGATGGGCGGTCAGATCCGTGGCTCAAGTCATGGGTGGCCATTCAGGGTAGCATCTCTGAAAACACCCTATGTTACCTGCCATCATTATTTTACTAATGAATGTAATCACATTAATGTACATTTTTGTTTTGCGTTGGAGGGCTGAGCTTGGCGGCCTGGTACCATTGTACCTCCATTTCTTCCCTCTAATCAGGCCTGGCTACCGCATAGTGTCTTACCCCCTACTACACCTTCCTTGGAGCATTCCGATGTGGCAGTGTAAGTCTGAGTTCATGGGGAGCAATATCCACTCACAAAATGTCTCCAAACAGTGGAAGTGACTCCTAGGAGATTGGGGAGTATCGCATTTACCACAAATGAAAAGTCAGACATGACAATATTATATGGTAAGTCTGTAGCACATGAACCAAAGATTTCCAGACTGTTGCCATGCCCCTAAATGAGGTCATGCCATCTGCAGATGAGGCTTCAACCAATTGACATTTGCCTGTCTTTGGTGGTGCAGGGAGGGGAGGGGGGCAGGTTACAGGATTATATTTAGGTCTCAATATGGGGTCACACAAGTGAAATTTTGGGAATCACTGACATAGTCCATGCATGCCACATACTACCTCTTGGTCCCAAAAAGGTAGTTTAGTTACCCCCTCTTAGTCTTTACCACATATGTCATGTCTGAACACCGACAGGCTACTGCCTAATAACCCTGGAGATGCTATGTGATATCTTTACAGGCCTGACAAGAAGGGGAGGGTCAGGCCTGTAGAGATATCACAGAATATCTCCAGAGTTGTTAGGTAGCAGACCCCAAGCTTAACACCCCCCCCCCAAAAAAAACCTCCTACAGGCTAGTATCAATGTGGATGAAGTACCATTGTCTGCAGCAATTGGCTTGGCCAGGTCACTAGGTGATCATGATGAAGCGTTTGAGAGAGTAGTGATGATGATCGCGGGGAGGGGAGGGGGGGAAGCTACCAAAATGTACCAAACCCCCCAATTTCTCTCAGCTAGCTTGAATCTTTGTCTCTCCCATCTCATCTCACCAAAGCCACGTAGATCTGTTCTGCGTAGGAATGAAAATGGGTAAAAACAGACAAAATGGTGGCCTGCTTTGGCCTGTGTTTTCATGCTTTGGCCCATGAGTCACTGGCATGTCTGTTGAGGCCCCCCCAGATGTTGGCCCGGGATTGCCCTGGACTGTGTCAGAGAGGCTAGCCTGGGCTCTTACCCCCAGACTAGTTCCAGGTAACAGCCCAGGCTAGGTTCTGCCCAGTGGGGCAAAGTGGGCTACAGCAGGCTCTCACATGTTGGGTGGCCCTCCGTGACCTGGTCTGAATTGGGTCCGCCATGACTGGCCACCCTGGCAGCCGCCATGGCAAGGGGCTGGGCACAGCATGGGGGCAGGACCAACTGGCCTTGCATTCCTGCACCTCCCCTGCGGCCCGGTGGGAACCTTGTCTGGACCGTGTCTGCCGTGGCTTCCTGTCCTGACCCGGGCCAGCTTGCTGCAGCGATGCAGTCACCTCTGTTTCCACCCAACGAGATGGTCCAAAAGCTGACAGCAACACTGAGCTATTATAACCCGGGACCCGTGCTCACTGCATTTCCCACATTGCCACTAACATGGAAAATACAGCCAGCACAGGTTCCTGATCATATTATTTTATTTATATATTAAAATATTTATATCCCGCCTCTTCTGTTCCCAACTGCTTGAGGCGGCTCACAATGAAAACACAAAATACAAAAAGACACTAGTAAAAACAGATTAAAACACGACATTAAAATTCAACTAAAACTGGGAGGAATAATTAGCACCCACCTAGGGTTGGTTGAACAGAACCAAGTTTGGAAATTCGGTTCGGTTCGGAAGTTTGGTTCGGTCGACCGAACTATTCGAGTTCGGTTCAAATTCTGAACTTCCGAACAAAGTTTGGAAATTCAAACCCCATTGAACTAAATGGAATATTATCTTTTAGGGATGGGCAAACAGAGCCGAGTTCGGAAATTCGATTCGGTTCAGCTCGAAAATCGAGTTCAGTTTGGTCGACCGAACTGGTCGAGTTCGGTCCGAACTCCGAACTTCCGAACCGCGTTCGCCCATCCCTACACCCACCACCCTAACCCATGCTACCCACCCATCATCCATCTCCCTCACCATATGCCAGGCGGAACAGCCAGGTCTTGCATCTTCATCAGGTGGAAGCCAAACAATTCTCATGGAGGCAGAGATGAGATGAGTGCGCGTTCTGTGAGTCTTCTGCTCTGGTAAACCTTAGCTCAGAGCAGTTAGGACCTTCTCTTTTGAAGCAAAAGCGACAATCCTGCAACACGACTGTTCTACAATGATAAAATCAATTGCCTCTCCAGAACCCAGATTATATATTTCAAAACAGACATTTGTCTTAAACAATAGTCATCCACAAGCAGCCATACGGTAAGTGAACCCGAACCAATGAATGCTTGTGGAGGGGGCAGGTGTGTGGGAAGAGGAAGGTTTGGTATTTAAAAGTGATCTAGTGTTATGTACACTCGAGTCACCCCTTCAGGGAGAGAAGAGGGGGAGGAAAAACTTTTGTGAAAGGGGGGGAATTATATATATATATAATATAAAAGCTCAAAAAGCAAAGCTCCACACTTTGGTTCTATGCAGTGAAAGTGTGAAAGGGGCCCCCCTGCCGTGGAAGTTGATGAATAATCCGCCGATCTCAAGCTGAGCCTTGGGCTCCGAGCGGCTGGTATCCCATACTAACACTAATCAACCAGTATGAAACATCCATTTTAAACGCAAATGAGGGGGGCACTTTCAAACGAGACCCAAAAGAGGGGAGGGAAGGCGGGGGGGCGAGGGGGGAGTTCAAAGCTCAGAACAGTTCTTTTTTTCTCCCTTTTAAAAAAAAAAAAAAAAGAAAGACAGAAATATGGTTGGTTATTATCTAAGTTATTGCTACAAAGAATTTTGAAATTAAAAGATAAGCTTTTCAGAGGAAGCTCGGCAATTTTCATAAAGATGGACTTAAACCAGATGTGCCCTCTTCAAGCGGGGTGTGCTTGAAAAAATAAAAATGCATTTTTTACATAGCAGGGGGAGAAGCAGGGGTGGCGGTGGGGAATCAGATGGTTCCACACTTGTCTCTTGGGCACAAATAATTAAGAAAAAAAAAAAATCAACCCCTCTCGCTTTGTTAAGCGTCACACAAAGAACCACGCTGACTGCTTTTTTTCTTCTTCTTTTTAATCTCACAAAAAGCAGGGGGAATGATTCTCCTCTGTTTAGAAACCCCCCAAATATCGTTTTCTTGTTCTTTTCCCCTTCTTTCCTTTCTCTTTTTTTTCCTGGCATTCATCCATTGAAATACTTCTCTAGGGAGAAATGACGCCTGGGCCAAGGTACAAAGGCAAGTTAGGACGTGATGTTTATTGACACTCAGCATAATACTTCAGTAGGAACAGTGTTTCATCATTGGCTTTTGATAACCCCTCCTGCCTACATATATATGTAAAATTTCTCGAGCATCATGTTTCCAGTAGCCAGCTATGGAGGGGGGAAAAAAGAAATTCACTTCCTAAACTTCAGATTTCTAAGATTCTGTGATAAGAAGCTCAAGAACTGAGGCTGGACCTCAAGAGGTCATGTAGCCCATCCATCAGTGGTGAGGAAGATGGAATTCAATCTAAAGTTTCCCTGGAAGATGTTTATTAGAGATGAAATTTATTTATTTTATTCAAATTTATCCCCGGCCCTTCCCCTAAGGCTCAGGGCAGCTACAACAAATAAAACTCCCTAAAACATATTAAAAATTCCTTTTAAACATCCCCACCCCAAGGTCCGCTCCAACGCTACCCAACCCTATCTTTGCCTGCCAAATGCCTGTCCAAACAAATAGGTCTTACATTGCTTCCAGAAGATGAGCAGATTCAGGCTTAGATGAATCTCCAAGGGGAGGGAGTCCCATAATTGTGGGCAGACATTGAGAATGCCTCTCTGCATAATAAATCGCTGTTGTTATATGTGTGGATATTATCTACATTTTTTGGATAGCCCTCCAAATATCCAAATAATAGCTATAACTGAAATTAATGGGTACGTATTTGCTTATTTGAGCATTCTGGTTTGGTTACTTTGTTCATTTTGTTAATTTCAGTAGTTTTCAGGACTCTGGATGGTCTAGACCAGGGGTGGGGAACCTTTTCTGTCCCAGGGGCCACATTGTAAATTAGTACGAGCTCTGAGGGCCACATTGAGGTTGGGGGCGGGGGTGCTTAACGGGTGTATTCAAGAAAAGAAGGGTCCAGATCATAGATCTGTGATGTGAATCTGTCCCCTACCCGTGTGTGCAGGCCCTCCTCTCTGCCCCATTATCCTGAGCTCAGTTTTTCAGTGCTTGGGGGGGGGGGGTAGAGACTGGATGCAGGAGCCAGATCCAGGCACTGGAAAGGGGCCGCATAAAAACTTGCTGAGGGCCGCATTTGGCCCCCGGGGCTGAGGTTCCCCACCCGTGGTCTAGGCCCTGGCTATGCTTGAGTGCTTCTCCTGGAGTCCCACCGCAACGGTTATCTGCACTCAGAAACCATCCGCTGTTTGGGGATCCCACCATCGGGCCTTAAATCATCAGGCAACTGGGCCTTTGCCAGGGGTGTAGTTAGGTTGGAATGGGTCCAGATGCAAAGAATGGAAACCCCCGCCCCCCATCACCATTCTCTCCCCTGTCCTACTCCCTCTCCACCTTCCCCCCCCTCCCCCCAGCATCCTTATTGCAGGAAACTGTCACCGTACATGGTCAGTCCACAGAAAGTCTATGGCTCTGACACCAGAGACATTCCTGAAACCACATCACCTCGGCCTCCTCCGCTTGCTGCGCCTGAGTCCTGAAGGCTGTGGTTGCGCTGCCCGCCTTGTGCTGCCTCCGATATTTACTCCGTCCTGTGCCACCTGCCTTGTGCCACCACTGATGTTTACTTCGTCCTGGGCCATCTGTCTTGTGCCTCCTCCGACGCTTGCTCCGTTCTGTGCCACCTGCCTTGTGCCATTTCCGATGCTTGCTCTGTGCTGTGTCACCTACCTTGTGCCTCCTACGATGTTTGTTCTGTCCTGTGCCACCTGCCTTGTGCCTCCTACGACGCTTGCTCCGTCCTGTGCCACCTGCCTTGTGCATCCTCTGACGTTTGCTCCGTCCTGTGCCACCTGCCTTGTGCCTCCTCTGATGCTTGCTCCGTCCTGTGCCACCTGCCGTGTGCCTCCTCCAACGCTTGCTCCGTCCTGTCCCACCTGCCTTGTGCCTCCTCCGACGCTTGCCCCGTCCTGTGCCACCTGCCTTGTGCCTCCTCCGATGCTTGCTCCGTCCTGTGCCACCTGCCTTGTGCCTCCTGCAATGCTTGCTCCATCCTGTGCCACCTGCCTTGTGCCTCCTGCAATGCTTGCTCCGTCCTGTGCCACCTGCCTTGTGCCTCCTCCGATGCTTGCTCCGTCCTGTGCCACCTGCCTTGTGCCTCCTCCGATGCTTGCTCCGTCCTGTGCCACCTGCCTTGTGCCTCCTCCGATGCTTGCTCCGTCCTGTGCCACCTGCCTTGTGCCTCCTCCGATGCTTGCTCCATCCTGTGCCACCTGCCTTGTGCCTCCTCCGATGCTTGCTCCGTCCTGTGCCACCTGCCTTGTGCCTCCTCCGACGCTTGCTCTGTCCTGTGCCATCTGCCTTGTGCCTCCTCCGACGCTTGCTCCGTCCTGTGCCACCTGACTTGTGCCTCCTCCGATGCTTGCTCCGTGCTGTGCCACCTGCCTTGTGCCTCCTCCGATGTTTGCTCCATCCTGTGCCACCTGCCTTGTGCCTCCTCCGATGCTTGCTCCGTCCCGTGCCACCTGCCTTGTGCCTCCTCCAATGCTTGCTCCGTTCCGTGCCACCTGCCTTGTGCCTCCTCCGATGCTTGCTCCGTCCCGTGCCACCTGCCTTGTGCTGCCTCCGACGCTTGCTCCGTCCTGTGCCACCTGCCTTGTGCCGCCTCTGATGCTTGCTCTGTCCTGTGCCACCTGCCTTGTGCTGCCTCCGACGCTTGCTCCATCCTGTGCCACCTGCCGGGTGGGTCCCATGCATGCTGCCGGCGCTTCCGCTTCCTCTCAGCTCAGTCTCCCCCTGGTTACGCTGCAACAGGACAGGATTTGTGCCCGCCCCTCAGCTTGGACCTTGGGACAAATGTCCCTCCTGTCCCTATGATAGTAGCTCTGCCCCTGGCCTTTGCTGTGGTCACTCAGTATGGCATTCGTTTCCTCCAGATGTTTCCTTCAAACCTTCACTTTCAAAAAGCACCCGAAGATTTTTTCATTCTTTATGTGCTTTTAGAGGATCCACTTCTGCTTCCCCTTAATTTATTCTGTCTTCCCTCTTTACCTTCCCTTACTAAATTATTTTTAAATGGATTCTACATTTTTTATTATTATATAGATTTTTTGTGACGTGCTACGAGCATCATTTGATTGTGGGAGGAGGCACTATAGAAATAAAATTATTATTATTTGTATTTTGGTCTGGTTATTTCAGTACAACCAAAATAACTGAAACCAGTATCCAATGAAGCAGGGACAAATAACGGTTCGTATCCGCTTTGTCTGACCTGAACTGAAGTGGGTGAATTCACTGGGAATATTAATTTCATCCTGTAGCAAAATATTAACCCCATCTAGCTAACTCTTGAACTGATTGAACTGTCAATGAGAGATTATTTCTAGGGTCAAGGCTAGAGGTTTGGATGCTTAGGTCAGGCTATGTTTGCAAACTTTATTACCATGTCCATACATTGGTCCAAACCTCCCAACATTTTGAGCAGCCAAAGAAGGACTAGCCCCACTCCCTTGGCCGATAAGCTCCACCCATCTGCAAATAAACCCCACCCCCTCACGTACGTACATGCACACACCCTTCCCAGCATTCCGAGCGCATAAAGAGGGACAGTAGCTCTCCTGCATCTCATTCCACGTAAGTTTCTTGTCATTCCATTATCTCCCCATTGTCTTTTCAAGTGCTTTTCCAGGGAGGCAACTAGGAATGAAGTGCCTGAGGCCAGAATACTGGTCTCTCTGTTTGTTTGTTTGTTTGTTTGTTCTCTGTCTCTCTCCTGAAGCCTTGCAGGAGGGACAGTGGGATTCAACACCCAAAGAGGAACTGCCCCTTCTAAATAGGGATAGATGAAAGGTATGATCTTACCTCTCTCTCTCTCTCTCTCGCACACACACACGCACATGAACATGCACATGCACACACATTCACAGTATGTTGCATACAGCATATGGGTCCAATATGGTGTTTCTTGTACAGACAACTGTCCCACAGACATTGCCGGGGGCAGATATAGCAAATGCAGGACCAGCCCTCCCATCAGCAGTTCCATCAGTTGACAGTCATAATGGTGGCTGCTACCGTGGAACAACAAACCTGCACTTAATTATTTCAAGTCAGTCACAGCGGGAGTTCCTTGGTTTGACAGATGTCATGTGTCTAGGCACACCCCATTAACAGTATGACTTCCAAGCACTAGGGAACAAGTAGCACATTTTAATACAGATCCTTCTACTCCCCGTCCCCCTATTTATTGTATGCTTTAAAAATAAGTAACACCAACTTCTGGATATACAATAAAAGTCCATGAAAATTTTGCCATTGACTTTCATGGGTTCTGAACTGCTGCAATGGTGTGTCAATTATAAGCATAGATGGGCTATATTTGTATGAACTCCAGATTCCAGGATTTTTCCTGAACAGCTTCCATCAGTTAAGTCTTGTTACGGTGAGGGGTGCAGTAGTCTGTCATAAAGAAACCACTGGGTTATTTTGTGGTATCTCTGATCATGTGAATGTTCAGAAGTTACCACATACTCCCTATCTGCCTGACTATCTCTTATAAGAGTGCACACGTTACACCAGCTTAACCCTTAGTGGAAACCACCGCAGGGGTGGGATTCCAGGTGGATTACCAGATACCAGTATCGGATCTCCTGATACCGGATTTACCAGTATCGGAATACCGGATTTTTAACATTGCTGATTTTACCGATTTTTTTACATTGTGGCCGTTGTTAAATGGTGGTGATGTCAAAAATCCGGTAAAGCTGGCAGTGTCAAAAATCCGGTATTCTGTTACCGGCTATTATCGGTATTATTGGATTACTCAGATACCGGCCATTATCGGTATTATTGGATTAATCCGATACCGATAGTTCCACCCCTACTACCCATCAGGTCAATAAGTGGTAATTATGCTAAGCCTTGTCATTCACATAATGTATAAAGACACCAGAGATACCACAGAGTTTTTCCTAAGATACTCATGACTAGGTTTGCCATCTTTCCAGCTTTCATCTGGTGACTTTCATCAAGGGCAAAGTCGTTGATCATAGGAAACACTATTATATCGGCCATGCACCACGGCAGTGGGAAGAAGCTGAAAGCAAAGGCATATAAAAGCTCTTCGCAGTGTACCATCCTTCAAGATATCCAAATAGGGCTCAACTCTATGTAGCTGCTTGAAGGAGCACAACTGGGGGGCTACTTTCCAAGAAGCTAACGCAGTCATATCTTCCTGCTTGGAAATATCAGTTAACCTTAGCTTCACCAAATTTTTTGGTAAGGATAAGCTCTTTCCCCAAATACAGGGGACTGAAAGGCCTGCTTTAGATAAATGGATCAGAACTTGAGAAATCCAGGGGTATCCTGGTACCCCCGAATACTCCAGCTCCTCCTCCAGGCAGAGCCGTGGTAGGGAAGGCTCAGCCTGGTTAACTAGCCTAAGCCAGTATCCCAGAGCCAACTGCTTCCTAAGACAGTCTACGGCCAGAGTGCCTGTCTCACCTCTAACCACAGGGGCAGGAACACTCTGGGGTACCCTCAGCAGCCTCCCCAGGAATACATTCTGTACCGTCTCCAGAGCCTGAGTGCCCATTGGGAGAGTAATCTCTGACTCAAAAGTAAGGATAGATTGAACCTTAGCTCGATAAATGTCCAGAATAAGGGAAACACTTATTCCAACAGAACAGGATGCCAGCCTTAGGATCCCCTTATATGCCATCCTTGCCTTTAGAGCAGTTAACTTCTTATGCCTTTCCCAAGATCCATTATCAGAAATGGAAATTCCTAAATAGACATTTATTTACTTATTTATTTTCTTTAATAAATTTATACCCCGCCCCTCCTGCCATGCAGCCCGGGGTATAAGAGGAAACTTGCTGAAACTCCATTCCTCTAATAACCCAGCTGCGCTTGAGGGTCCTTTTCTTCCCCATTACCATAATCTGAGACTTCTGCAGGTTAATATCCAGATCGTTCTCCGCACAGTAGTCTATCAGGGTCCCCAAAAGATCACGCAGACCCCTCTGTGCCTGTGACAAGAGAACAATATCATCTGCATACATCAATATAGGGAGGCACCTATGTTTAATTTTAGGGGGATGAGAATCACACAAAGTGAGCCTAGCTGGTAGATCACTTAAATAAAGATTGAAAAGAAGAGGGGCCAAAACACATCCCTGTCTAACACCTCTCTTAATCCAGAAAGGTGCTGGCAGGGAACCGTCAGCTCTCAGCCTCACTCTTGCATAATTCCCTGCGTGAACCTGAACAAGCAAAGACAGTAAATGTTGATCGATCCCCAGATGGTGAAGCTTCTTCCAAAGTTTCTTCCTCGAAACAGAATCAAAAGCCTTTCAGAAGTCAATAAAGGCCATAAAGATCGTCCCTGCCCTTATCCTCACATACTTGGTAATTGTGTGGGTCAGAATGAAACAATTATCAATGACCGGAAAACCCTTCCGAAAGGCTTTCTGTTCTTGGGGGATCAAGTTCCTCCCATAGGCCCAGGTCTCAAGAAGATTAAGCAGCAACTTAGCATAAAGTTTGCCTATCACCGGGAGAAGACTGATAGGACGATAGCAACTTGGGTCTCTAACATCCCCCTTTTTAAAAATGGGGACAATAATAGATATACCCCAGTCACGTGGTATTTTCAGCTTGCGATTCATAGCTGTAAAATAAGAGGCCAACAAAGGAGACCACCAATCTGGACAAGCCTGCAGGACTTCAGCCACGACAAAGTTGATACCCACCGACTTGTTGCATTTGAGGAATTTAATTGCCTCAGCCACTTGGGCAGGGGTAACCTGCGGATTGAAAGATGAATTACTAATTTGAGGTGTAATATTGAGAAGATCAGAGAGGAAATCATCCTCATCCTCCATCTCTGACCCAAAAAGTACAATGTCCAGCATTTCCCCAGCACTTTTGCATCTCCACAGCCCCTGGGGGTATACGCATGGTGCACATGGGGTTTGGGATCAGCCCTGTAGCAGCTTTGTTCAACTTATGAAAAATAACAACAAATGGCGAAAGCAGTGGAAAAGCCGGTAAGTTTCTGTGTTGCATGAATGAAGGTGAATGACCTGTTTCTGACAGAAACAGGATGCACCACAATTTGTTGTTTCAGGCCCATCATTTTATTTATTTTTTGACTCCCTCTCTCTGGACTTGTTTTTTAAAGTAGTAACGATAACGTTTCGTTATGCAGTACTCTGGTAAACCGATTCAGTTTCACGGTATTCTCTAGTAGTCTGGTTTGACACTTAACCTCCATGGTAAGAAGTTAATTACCGAATAACTGCCAAAAGAACCTGAATACGGGTGGATATTAACCGAGGATAATCTTTTTGCTCTCCGTTTCAGCACTAGTCATGATGTTATGATTGGAATTCAAAAGTGTGCTGAACTTGCCTGGTCAAATGGAGAATAACTTTGTTTAGGTGCCTGATTGGAGCTGAATACCTTTCAGCACTTGACCATTGGTAGGTATAGCTTTGCATCCTTTGAGGGCTAGTTTTTCCTGTTGATTTTAGTGGGAGTGGTAGCATTTACTGTTCTGGGCCTTGGAACAAAGGGTTAAAACATACATAACCCTGATCCGCTGTCTCCCACCTGCACCTGTGTGCAGGTGCCACCAGATGTTGACCTGGGATTGCCCCGGATCATATTGGTGGCTAGCCTGGGCTGTGATCTCTGAAAATCTCCAAGGTCACAGCCTGGGCTAAGGTCTGCCCAACTGGGCTGGAGCAGTGTCCCAGGGCCCCCCATGGCTATGTCTCATTGGTGACTGTGGCTGCCGGTCACGGTGGAGGGCAGGGCACTGGGAGCACTGCATGGGCAGGGCTGGCTGCCCACAGGTTTGTTGTGCTCCTAGTCCTACCCAGCCCATGTGGCTGGCAGAATGACTTCCCAGCCGGAGGCACATCAGTTCAGTGCCCCGGCCTGCCTCAGGCCACTTTTCCACCGCAGGGCGGTCCGGGGAGCAGTCCCACTGGCTGGCATGTCTGTTTTACCCTAAGTGTTCGAAAGTCCCCTCATTTCAATGTATTCGCTCTTTGAGTTTCTCTTAGGGCTGAAACAAGAAAGAAATTAATTCTCGTGAGAATCTCGCAGTCCTGTTGAGATCTTGCGAGAAACTCAAGAGTCTCACGAGAAACTTGAGAATCTTGAAAATGCCCCCAAATTGATCTGCACATGTCCAAAATGACAGCGTGTACACAAACTGCCGTGGTGGCCATTTTTGGCGCATCCGCAGACCATTTTTTAGGGTTATTTTAAGGTTCTCGAGAATCTCGCACGAATCTCGAGACTCTTCCAAGACAATTGCGAGAATTTCAAAATGAGAAAATCTTGTCGAGAAGCCTGTTTTCAATGAGATTTTTGAGAAGGGTGAAATCTCATTTCAGTCCGAGTTTCTGTTGTATGGGAATCTGCTAAAAGAATTAACTAGTGGCAAGTCTGTAATAAGAGCCAATTCTTATTTGCAGAGGTAATTCTAACTTAGTGAGAGGGGCAGAGCATGATTTTGGTGTAGCTCCTGTAAAAGGCAATATATCCAACTGTTTCTGTGGCCATTGTTTTAGATTTCTTTGGCTTCTTCCGCTGCAGCAAGAGTTAATCCATGGGTAGAATAGTGCTCATTAAAATTAAGGAAGTGTTAGTTACACTCTAATTATAATTAATACAGTCCTTGATGCTATCAGATCTGTAAACGACTTCCAAGAGATAATAAATTGATAGATGGAATTATTTATTCTGTCTGTGTACACATTTTGCTAAATCTTTTAAACACTTAAATTATTTCAGCGAATAGATCATTAAAAACAGAACGATTGCTGCAGTGGAGATTACACAAATTTTACGCTCAATTTCATTTCATGTTCTATTATGTAGAATATTAAAGGCCGCCCAATTTTGTTTATGCATGGGTACAAAAAACTGTGTCATTCTGAAGCGTCACCAAATTTCCTGAATTCCACAATGCTCTATTCGTCTTTTAGCTTGCGTTTATAAAATAGACAACCATGTTGCAGGGGGCTACATAGGGCGCCAATACAACCCTGCAAGATGCATAAGAAATGCTAAAGCAGAGTTAAGGTGCATGACTGCATATCTGTTTTCACCCAGTACCTCTGGGCATTTTCACACAAGACACTCTCCATTCAATACCCACCCACCTCCCACCCACTATATATGTTATAGGGCACCCATAGGGCAACATCACAGCCCTGCAACATGTATAGTGGGTGGAGAGTGTCTTGTGTGAAAATGCCCTCTGACAGTGACCTTTCTTGGTCTCTTCAGAGAAGTACCCAACAGGTTATAATGGAGTAATCCATTCCCTATAGGGATGGGTGAACAGAACGCGGTTCGGATGTTCAGACATTTGGTCGTTTGGTTCAAAACCCAAGTTCGGGTTCGATGGTTCGGTTCAGCCGAGTTCGGTTTGGCCGAACTTGGCCGAACATTCAAAAATAGCGCTATCGATACCTAAACCGAAACCAAATTTTTGGCCCTGAAAAGATGCTTTTCCCGCCCCCGAACTCATCTGAACTCATCCGAACACGATCGAACTGTTCGGTTATTCTAGAGTTCGGTTCAGACGTTTGGTTCGGACGTCTGAACAGACCGAGTTCGGTCCAAACTCTGAACATCCGAACCGCGTTTGCCCATCCCTAATTCCCTGCTGTTCACTCCCAGCTCACAACTTTACGTCCTTCAACATACTTGACTAAAAGCCATTTATGAACCGATCCTCTAAAAATTTATCCAGTCCTCGTTTACACCCAGCTATGCTACTGGCCTTCACAACATTCTCTGCTAGCAAGTTCCACAAGTTAATTGTGTGTTGATGAGTGAGTCATGATTATAGAGACAGGCCTCTGCCCCAAAAGGCTTCCCATCTAGAATGGACATAGGGAGGGGGAAACAAGAAGAGGGGGACAAAGAAAGGGATTGGGATACCTTTTTCAAGATGAGAATTTGCAGTTGCATGTTCTTTGCTTCCTTACAAGGAAGGAGCGTGAGACTGAAGGATGAGACAGTAGAAGGAGAAGGACACATGAGCAACCTTTGGGGAAGAGGAGTTGAAGAAGGCTTCTGGAAGAGGCAGGTTTTAGATGGGATTTGAAGGTATTTTAGGAGGGTAAATTAAGAGAGATTGTTTTAGGAAGGATTTACCTTGTATCCATTGCTTGATTCATTTCCCCAGAGAAATAGAATGCCACAACCAACTGGTCCCACATAGTTGTTAAAAAGACCTATTCAGATTTCAGAAGTAGTTTTTGAAGGCAGTGTTACCATCCATAAAGGAGATGGAGACAACGTAGTTCAGATAAAATCTTTCATTGTACCAGCTTCTGTTGGTGAGTATACTATTTACAGACTCGGGCCCTTCTCCAGGCAAAAACAGAACTATAGACAACGTAGAACAGGTATAAGAAAAGAGATGATTTGCAGCCAGTTTGGATGAGGCTACTAAAGCAATTGATTTTTAACCTCAGGATGGGTCAGCTGGTCCTTTGATTTCCTTAGCGTTTTCCTGACATGTAATCTCTGGAGAACTCAAGTCAGATCTGATGCCGGTCCTGCTGGAATGTAGCAGCTGAAATTTGTTTTCATGCATAGTTTACTTTACCTGTGCACGGGGGAACGGAACTCCTCACTCTCGTACTTTCTGGGTTAATTAGAGCTAAACAGAGTACCCGGCAAAACGGGCAATCCTGAAAAATCCAAGCAATCCAACCTGAAATGAACAAACTGGGTAATGAACACTACCTGTCTGATTTTTGTCCAATTACCCATTTTCATCATTTCGTGTCATTGGTGCGTTTCGATCAGTCCATTCCTTTTGTTCGTTTCGGCCACTTCCTGTTTTTTACCCCACTCCTCTGGTTCCCGAGCAAATGGAGTCTTGGGAGTCCCATGCAACTCTCGGGCAGTGGTGCTGCAGCTCTTGTTGCAGGTGGTTGCCTGGCAAGTGTCCATGTGACTCTCTCAGGAGCAAGAGAAACTGAGCTGCCGTTTCCACCACCAGAGCTTCCTGGTGGCCGGGGGGAACAATGGGAGCATGCCCTGTGTTGCTATGACTGCTGCCTGGTCCTACTAGACAGCCTGGGAGCTACAGCTTTGATGTGTGTAGGGGAAACCACACTGTCTCATCCCCAGGATTGAGGAAATCGGTGATCAGCGTAATGTGTCTTGTGGCTCTTGGCAATACAAACATTTTGGCATGCAGCTCTTGGGTTTGGGAACTTTGCCCACCTCTGTGCTGTGCAGTTCGGCATTCTACGAAAGGAAACGGAGAGCTTTAGCAACGGCCAGATTATTTATCCCAGATCCACATCCAGGGGCAAATTAGCATTGCCAGCTGCCCCTTATTTTGTCTGGCCCTTTGCTGTGCCAGGCCCCTCAGTATGGAACGCCCTACCTCCAGGTTTTTGTCTCGGTTTCTCCCTCCTCACCTTCAAAAAACACCTGAAGATTTATTTATTTTTATTCTCCAGGTGCCTTTAGAGGATCCTCTTAATGTATTTTGTCCTTCCTCTTTACTTTCCCCTTATAAACTATCTATAAATGGATTTTTATTTTATTTTTTACAGATTTTAGGTTGTTCTGTTATATTTTTATTGTATTTTTATGAAGTATTCTGAGCGCAGGGAGGAAGAGATGCTAAATAAACAAAATTATTTATTTTTATTAATTTATTATTAATTCTTCTTCTTCCCCAGGTAACAACTGCCAGGGCGGGGCCCTGTGGCCAAACTGCAGGGGCTGTGTGTTTGAGAAATGAGGGGTGGGGGGGTATGGGGAGTGGGAGTGGGGGGGGCAACTCTGGAAGAAGGGCGAACAGCCAAGGGTTGGGGGTCAGGATGGAGCAGATGGGAGGGGGGCAGCGGCTATAGGGGTGGTTATGGGGCGTGGACGGTATGGTCCAAAGGGACTGAGGTACCTGGTGGAGGTTAAGAAAGTCACCTCCCCACTGAGGGTGAGAGAGGATCAGGGTCTAAGGTCCGCCTGTAAAGGGCTGCTGCTGTTGAATGCAAGGTCCGTCGTGAATAAGGCCCCAGTGATCCAGGATTTGATCCTGGATGGGGCAGCGGACCTTGCATGTATCACAGAAACCTGACTGGACGAGGGGGCAGGACCAGCTTTAGTGGATCTCGTTCCAGCCAGGTATGCTGTTCAGCACCAGCCCCGCACGGGGGGCCGGGAGGGAGGTGTAGCTATTATTTTTAGAGAGGGGTGGCCAATTAGGAGATATCCAGTTCAGGAGATTTCAGGTATTGAAGCTGTGGTGTTTGATTTGGCTGGGGGCAAGCTTGAGGTGCTGCTGGTGTACCGGGCCCCTTCCTGTCCAGCAGCATCCCTTGCCGCTCTAGCAGAGCTGGCCTCGGAGGTGGCGCTGACCTTGGTCCTGGGGGACTTCAATGCCCATGCCAATGCCGGCCTTGTAGGAGCAGAGCGTGAGTTCATGGCCACCATGGCAACCATGGACTTGTCCTAAGTGGTCAACTGCCCGACCCATGTGGGGGGGTCATATTCTGGACCTGATCTTTTGTTCTGGCCTTGAGGCGGGTGATCCGTTAGTGGGGGATGTGAGGGTCACACCCTTGTCATGGACGGATCATTATCTCCTACAGGCCAGCCTCTCAGTGCATCTCCTCCAGAAGGGGAATGGACCAGTTAGGTTGGTCCGCCCTCGGAGGCTGATGAAACCGCAGCGGTTCCAGGAGACTTTGAGGGAGTTAACCTTAGACCCGGACGACCGCTCTGCAGATGAGCTTGTCCAGCATTGGAACATCTTGTTGGGGGAGGCCATCGACAGGGTGGCTCCGAGACGTCTTCTCCCTCCGTCTC
>QEPC01002388.1:17130885-17153161 GCA_003113815.1 Sphenodon punctatus | reverse complement strand
ATATAAGGAAATAAATAAATAAATAAAATTATTCTTCTTCTTAGTATTATTATTATTATTTTATTTTATTTTTGAAGGAGCCTCTCTTATTTCTGAGCCCCACAGCTCTATAGAACATAATTGTAAGCCATCCTGAGCTGCTGTGTCAGGAGGGGCGGGGTATCAAATTTTAATAAATAAATAATGGACTTCCCTTATTTACATAATGGATGACCCTTATTTTGAACCCCGCATCTCCATGGAACAGAATGGATGCCCTGGATGAGGGCAAACCATTTGAAACTAAATCCTGACAAGATGGAGGTCATGTTGGTGTGGAGGACGGTGTGTGCAACGTTCCCCATAATTGATGCGGTTCGTCCCCCACTGGTCTCTCAGGACTGGAGTCCGGGGGTACTCCTTGATCTGCAGCTTTGCCTGGATCTCCAGGATGGGGCTGAGGCAAGGAGTGCTTTCCGCCAATTACATCTGGTGTGATGGCTTCGGCCGTATGTCTCGGACTCTGACCTGGCCACTGTCATCCATGCCTTCATCACCTCAAGATTAGACTATTGTAACGCGCTCTACATGGGACTACCTTTGGGGATGGTCTGGAGACTGCAGCTGCTGCAGAACATGGCGGCCTGTCTCTTTATGGGGACAGGTCGCCGTAAACACATTACACCAATGCTCTAAGCTCTGCACTGGCTGCCAATAGTCTTCCAGGTCTGATTCGAAGTGTTGGTGCTTACTTATAAAGCCCTATACGGTCTGGGCCCCTCCTATCTGCGAGACCGCCTCACTCTCCGTGCACAGGATCGAGAACTGCAGTCCACCGGGAGCACCCTTCTTGATGTCCCCCGGGTGGCGCAGGGTGTTGTTCTCGGTGGTGGCACTCAGACTGTGGAACTCCCTTCCGGTGGAGGCCCGGGTGGCCCCAGACCTTGCCTCATTTTGGCAACAGTGCAAGACCTGGCTATTCCATCAAGCCTTTGGTGAGGGAGGTGAGTGAAGGGTGGGTGGGGAGGATGGGTTTTTTATTTTCTTATTTTTTTATGCTTTTATATATTTTATATATTTTATATATATATTTTAAAATATTTTAATTTTTGTAAGCTGCCTTGAGCTGCCTAGGCAGGAGAGGCGGGATATAAATGTTGAAGTTAAATAAATAAAATAATAAATAAATTTCAGTCTCCCTCAGCTCTGGCAGTTCCCTACCCTAAGGGACCGAGTTATGTTAGAAAGAGGCTTGACAGCCCTTTGTTCCACTCCCACTAACACAATCCCTCCCACCCTCTCTGGGTGAAAGCCCCAAGGGAAGTACGGAGAGAGAAGATGGTTGCCATGTTGGTCCCAAAAGTAATACGTGGACACAAAGTAGTTCAGATGAATATATGTTATTGCACCAACTTTTGTGGGGTGGCTCGGAAGCTTGCGTACCCTCACCAACCAAAGTTGGTCCAATAAAAACTATTATTTGAACTACTTTCTCTCCAGAGAGAGTAGGGGGTGCAGTTTGGGGTCTGAGCCCCACACCTCAAAGCCACACCCTCCCCCAAATTCTGGGCAGGCAACTGGGTTTTTTTGGAATTGGGCAGATGGACCAGTTTCCCTGTCTGACCACCCGTTCAGTTATACCATCCCTTTGGTTCATTAGGCCTTTGGTTCATTCCCATCTTTGGGTGTTAACAGAAGTGATGGCATCCGATTCCTGACCCAGGACGGGAACCTGCCACCAACATGGTCCCAACTAGGTTGGGTGGCACAACAAACGTGCTGGCTGCTGTGGAGAGCGGGGAACACCCTGCCCCCTGCCATGACAGCCACCATGGCGACTGGTTCAGAGTTTGGTGACTGGCCATGATGGACCCAATCTGGGCCGAGTCACAGCGGGCCCTAACAAACGTTATAGCCTACTGTGGCCTGCTTTGCCTGATTGGACAGACAGTCGCCCAGACTGTGACCCCAGAGGTCTCCGGGATCACATCCCAGGTTCTCAGCCGACATCCCAGGTGAACCTCTGACAGTACAGCACCAAACGTGCCAGTGGCTCTGCAGGCCAAAGTGGACCACTGTCATGGTTGTTAACACCCTTTGTCATTGCTACTCTAGGCTGTAAGAGAGACAATTTGCAGCCAGTTGGATGAGACTGCCATCACAACCAACAGAAACGCATTCAGTGTACCAGCTGGTCCAACTAGGGATGGGTGTACGACGTTTGGAAGTTCGGAGTTCAGACCGACCTTGACCAGTTCAGTCAACTGAACCGAACTTCCGAACCGAAGTCGATTTTCGAACCAAACCAACCGAATTTCCAAACTCAGCTCTGTTCGCCCATCCCTAAAAGATAATATTCCATTTAGTTCAATAGGGTTTGAATTTCTGAACTTTGTTCAGAAGTTCGGACTTTGGACCAAACTCAAATAGTTCAGTCGACCAAACCGAACTTCCGAACCGAACTGAATTTCCAAACTGTGCCCACTGAATCGAACCAAATTTCTGAACTCGGTTCTGTTCGCCCATCCCTAGGTCCAACTGACCAATTCCAAAAACACCCAGTTGCCTGTCTAGAATTTGGGGGGCATAGCTTTGGGGGGGGGTCTCCGGCTTCCTGGAAAGTGAGGCAGCTGCTCCTTGCTCCCCCCCCCCGCCTCTGCTTGGTTCCAGAGGGAGGAGCAGCAAAGAGGAGCATGACATGTCCCATCAGCAGGAACCCACATTCACTGTGTTTTCCCCATTGCCACCAACAGGGGCAACGCAGTGTACATGGGTCCATGCTCATCAGTGACAAGTCTAGAGTGGAGCATGGGAGCCGATATCTGAGGAAGGTAGTGCTGGGAGGGGGGGGGGGTATGGTGTTGGATCCAAGGAACTTGGTGCCCCATGCAAAATGGTGGTCTTAGCTCCTTCTAGCATAGGAATGTTTGACAGACACACACTAACTCACCCATTAGTGTAACTGTCATTGATTTTCGAGGATCCATTAAACATAACATCCCCTTGAGAGCCCAGGGCTTCCTGAGTGCAGGCCTGTATGTTATATATATGTTGCTATTTCTAGTTTACTTATGGGCCCCACATACGCAGACCAACCCTTCCTGAAATGCCATGGCTCCTTCATAGGCCAAGGCTGCATGCTGCACTGGAGGATCCAGGTTCCGTATTTTACACTGTTTGTCACATTGATGTTTCCATTTCAAGGTTATGGGACTTCATGGGTAAGGCTACATGAGCAGCAGAAGCTGGATCCCCACACAGTTCATGGCAGGCAGTCGCTGCCGCTGTACTGTGGGGCCAGTGTGGGGAGTCAGGCAGAATGGTTGTTGGGAAGCCAGGTGGGCCGGCCCCTGTTGGAGCCACTGCCACGGCCGGGGAGGGCCGCAGGGTCGGCCGTACGAGCACACACCCTGCCCCGCCCCACCTTGCCTCCCTCTCCAGGCTGGATCTAAATCCCTCCCCTGGCCGTGACATTGCCGCACATGACGGACGCCAGTGTTTGTTGCTCACAGCCCTGCCACGGAGCTCGCCACATGAAGGGCAGAAAGGGCCTGGCCACATGGGCTGTCCTGCCATATCTCCATGGGGGGTAAGGTTGCTCCGTGACATGACCTTGGAATTTTTCAGAGGACGCGTTGTGTAGCAGGCAGTTGTTCACCCCACCCCCAGGGGTGGGGGAGAGAAACATCTGGCTACCTCCAGTCACACAATGCACTGCATTGCATGGTGGTCTGACTGCCCAAGGAGAAGTAGCCTCCCCTCCCTGTCTTGTGGAACTTCACCCCATGGATTGGGGGACCCTACACACAAGGCCCCGTGCAGTTGCAGTCTGCACTTGACTGGATCCATCACAGAGGGGAGAGAAGTGTGTTAAGGACCTGGGCTGGAGTCAGCACCCTTGAGGCCCTGGGCACAGTGGGTGGTGTCTCAATGCCACCGAAGCACTCAGGCCAGGGCTAGTACTAAAGGCCTTCCTCAGAGCTGGTTAGGCCACAGTCCTCCCTCAGCCTTGCTCCACACCCCTAGTTTCCTGGTTGGTTGTTGGCCTGTATATAAGGCCAGTCTGAGGGTACAGGAAGCTCGGCAGATCATCAGTCGACTGCCTGTCTTCCTGGATCTAGTCCCCTGTCTGTCCATCTACCCATAAGTTTCCTGTCCAGACCCTAATCCTACCATGACGCTCCAGACCCCCTTCATTCATGACAGGGTGTCCAGCATCCCATGCCTTAGTGTTACCCACCTGTTGTAGGAGGGCTGGAGCTTTTCCCTCACTAAGAATTATTAGTGACCACCATCCCTCTCCCACCAGACCAGATTCTACCTAACTAAATAAATAATTTTTAAAAAATTTCCACTTGGCAAGCCTGGCATGTTCAGAGATATAGAATAGTTTCTCTGAGGATGATGTTTGTCCACACTACGTATTTCCCCTGCCCTCCTCCCACTCACACTCAGCTATGGGAAAGAACATGGTGCCCAGGCCATGGTGAGTTATGGTGGTGGTATGGTGTTGTGGGTAGGGTTTTGCTACACTATCAAACCCCTGTAAATCAACTCTGGCATGTTCAAGTTGTTTTATATGTGTTGGCTGGTGAAGCAAACCCCCTCACTTAGAACTGAAACAAATATCAGTGGCAAATATTCTCATGCTTTGCTGTGGATCCAATGATGTGGATAATAACCACTATTCTGTTCTCAGCTCATTGGATATCGATTTTGGATATTTTTATCCAGTTATTTGGTATTTTTGGGTTACTTTGTTTCAGCACTATTTGTGCTTTTGCACACGCACAGTAGCCGAAACTAAGCAACCAAGATAATGAAATAATTTTTTTTTTTTAAAAAACTGGTTATCTGAAATACCAAAATACCAGATAACCAAAATACTAAATAAACTGTCATGCAATTAGCTATTTCAGTTGTGGATACCACTCAGCTATTTGAATGGCTATCAATAAATGTAGATAATAGCCACTAAACCTTTCGGCCGTACCTTCACACAATAGTTTTACCCTGGAGGAAGGCATCGTGGGGTGTCTTTAGACATAATAAAGATCGGGTGTCAAACCCCCTACGCACGTGTTTGGCTGTTGTGTGTAAGCACTATAACAATCCCAGCACCAATTTGGTCACCCGTTGCACACGCGATGTGAACACCATTGCATCACAAGGACAATTTGCATGTTCCGGCTGAACACATGGCCAATGTTGTGTTAAATGATATCGGGTGGCGTGTTAGCAGGTACAACACGGGGAACAAGGAAGCAGCACTTGCGTGCTGAGATCAGGTGGAAAGCAAAACATCAATTTGCCCCAAGATGGGCTGTGTGTCTAAGCAGCATCACATGGTGAACACAGGGGCAAACCAGTGTTTATATATCAAGGTCAAAACACACATTCAGGCACCCGTTGACGTTATGTCTAAAGACGCCCATGGGTTGCACACTGTTCTGTGGTTGGGATGTTGTCTGAATGAGCTGTTATGTTTAGATTCTAGATGGTATATGTAAAGGAAATGGAAAAATTTAACATCAGAAGGTCCTCCGTTTAATTAAATATCGAATTATTAATGGAAATTCCATGCTGCTCAATGGAGTGCTGATATGTTCCGAGTAGAAAAGTTCATCGCTTTTTTTGAATGTCCTATTCTCCTATTGGTATAATGGGCAGCACTAAGACATGGGATCATTGCTGCGCTACGATGGTACTACAGTGGAACCTGTGCCAGGTTACGGCAGTAATTGCAAGCCCCCCAGGATCCGAGCTCAGAAATTTTTGTATGTTCTCAGGAGACAGAGATGAGTGATCATCAAAGGCAGAGGAACACAGCATGACTGTCATAAGCCTGAAGTTACAACTTAGACATGCAATAGAAAATATCGCTGGTACCTCTCCAGCGCATAGCCTGTAGTAATTAAAAACTTGATCCCTGCTGTTTTATCATCTCATTAGCAATGGGGGCACAAGACTTTTATCCTTGTTTGTCAGGAATAAAACATACCAGAGGAACTCTGATTATAAATTGATGAAAGTAAAGTTAAACTTTTTAAATAAGAGCAGTTTTGGTTCACAATGTTTTTTCTTTTTCTTTTTTAAAAAAAAAGCTGATTAAAGAGATCTCTTTTTTCCTGTTTTAAAAAAATAATAATACCCAAGTCCAGCATAGAATGGTAGAGGTCGTCGGCAGGAATGGGGGAACATGAAATAGCATTTGAAAAGTGCATGGACTTTTAAAATATTTATGATCCGAAATAAATACCAACCCCTAGGAAAAAAAGACACCCTCGGTAAAAAGGCTAATACAAAGGACGGGAACCTTTTGATGAAGTTTAAAACAATCCAATATCTTTCATTTGTGTCAAGTATTTAATGGTTTTTATTGCGTGAGGGAGTCCAGAAGGGAAATATCCCTGTTGCGGCAATGAAAATAGAATGAGGGATTCTGGGTCATTTATGGATAAATTCTGGCATTGTGCAAAAGCAGACAGTCTCCATTCCTTGGGGTTTAGCCCTGCAAGACTTAGGGCTGAACCCCAAGGGATAGAGACTCTGCTCTTGCCAATGCCAGAGTTTATCCATAATTTGGGGGCGGGGACGGGGGAGGTAGCCAGGACTCAGCCCCCCCCAGCAATAAAATTCAAGGGGAGCTGAGTTATTGGGAATAAATATTCCCAATATTTATTTATTTGCATTTCTGCCCCGCCCTTTCCCGAAGGCTTACAAAACATGTAACATACAATTAAAAGATATCAAAAACATCAAATATACATATAGCTTAAAACAAACGATAAAACCATCAATTCTGCCCCCCCCCAACCCTATCCCATCCCTCCCCCTACCGGTCTCTCTCACCAAACGCCTGGCGGAACAGTCAAGTGTTACATTGATGCCTGAAGGAGGGAAGGCCCTGGGCCAAACGAACCTCTGGCGAGAGGGAGTTGCAGAACCAAGGCGCAGCGACTGAGAACGCCCTCTCCAGTGTGGTCCCCCGCTGAACATGGGGGACCTCCAAACGGGCACCCCTGGCCAACCGCAATGGCTGTTCCAAAACCTGGGGAGTGAGGCAGTCCTGCAGATAGGTGGGGCCCAGGCTGTGTAGGGCTTTAAAGGTCAACACCAACACCTTGAATTCAGTCCGGTAGGCAACCGGCAACCAGTGCAGAGAACGGAGCACCGGTGTTATGTGCTATTGGTGACCCAGACCCATCAGGAGCCAGGTCGCTGTATTCTGCACCAGCTGCAGCCTCCGGACCGTCACGTTGGGTAGCCCCACGTAGAGTGCGTTACAGTAATCAAGCCCCAAAGTGATGAAGGCACAGATGATGGTAGTAGCAAGGTCACAGTCTGAGACATAAGGCTGTAACCGTTGCACCAGATGTAATTTGCCAATGCACTCCTCACCACAGCTGCCACCTGAACATCCAGGCGGAGCTGCGAATTGAGAAGCAACCCCAGACTACAAACTTGGGGAACCAAGATGGGGTACACCCCATCAACGATGGGGGCCTCCACTCCCTCGGCCCTCCCCACCAGCATTACCTCCATCTTGTTGGGATTCATCTTCAGGCGGCTTGCCCTCATCCAGCCCCCCACAGCTGTCAGACATTGGGTAAGCAACGAGACTGTGGGGCCTGAGTCCACTGAAAATGAGAGGTAGAGCTGTGTGTCATCAGCATATTGATGACAACACACTCCAAACTCTCTCACAACCTCCCCCAGAGGCTGCATATACACGTTGAACAGGAGGGGGGACAGAATAGAACCCTGCAGGACCCCACATGTGAGATCCCGGGGAGCAGATATACAGTCACCCAAGACTACACGGTGAGTCCTACCGGCCAGGAATGAGCAGAACCATTCAAGAACGATCCAGCCCACCCTGGCACGATCCCGCAGGTAAGTCACCAACAGCTCATGGTCAATGATATCAAAAGCAGCTGACAGATCTAACAAGACCAGAAGGGTCGACTGCCCCCGGTTTAAAGCATGACGGAGGTCATTGACCAAGGCCACAAGCGTAGTCTCTGTGCCATATCCCAAACGAAAGCCAGACTGAGAAGGGTCCAGGAAACTGACCCAGTCAAGATGGTCCTGGAGCTGCTGGTCCACCACCCGCTCAATAACCTTCCCTAAAAAGGGAAGGTTGGAGACAAGCCGGTAGCTGGCAAGGGCGTCGGCGTCAAGATTAACCTGACTTCTCACCACTCAGAACGGCTGCACTGGATGAGACTTTGCAGATGCTATGATAGCAGAGAAGAAAGTCTTCATCACCTCTATCACAGCCCCAGCATAGTCCTTAAAAAAACCATCTGTGCCGCAACTGGTTGGCTTCAGCATGAGTCGAGCACCACCTGCGCTCTAACCACCTACCTCCTGCTTCAGCTGCCTCAGGTCCTCCGTATATCACGGGAACCTGGGCTGTCGCAGCGGTGGGAGTGGACACCTGGGGGCAACCGTGTCAATCGCCATGGTCAAAATATCATTCCATAGGGTGACCAGGTCACCGACAGAGTAGCCGTCAAAGTCAGTGGGTATATCCCCCAGAGAGTTCTGAAAACCAATTGGATCCATCAATTTCCGGGGGCACTGGTCCACCATCCCAATCAGGGCATAGGAGGGCATGGATCTGGGATTTCAGTAAGTAATGGTCCGACCACAACAATGGTGTAACAACACCCTCAGCAATCGGACCCCCTGTTTCCAAGCTGGTGCAAAACATCAAATCCAATGGTTGTCCTGCCTCGTGTGTGGGGCCAGATATTATTCAGTATAGGTCTGTCATCGTCATGGCGGCCATGAACCCCTGCTCTGCTCCTAAAAGGCCAGACTTAGCATGTATGTTGAAATCACCTAAACCAATAAGTTTAGGTGACATCAACACCACCTCTGAGACCAGCTCAGATAGAGCAGTCAGGGAACCAGCTGTGCAGCGGGGTGGTCGGTACCCCAAACTATCCCCAGTTGAATCCAACACAAGGTGGACACACTATATTGGAGGAGTCAGGCACCAGATACCTTCTAAAGGTCAAGGTACTGTCACGCTGCACCCCTGGCCCCCAATCCTAGGCTAATGCTGCACCGAGTACCCGGCTGGCACCATCTGAGACAATATAGGTCCAGATGCTTCATCCAGCCAGATTTCTGCAATGCATATGAGGTCAGCAGCCTCAGCCAAAGGCTATTGTATTGGCCATTTTGGGATTGAAAATGAGAGCCGGGGGCAGGGGGGACATGTTTTATTTAGCTTTCATTAATGACCTTCCTGTCCTACCCTGCTGTGCTGGTCATTGTGTCGATTAAATCACAAGAACTCCTGTTTTATATTCAGAGAGTCAGGTTAGTCCAGTGGTTGGGTTGCTAGCTGAAGAAGAGGGTTCATTTCCTGACTGACAAGCCCTGGGCCAAGAGGTGTGGCTTCTGGGGCCAGAGACAGGGCTGTTGGGCCACAGCAATTCAGCTTTTTAAATAAATTAAACACTGGAACAATGACTCTCAGGCTTTTTGTGGATGAGATTTACCAGAATGTTTTAAAAAAACAAACTAGAATATTCCAAAAATAAAAAATTAAAAAATAAAAAGGACCTCGTGTTTCCAGGAGAAGGGGGAATCCCAGCAGCAGCAACAGGGATGACCTAAAGTTAGCAGTGCAGCAGTGGCAGCTGGCATGAAGTGGTCAGAAGCATCAGGAGAAAGAGAGGTGGCACAGCTGTGAGAAGCAATGCCGCTCCTATCCCATCTCAGCTCTCAACAGCACAGGAAGCCAGAACGAGCAGCAGGAGGGGACATGATAGGGGACATGACACTGGTGCACAAGGCTTGTGGGCACCCCAGGCCCCTGGAAGGGCTGCCACCACAGCCACCCTGCCTCCAGGCTGCCATAAATCTCTTTTGAGGCCTATCAGTGAGTCACAACCCACCGGTTGAAAACCAGTGATTTAGAAAAAAGGGTGAGGAAACTTTTCCCTCCCAGGGGCCACTTTGAAAATAAATGCCGAGGGAGAGTCCAGATCATGGAGCTGTGCCGCGGAGCTGTCCCTTTTCCTTGCGCTGATGCCCTCATCTCTGTTCCCTTACACTGAGTTAGTCTTTCGTTCAGTGCTTGGGAGTAGGGACTGGACCCAGGGACCAAATCCAGGAACTAGAAAGGGGCCAAATAAAAACTAGCCGTGGGCCACATGTGGCTTTGGAGTCTGAGGTTCCCCATCCCTGATTTAGAGCATTCATCTTCCACTCTATAAAACTCTTAAACCTGACTCTATGATCGGGCCCATTGACGACAACAGACCCACTCTTGAGCTTAAAGTTAAGCATGTGCTTTAGTTCTTTGTGTCCAGCGTGGCTCAGGCCCAAAGAGGGCAGAATCAGGGCCAGGACAGAGCAGGGTTGAAATCGGGGTCCAGGCAGCAGTCAGATCAAATATTGAATCCAGGCAGTGGTCAGGATCAGACCCAGAAGCAGGGTGCAGCCAAACCAGACACAGACTCAGAAGAGGAGCAAGCAGGACAGGGTTCAAGCAAGAGCCAGTCAGGACACAGGAAGTGACCCAGCTTTCTGTCTCTGCCAGCCAGCCTTGTATGCTGGCAGGAGCCAATCAGGAAGTGGAACAAGACTGGCGGCCAAGAGCAGGAAGGTAGAGTGCTTGATCAGCACAGGAGAGCCCTAAGGGGAAGGACCCCAGGCCCCGAGGACCCCCAAGGTGGCTGGTTCAAGCTCCAGTTCCTTACGCTTTGCTAGAGTACTTGGCACATTGCCGGGTCAAACTCTTGGCCAACAAACGATATCCACATTTGTTCCCAACACTAGAGCCTTGATCTTGGGAAGCTTTCGAGCCTACAAAATCCTTAAGGACATGCTTCCCTTTAAACACGTCCAGAGTCACATGGAAATCAAAGACGCTGAAATGATTTCACGGATGCCAGACTTCTCATGTGCTTAAAACTAAGCACGTGCATAAGTATTTTGTAGAAACAGGATTCATGTGTTTAGCACCTTCTTGCCCTAGATGCCCTGAGTCTTATCTGCACCCTATTGAAGACAATGGGAATGCTGCCATCGACTCCATTGGACTTTGGATAGGCCCCTTAACAAAGAGTCTACCAAGAATTATTCCTTTCCCAAGGGGATTGTGTAGACTTACGATGCTACTCTATTGTATTTTAATAATAATAAAAAAACCCTGACCTGAACAGTGGTGTCATCCTTGAACAGGGGAAGAGGCAAATTTGATGGGAGAGAACAAATGACAACCCTCCTTCCCTTTTGTTTCAAAACCCTCTGAAACCCCCTTTTTTCTCTCTTGCGAATCTCTGTTTCTCCTTTTCTTTCTTCTCCTTTCTCCTTCTTCTTTTTGAGATCTATGGGTCTCCCTTCGGAGGTCTAACAAGCTCAAGTACCTGAACCACTGAGCTGACATTTATTAGCAAGTTTTATCCTAATAAAAAAAGGGAAAGGGTGCTAGTGGGGGGCAGGGGAGGGGGAGCCGGACCGATATCTTTTTACATAAGTGACTCTGGAGCTTCCCTTGATGTTTTGGGTCATTATAAGCAATGACAGAATTTATTATTTCTAAGAAATGGGGAATCAAAAAGTGAGGAATCTGAATAATGTTTTTTTCTTTCAACCTGGCAAAAGACAAGTCCTTTAAACCAAGCAGACTAATCAAGAGCTCAAGGACTTTTTTCCATCTGAATAAGGAGAGCAATATAAAACAAAGCAAAGCTGATGATACAGTCGCTCATTACATTACTCCAATGACTTTACCAGAAATAAAGTTATCAGTTCCAATTGAATTCATTATGTCTCAGGGTCTGATCTATCAAAGGCGGAAGAAAATTACATCTTTAGCCGGCTCCTTTCAGGGGAAATTGCCTCTTTAAAACATTGTTCCTTAATCAGATAAGAGAGTGTGTTGCTGAAACCGTCTCTGATCAGGGTAAAAATTCAGGAAAAGACCATAAAATAAAAGATTACTTTAGGTAACAGTCTATTGTGTAGGAAGTCACAGTAAGAACCAAAAATAGATGAGATTTGATGTGCCTAGATGAATGAAGCTGGAAGGAACTTCAAGAAGCTGGAAGGAACCCCAAGGACATGCCTCCAAGTACAGCCCCCTACCATTAAAGCAGGATCCAGTGCATCTACACCAACTGTGGAGATCCAGGACTCAACCCCATGGCCCTGGTAGCTCTGAGCCAGTGGTGACTGATTACCACAGCACCCGACTCCAAGCCTTGCTGTCTCCCATTCCAGGTTCCCTGTCGTGTGCTGTGGCCACACCCACCATGCATGGCCTGGATTGGCTCCTTTCCCTTTATGAAGGAGTCCCAGCCCCCGTAAGAAGCTGGGCAGAGCAATGTAGGCCACTCCCTGTTGATTTGGCCTGTTGTAAGACTGCACTCCAACCTCCTGATCCAGCCTTCTGAGCCTGGGTTCTTCCTTTGCCCTGGCCCTGTTTCTAACCTGCATTCCTGTCCCTGTCCAGCCGTGTGTCCTACCCACCACACCTGCTTTGTATGGACTGATTTCCTAGAAATTATCCCCTTCGACCAACTTCCTAATTACATGCTTAGATTATCCCTCTGGCTGTTACTCATGCATTCATACCTGCTTCATGTCCTGACCCCGATGCCACCGCCTGATCCTGCAAACATTTACAGACATTAAACCCCTGATACCATCCTTGAGAGTAACCTTCCAGTGATGATGCCTAGTTTAGATAAGGCACCCTGCTATTGCATGGTGTGGTTGCTGAGAAGCGAAGATGTTCAGTTACATTCCTGAAAGTGGTGGGTTCGAGTCCTGATCACATTAGATAACTGCTTCTGCGGTATCCAAGTGCAATTATTGTTTTGCATTTCTATAGTGCTTTCAGGGTTCAGAATGCTTTACAATCCTTATTTAATTCATCCTCACACAACCAATCCTGTGAGGTAGGTCATTCTTACTCCCATTTGACCAATAAGGAACTGAGGCTGAGAGAGAGTGACCTGTCCAATGTCACCCATTGTGGCTAAGGCAGAATTGAAATCCTGATTTCCCAGATTTAAGTCCAACATTTTCACTAGGCTACACTGGCTTTTGGGCAGTTGACTCATATTGTTGGGGACATCATAGATAGTTGGACGTGAGTTTAGCCAAAGCACCCCCTTCTGCAATGATAACTAAAGAAATTGGCATACCTTAGCTATTGCCCACATTGTCGTGTTCCTCAGTAGGAGACCTGAGGGTCATATCTGGCCTAATTAGACTGCTCCTGTTACCCACAACACCCTGTCACACCCACGCAGATCAGATGAGTTTAGCCCTACTTAGTTCTTTCTCCTCTCATTCATCTTCGAAGGGAGGGGGAGCAGTAGCAGGTGGGGCTAAGCTCAACTTTCAGCTTCAGCAGCTCCAGCTGAGCTGGCTGTGAGTGGCAGGAAGCTGATACTAATGTAACCCTGATAAAACACAAGGGCCAATCTAAAATCTGTACCCCAGGCCCTGTAAAACCTAGAGCTGATATTGGAGCAAGGTGTACGTACATGTCTGTGCTGGTGAGACCTGGTGTTATACCACAGACAAGAAAAACGAACGTATGGGTTAAGCACTGAGAGACACGACCACACTACCATAGATGGCATACTCCAGATCCTGCCTAAGTTGATGTGGGGTGATTACCCAAACAGAAGACGCATGTGTGCATCTGAAAAATGCAGTTGGTATTGCAAGGTTTTAGCCATTTAAAACATTTTTACTAACTATCTGCTGCATCGTTCAGCTTTTCTTTTCTTCAGTTTCAGATTAAAGACAAATATTGGAGAAAAAAGGCAAAATTACAGTCCTCCAACAAGACACTTTGAAACACTGGGCATTTTTACACACACCTTAAATTTCTGGATTTTTCAATCTTCTGGGTTTCCAAGTCCATAAGTAAGTTCTGGATGCATTTTTCAAAACACACACACACTGCCCTGAGGCAGTTCCTGGATGCATTCTTCACACAAACACTGCCCTGAGGCAGCCTAAAGTAGCCGCAGCTGTAGACGTGACAGGCTGCCATGGAAACCAACTGACTGCAGCTGCCTGGAGCAAAGCAGTTTACCAGGAGAACCTTTTACGCACAAACGTTCTTGGAGAAGTTCTATGCAGAAGTTCAAGGAGCCTGATGTTTAAGATCTGGGTGAGTGATTTAGACACACAGAAAGTTCAGGATGTAACAGCAAACATGCAGGAGAAATGTGTGTGTAAAAACACCTACTGTCATCAGAATAAATTAAATAAACTTAAAAAAATATTTTTGTTAAATTCACCCATCCTAACCTAATGCACGTGAACCAGCATGATGTTTCTGTTTCCACTGACTGTCTCCATTTCCCCAACCCTATCACCATTAAATGAATAATAGTCAAGGAATGCAGCATGGTGTGTGTACTGTGAATAACTAAAGAATAAGATCCGACCGTTGTGTCATTTGGCTCTTCACTCAATTTCCTCCTCTGTGCAGTGTCAGTATAGATCAGGGACGGGGAATGTGGGGTCTGACTGCCAAATGCTGCCAGTGGCTAGCTTTAAAGTAGCCCCTTTCACTTCCTGGATCCACTCCCAACCACTGAAGAACTAAGCGCAGGGGTAAGGGAGAAGCGATGAAGGCACGCACGTAAGGAGAGGGGACAGATCCAGGGTAGAGATCCATGATCTGGACCCTCCTCTTCCTGTGTCCACCCAATAAGCATCCTGGAGATGAATTTCATTTTCTATGTGGCCATTGGAGCATGTACTCATTTTCAAAATGGCCCCTGGAAGGGAAAAGGTTCCCCACCTCCGACGGAGAGAATTTATTCAATTGGGCATGTTCTCCGGTCTGTAGCAGAAGTGCGTTGAAGAAGGAAGAAAAGGAGGATCTGTTTATTTATTCTACCATTGCTTTAGTCAGGGTGTGTGCTACCCTTTGTGTTAGGGGTGGTGGTGGTTTGCTTCATCGCCTTCCCATTTGTTTTTTCAGGCTAGGATATATTGGCGGTGGTTGTGTTGTTGTTGTTTTAAATGCAAAGAATTAAAAGATAAATTGTTTCCTCTTCCTCAACCCGTTAATCCATGAAGATCTCAGCCAATGATAACACTGGCAAAAGATCCAATTGTGCATGTGTACAGTCTGTGCTTAGGGATCAGACACTCCTGAAAGCATCCCCAAACCCAGAAGATCCAGGAAGGAATTGTGTAGAAAAAACCATCACATAGGGTGATAATAGACTCGATGAGGGCCCACTATGACCTGCCTGGGCCAGAGACTCACTGGGACATTATTATTATTATTATTATTATTAACATTTATATAGCGCCAGCCATGTACCTGGTGCTGTACAGAACATAGAATTAGACGTGGTCCCTGCCGGTGGCTTACAATCTAAAAGACAAGGAGGGGGAGACAAGGAGAGGGGACAGTGGGAGAGACAGGGGAGAAGACAAACAAACATTCAGGCAGATGCGAAGTCTCAGGTGCGTGTGCTTGGCTTGGTTACAATCAGGTTGGTTGCAGCGGTCTGCAGAGGAGGGCAGACAGTAAGTATACGGGGAACGACTAGCAGGCATTGGGAAAGGCGGCGAGGACAAAAATGGGACTTGAGGAGGGATTTGAAGGAGCGGAGGGAGGGGGCAAGGCGGATGTGGGCAGGGAGGGAGTTCCAGGCATGGGGGGCAGCGAGGGAGAAGGGTTGAAGGCGGTTAGGTGAGCAGGAGAAACGAGGGGGAGTGAGGGAGGGGACAGAGGAAGAGCGGAGAGCGCGTGCAGGAGTGCGTAGGGAGATTAGGTCTGGGAGGTAAGGGGGAGCTTGGTCGTGGAGTGTTTTGAACGGTCCGCCAGATGTGGGCTCAGTGCTGCCCCAGCCTGGGTCATTGGCTGGCCTGGAACTTGTCCCCCAGATGATCCCAGCCTGGCCCACAGCCTGGGTCAAGGGCTGCCCAGGCGGGCTAACATGGGCCATAGTGGGCCAGTGCATTTATTTCGGGCCCCATCCCAATATTGGCTGTCATGGCTGCCCATCATGGCTACCTGTGATTGGCTGTCATGGCTGCCTCTCATGGCAGGGGGTGCCTGGTCACACGTTTGTTCTGTTTGGTGGGGCCGAGGAGTGCTTTCTGGCTGCCCAGTTTGGCGCACGTCAGTTCCATGTCGCAACCTGACCCCGCCAGGGGTGTGGAACCTTTTCCCTCCCGGGGGCCACTCTGAAAGCTTGCACAAGCTCGGAGGGCTGCACAGAAGTTGGGGCAGGAGTGTTTAAGGGATGTACTCAAGGAGAAGAGGGCCCAAATCATGGATCTGTGCCATGGAACTGCCCCCTGTCCTTGTTTGCACGGCCTCCTCTCTGCTCCCTTCTCTGGAGCTCAGTTTTTCAGTGATTGGAGGTAAGAACTGGATCCAGGGGCCAGATCCAGGAAGTGGAAAGGGGCCACATAAAAACTTGCTGTGGGTCGCATTTGGCCCCCGGGCCTGAGGTTCCCCAACAGTGGTGTAGCTGGTAAGCCAGCTGCACATTTATTGTCACCCATAATTTGCCCCATGACCATCAGCTGAGTGTAATCAGTCTCCTAGGTTTTCACCCACTAACTCAGAATGTCTCAGGGTAGAGGATTCACCGCACCTCGCTGCGCTGTGAGATTGGCAAACATCTGCCAAATCCACCGGGACGCAATCTCAGCATCCCAACCAGCAGAGGCAGTGGATTCTGGAGGCTTGGGGAGACTTAGTCTTCCAATATGAACTGACTCCAGTCACCTGTGTGCTCCTCCCACCGAACCCCACCGCACCCAGCTCAGCAGCTGGGGAAAAGTGGCCTTTCCAAAACAGAGCCATGAGCTGCATTTGGGGCAGTTGAGAATGAGTTTCTGAATCAGCAGCCACATGCACAGTGTAGCTTGTAGCTGGGCCACGTCCTTTTCCAAGGAGGAGGGTGGCTAAAAAATTGCCAATGCAACCCACAGCCTTGGACGTTTCAAACCCAGAACTCACCTGCCACTTAATAGTAACCTCACTGACCCGCTTGATTGAGAGAGATGATGATTAAGGGAATGGGAGAAAGGCCTATGAGGAGAGCGTGAAGGAACCAGGCATGTTTAGCCTAGAAGGAAGAAGATTAAGGGAAGCGGGGATTAATTTCCATTTTCAAATAGGCAAAAGGCTGCTATGATAAGCAAAATGGTGCTGTGGTGAAGCACTGGGCTAAGTAGTTGCAGGAGCAGGCCCAGTGAGCCAGCCCGCTTCACCACTTGCATACCTGGAATTGGCCCCTTAAGAGTAAGCCCAGTGCCCAGGGAGATCATGTGACCAGAGTGGGTGGGTCATGCGACCTAGGCTGGGGCTATGTAGAGGGGGCTAGTCCAGCCTAGCTCAGTGTTAGCATGGAGACAGTAGGGGAACAAGCCAGCTGGTGCCACCTTGCTGCCGGGGAGGTTGGCAGTAGCCCTAACCCTGCCCGACGAGTGGCAAGGGGTTCAGAAGGCCTTGGGGACAGGGCCTTAGGCCACTGGGCTTTTGCAACCCCCAGGGGTTTGTAGAGAGGGAGTCCAGCCAAGGAGGCCCAGGCACCATAGATCAGCTGAGGCTCAGGGTGGGAAGGTAAGCCCAACAATGAGGCCAACAAGTTTCACCTGTATGCTCTGAAGGCTTGAGTGACTGAAGGTGGGAAGGGAGAGGGGACAGTAGCCAGCTGAGTTCCCACAGAGGGAACAGTGACAGGGCAGACCCAGGACCATCATGGGAGCCAGGAGGGGAATACCCAGGGCAGTGGGGCCCAAGGGCCAGGAGCCAAGCTGAAATGAGAGTAGGCCGGGGTCACCATAGTGGAGGATTGGGTCTTAGAGGATCCTGAGCTACAGGGAGGTGGCTGAGCTGGTAGCTTACAGGAGTGGTAGGTGGCAGGGGGCGATCGAGTGAACAACCTTACGTCAACACCCACCTCCAGGCCCAGTGGAGAGGCCTAGTGGCAGTGAGTAGGAGACCCCAGTGGGAGGGGGGTGATGCTCTGGTGATGTAACGCCGGAAAGGGAGACGGCATTGAGGTGTCAACGTACCACCTCCAAGGGAGAGGCCAAGAGGATGACTTACCACCAGAAAGGGAGAAGGCATCGAGGCACTGATGTATCATCTCCAAGGTTGAAGTCAGGGTCCTATCATCAGCAACCCAGTTGGGGAACCCCTCTAGAAGGGGGGGGCATGAACAGTGTAAGAAGTCCATTGGCAGAGGCCCAGGGCTGGAGAATCCCACACCAGGGTCTAATTCCCTAATGACAATAATATTAGTGTCAAGTAACACCTGTGACTGGTGTTGGAGGCGTCCCACAGTGAAAGGTGGAGAAAAACAGTGAGTGCTACAACAAGGAGAAGACCACCAAAAGAGAGAGTAAAACCATCCAAGGGGACCAAAAATCAATGAGTGACATGGGTCCTCCAAGGATGTATGATTGGACTGAGGTCTGTGATCCTTCACAGATGCCCTAATGTTCTGCTTGGCCACTGAGAATAGGACTATAGGTAATGTGGTATTACATGAAAGGAGAAAAGATTTAGGCAGAACTTTAGAAAGAATTTTCTAACTACTAGGACAGTTAGGCAGTGGAATGAATTGCCAATAGATGTTGTGGAGTCCCCTCCAGTGGACGTCTTTAAAAATAGGTTAGACAGGCATCTCTCAGAGGTGGTGGAGGTATGGTAGATCCTAATTAATGGCCGTGTGCGTGTGCGTGTGTGTGACCTTTGGGGTTCCTTCCAGCTCTGTTATTCTACCCAATTCAAGCCAGTTTAGCTTTGAATGAAACCTGCGTGGAGTCAAGGCTAAAAAAGGTAGACTTTGAGCTTATGAGAATCCTACCCTAAGACTAGAAATGAAACAGGATCTGCAAAAATGGGTATACCTATTTAAGTTATGGTACATGGTTCAACCTGGTAATGTCAGGTGCTAATCAGTACCTAATTAGTAGGGGTGGGAATATCGGCATTGGATAAATCCGATACACCCGATAATCAGGTATATTGGATGAATCTGATAATCCGATAATCACCGGTATCGGCATACCAGATTTTTAATATTGGCCGCTTTACTAGTTTTTTTACATCGCGGCCATTGAAGTAAATGGCCACAATGTAAAAAAACTGGTAAAGCGGTCAATGTTAAAAATCCGGTATGTCGATACCGGTAAATCCGATACCAGGGAGATCCGATACCGATAAATCAGGTATGCGGTATTCTCCCCGGTGTCCCACCCCTACCAATTAGTACCCAGTCGGGTTACCTGATCAATCAAAATACCATCTATCATCTCAATTTTCCAATTTTAAGTACCGGATTTCCAACTTACTATCCTGATTTCTCTCTACATTCATCCTGATTTACCGATCAGAAAACAGTTATTGGTAACTCAGAAACCTAGTATTTTCAGGTAACTTGATTACCTGGCATTTTGGGGCAACCACTCTGCATGCTCTGAGGGCTTCACCGAAGGTGAGGTCTGAAGAGAGAGAGCAATCCCAAAAGGGGAGAGAGGACGGCAGCTAGATGAGTTCCCAGAGATAGGGGCAACAGCGAAGACCCAGGACCATCATGGGAACCAGGAGGGGATTACCCAGGGCAGCGGGGTCCAAGGGTCAGGAGCTAAACTGAAATGAGTCCCCCTTGTGGAGGATTGGGGCATAGAGGATCCTGTGCTACAGGGAGGCAGGAGTGGTAAGTGGCAGGGGGCGATCGAGCCAACAATCTGAGCGCCCACCTCCAGGCCCAGTAGAGACTTGTGCACTGAGTTGGGTACCCATTGCAGTACTCAAAAATGCAGCCAGTAGCAAATGTTCTACCCATTTCAGCTCTAAAAAGCTTGTATTTGCATCAAATACAAAGGTGACCCTGGATCACCCAGAAACATGATCTGCTCAAATGGATGGTCAATCAAATGTAGAGATATCCTGCTTGAAGGGGATGCCTTGGCCGGTGGGATTGCATCAGTGAAGAAAGGAAGAACATATTGCCAATGGAGGAATCTAAAAATAAGTGCTTTATATTTCCCCTAAGGAGCGTTGCACATTTTATTATAAGAGAACAACACTAATGAAGCAAGAAAGGGTCACACTTTCCTTCCAAGAAAGCTAGGCTTGTATTTAAAATAGCTTTCACCCATGTTTGTATACCTACGCGGTCCTCATCCTTTCTCCCCTTTTCTGTTTGTAACATAATTCCTCGCCTTGGATTCATTTTTCAAAAGGATAGTTCAGCGATATAAAAGGAGCTATCTTAATAGCATTAGATGAATAGAGCCATGCAGAAATGTGGTAATTGCAACAGTGCCAACGGGGTTTGTTATGGAGAAGCCAAAAGATTACTTCAAAGAATCACTGGAGGAACCTGTTAATCCCCCTGATCTGCACAGATACAATGGGATAAATTACAGCGAAAACCAGAGTTCCGGCTCCAAATTGCTCACAGAATAATTCCAATCTCACTTTCCCCCGTATGCAACAAATCAATGCAAAGACTTTATTTGCGCCTCAGATGAACCTGAGAAATAGTAACCCAACCAACCAACCATTGTTTTTCTCCTTCTGCTAGCAGGGCCCCAATTCTGCGATGAAGAAACCCAGATACTCGAAGCAGAAAAGCCAGTTTCTGCGAGCAGAATAAATTATGCAAATAAACGACATCCTACCAATTATGCAAGTTTAGAATGGAAATTAATTTCCCAGCATGCCATTGGATCAATCCTCAACGTCTCAGGGCCAGTCCAAAGTCTGCACCCACCCCGTGCATGCTGCACACAGGCTGCATGCAATGCACAATGCACATGCATGATGTATACATGGCGTGTGCACGGCATGTACTGGGTGTGCTGTGCACTGTGCACTCAGGTTGTGCACACCCGATGCATGCATGTTGTGGCTGCATGTGATGTGCACTAGTCCTGAAACGAGGAATCTCAGTAAGTGCTGCTTCCATCAGAAGCAAGGCATTTGCCGAGATTCACATGGAAGCAGAAACGTACCAGCTTCCCTGCTGTTTTTGCCTTTTTCTGTTATTTTTTGCAAGATGAACAGGGTTGCCACCGACCAGTCCCCCAAACCCGTGTCTTCCCCGTGCGCATCTCCTAGAGCTGCGGAGACAAAACTTGCTGGATTTTTGTCTAATCCATCTCCCTACAGGACAGTTTCTCGTAGGGTACTAAAATCCTGCAATTCCAAGTAAAGAGAGTAGGGAGCTGTGGATGCTCAGCATGTTTGAAAGCAGATGCTTCTCCGTTCTCTGTTCTAAACCCTCTGTTGGGGGTGTGGGTGTGACAAAACACAGTAGGGGGCGCTATACAGCGAAGCCACCCGCCTTACTGGGTTAGGTTTAAAGATCGCTGCCACCACCGGGAACCGGGAAACTAGAGGGATTCACACCTTCCTGGATATGTGAACCCCCAACAGAACTCTGGCTCTTTGCCCACAGCTCCCCTGGTACCCCTCTTGTTGAGGTCAGTCGCCCTAGAGTCGCTCTCCGTAGGCAGAGCTGCAGAAAACTGTGTGTATTGCAAGGACTCCCCTTTGTGGGTATAAATCCTTCTAACCTTTAAAGGTACCATAGCCTTTTTCTTTCCAGCCGCTGGTTCTTAAACTACAGGCATAGACACATCCGTTTTACAAAACAAAAGAGGTGCTTTATTTGACAAAAGCAGAAAAACAGGTTTGGCAACGAGGCTAAGGGAAAAGGCTTAGGAAAAAGGTAGAAGCAAACTTAAAACCTTTACCTTCGTACTTTAAGAAAATTGCACTCGCCAGGTCTTGGGGTACATATGACCCCTATGGGAAAAACCCATTATAGGTGGGGGTCTATTTTATCCCCAAAGCATAGTCTGTGTCCCACACCTTCAAACTAAGCCCTGGGAGCGCGCGCGCGCGCGCACACACACACACACACACACACACACACACACACGAAAGAGTCTGTTTTATGGGGATTGTTTTCACTCCACAAATTCACCCCAAATGCAAATTCTCTCCTGCAAATTACTGGCTCTGCCTTATAGTCAAGCTTTTCTAAGGACAGTGGAGTACAATCAGCACCTTTATAGCCTGCTATTTGCATTTCTTTTGTTGTTGCCTAGGATGCTTCAGGGTTTGTTCGCATTTCTTTGTTTGCCTAGGATTCTTGTCTCCACAAACTGACCCCAGAAGGGAAACTTAAACCTAGGCTGAAGAAATGAAATCTAACATTCCCTGACTTCTTGTCTCCACAAACTGACCCCAGAAGGGAAACTTAAACCTAGGCTGAAGAAATGAAACCTAACGTTACCTGAACAA
>QEPC01002388.1:17103691-17126085 GCA_003113815.1 Sphenodon punctatus | reverse complement strand
TCTCTCAGATTGTAAGCCCTAGGGGCAGGGACCATGTCTATTTTATTACTTTGTAAAGTGCCAGGTACACTGCTGGCGCTATATAAATGTTTGTTAATAATAATAATAATAATAATAATAATAATAATAATAATAATAACTTCCTCCATGAACACAATTTCTCTTCTCCCTCCTGAATTTCAAATCCCTTCCAAAACTTACCTCTTCCATCAGGCTTTCTCTAATGCCCCGTCCTCTGCACTGACTTCTCCCTGATGCTTTTTCTCTTCCACCCTTTCATCCAGGGTCCCCTTCTCTCTAGTAACTAAGCATGTGCATCTACGACTTCTCAGCTTTGTTAGAGTATCTCTGGCCCTTTTTACGCGGGCCATGGTGCGGGGGGGGAGGGGTCAGTGTGCGCTGTGGTCTGTGGGTGGAAGGAGGGTGTAGACGGGAGCAGACTTATCTACCCCCACCCCCCACCCATCAACATGCACAGAGCAACTGCCGTTTTTGCCGGTTGCTCCGTGCATGGGGGATGGGTGTAGATGGGTGTGCATGCATGTGTGCGGGAGTGTACATGCATGCACACTCGCCTGCCACGGGATTTACACAGCTGTTCATGCATGGGTGCCCCCCGTGTAAAAAGGGCCTCTGTCTCTCCCTATGTCCCCTTCTCTCGTAAAACATAAGAACATTAGAAGTGCCAGCCTGGGTCAGACCAATGGTCCATTGAGCCCAGCATCCGGTCTCTGACAGGGGTCATTCTTAGTCGCTTTGGAGAAGCGCCCAATGGGTCAAATGGACCGATCCATTTCCTGCTGTTCGCTCCCAGCTCCCGATAGGCCGAGCTTGCATCTCCCAACCTAATAGCCATCGATTGACCTGTCCTCCCAAGAACGCATCCAGTCCTTTCTTTGAACCCAGCTACGCTACTGGCCTTGATCACCTCCTCCGGCTACAAATTCCACAAGTTAATTGTACGTTGTGTGGGGAAAAAATAATACTTTATTCGTTTTAAATCTGCTGCCATCTAGTTTCATGGAGTGTCCTCTAGTCCTAGTGCTATTTGAGAGGGTCAATAGAAACTCCCTATTTACTTGTTCTATGCCACTCGTGATTTTATAAAATTCCATCACAGCCCCTCTCAATCATCTCTTCTCCAATCTGAAGAGCCCTTAACCTAGCAAGCCTCTCCTTGGGTGGGAGCTGTTCCATACCCTGTCTTCATTTTTGTCACCCTTCTCTGTACCTTTTCCAGTTCGACTATACTTTTTTGAGATGGGACGACCAGAACTGCACACAATATCCAAGCTGTGGTCATGCCATAATAGTGGCATTATGATATTTTCTATTTTATTCTCTGAATAATTCCTAACATTCGGTTCACCTTGGCCCTTTTCACACAGACACTCTAACGCTGATAAAACGAGCGTTACATTTTATTAGCGCACACCTGCAGCCCTGCAACATGTATAATCAAATGTAACACCCATTTTATCAGTGGGTGTTTTTACACACACATTTCTCCTGCATGTTTGCTGTTACATCCTGGACTTTCTGTGTGTCTAAATCACTCGCCCAGATCTTAAACATCTGGCTCTTTGAACTACATAGAACTTCTCCCAGAACTTTTGTGTGTAAAATGTTCTCCTGGTAAACTGCTTTGCTCCAGGCAGCTGTGGTCACTTGGTTTCCATGGCAGCCCCTCACATCTACAGCTACTTTAGACTGCCTCAGGGCAGTGTGTGTGTGAAGAATGCATCCGGAACTTACTTGTGGACTTGTAAACCCAGAAGACTGAAAGACCAGCACTTTAAGGTGTGTGTAAAAAAGCCCAGTGTTAAAGTGTCTGTGTGAAAAGGACCCTTTTTGTCTGCTGCCACAAACTGAGCTCAGGGTTTCAGTGAATTGTCCACAATGACTCCAAGATCTCTTTCCTGCGTGGTAACCCCTAATTTTGAATCCAGCATTGTGTATGTATAGTTTGGATTATTTTTCCTTATGTGCATCACTTGGTACTTGTTCCTTGTCTCTCCTAGATTGTTAGTTCCTTGGGGTAGGGCTTGTCTTTTAATTAATGCTTGATTGTACAGTGCCCGGTATGTTGTTAGTGCTATATAAATCAATACTACTACTACTACTATTAATTAATAAATATAATAATAACAAAAGAGACCAAATATCCACTTTGTCAAATCCAAATGGAAGTGGGTGAATTAATTTGTCAGGTACAGGATTTGTCACAGCTATTTGTGCCGGCTTTAATAGAAAACATGAAACGTGGTCCTTTTCCCCACCCTCCTCCCTTGTGGAACTGAAAACAGACACTTAAAACAGACACTCTTAGGCCCATCCTAACTTTCCAGGCTGCCTGTAGCCCTTCTGAGCTCTCTATTGAAGCTGACTGTGTATGGTTTTCAAGAGGCTCGCTCTCAGAATTGGTCGCTTCCTTTCACAAGTGGTCCAAATTAAGGCTCTGACGCTTCCTGTGTGTAATGAAATTCCTGCAAAAATCAAACCGCTCTTCAGGAAGGGTGAGCGGCAGGTCAAACCTACCTGCTGAAGCCACGAGTTTTGAGCTCAGCCGAGTTCATCCTGGAGTCTGGAGTGCAGATTTCTTTCTACAAACACAACATAAACATTGTCAAGGAGGAATTAAAAAGATCCATAAAAAACCATGTGGGCCTGTAAATCAGGTCTACTAGCTAGCAGGTCAAACAAATAGCGATAATTGCCATCCTTTTTCTTTTTTCTTTATGTTGGCATTGCTGTTGTCTTTAAAAAAGAAAAATAAAGAAAACAGGGCTTTTTCTTCTGAGACAAGGAGAAACGCTTCATTCCCAGGCACAGAAGGAGACTGAATACATTTTTGACTCAACCAAATCAAAGCTGACCCTGTGGTTGAAGTTGATGAAAAAAAAGTAAAATTAGAGAAACAGAAAACTTGCCCTGCCCCCTCCTCTGCTGCTAATGGTAAAGGAACTCCAGCAAAGATAGTGTGAAAAGGCAATGAAAACGATTGTGTTCTCCCTGACTGGATCTTATCGTTAATATAACATTTAACAGACAGCGGCCTCAAATGGAAGCCAGCCGTTGCCTCTCTTGAAACAGCTTTTCTCCTTAACCAACCTCCCCTCTTCTGTGCAAGATAAACATTTCAGAAAGCGAAGTGTAAATGCAGTAAAAAGTTAGCAAGATGCAGCATGGACTTGAACAGTATCAGGGGTTGAAAATGCAGATAAATATGGGAACTAGAGATGAAACGATTACTGCCCATCATATTCGTGATTATTATTCTCCAAGAATTTCTGAGACGAAGCAGAACTCTGATATGGTTCAGTTCTGATGCAGTTTGGATATATTATTATTATTATTATTATTATTATAAACATTTATATAGCACCAGCCATGGGCCTGGTGCTGTACAGAACATAGAAATAGACGTGGTTTGTTTCAAGGTTGTTCAGGTCGGGGGTTCAACTCAGGGAGTGGGGGCGGGGGGGGGCTGGTTTGTTTTGTGCTGTTTGGTTCAGGGTTGTTGGGTTTGGTTTGCTTTCTGGGTAGTTTGGTTTGTGTTTGGTGCTTTTTGGGTGGTTTGGTTTGTGTTTGGTCCAGTATAGGGGGTGGGGGGACAAGTTTGGTTCATGTTTGGTCTGGTTTGTAAGAGGTTCAGTTAGGGGTTCGACTGGAAAACTGAACTAAGGAACAAACAATTGAATCAACTTGGACAAAAGCCTTAACTCAACCGAAACTCAACTGGGACTGAACAACGTAACAGAACTGACAACCAAACTAGACCAAAGAAACGACCACAGATGGCCAAACAGAACACGAGTGAGCTAAATCAAATATTCACCCACGAGGCAGGCCATATACCTGGTCTGACAAACTTGAATCAGAGCACCTAAATCCGATGGATAGATCATTCCTGATGGATATTTTTTTCACCTCTAACAGAAACTGAGACCTTAATTCCTGAACCACAGTCCTGAACTAAAGTCACTGTAACTAGGGAATTGGACCATGAAAGTTAACCACAAAACCGGAATACTGGATATTACTGTTTGCCACATTACCAAACCTGGTCTGGAGGGAGGGAGTACCCCCCACTTTAAAAAATAAAATAAAATATGGGCAAACTGGATATCCACCAGACACTAATTGGATACTGGCGGATACCACAATATCCAACTGGATTCTGGAAAGTAACGAATACTCATTGTTACTGTGTATGATTATTATTTTGTTTATTGGTTTTTTGTATAATAGGATTATGGCAAAAGCTGATCCTTAATAAACTCATCAAATACTCATTTCAACTCTAATCAGGATTGGTACTGGGGTAAGCTGTTCAGGACCTAGGCCAGAGCAACAATGGTGGTGGCAGAGGCAAGGCAGTGTCAAGGTATAGGCCAAGGGAACAGTACAGTGGCCTGCTTACGCCAACCCGATACGCGGCACACAACCAGAACGTGCGTGGTGCACATGTGGTGCCACGCACGCAGCACAGCTGTGTGGGGTCAAAGTGCAACCCTTGGCCTATGCGACCTGCCCCGCGCATCTGTGCTGCACGCAGGGCACTGTGTGTGCATCTGAGTGCCCGCGTTCTGGCTGTGCGCGGCACCTCGGGGTCAGCATAAGCAGGCCACTGGATTGTCCCCCAAGGGTCTGTTCTGTGGAAACAGTCCTGGAGAGGGGTGACAGCGAAGGGGATAATTCCAGAGGCAATGTCCAATACCAGAGCGAGGAGACAAAGTCTGGAGATATGTTCATAGGAAGTCTAAGTAAGGGTGGAGAAGAAGCAAGGAGCAGAGGCTAGAGGACTGGTGAAGGAATAAGAAGTAAGACTAAAGGCCACTTTCAGACATCCCCCCGCCCCGCCACACACATATTCTGGGGGTGGGGATGCGCAGCCAGGATATGCACGCGAGGATTGGCTGGTCTGAAAGCCACCCCCGTCCATGTGGCTTTTCCGGCAGACGCGCGCAGGGATGCAGAGCCTGTTTTCCTGTTCTGCATTCCTGTGCGTATCTGCCGGCAAAGCCGCGCGTGGGTGGGGCTTTTAGACCAACCAATCCCTGCACATATCCTGGCTGCGCATCCCCCCCCCAGCCAGAATATGCACGGGGAGCGGGGAATGTCTGAAAGTGGCCTTAAATTCAGGAAGGGACACAGGAGCTCAAGGACCACAACAGAGAGTCAGACAGCAACAGCTAATGAGATACCTGTTGCACAAGACAAAGTGCTGGTGGTGACCTGGAAGTATTTATAGACTTCCTCAACCAGTCAGATCAGGGGTCAGGCTTGTTCAAACTGAGTTGGTAGAGGCAGGTCCAGGAGGCTCAAGGGCTACAGTGCTGACCGTGCAAATTCCCCCTTCACGCCACCCATTGGCGGCGAAAACAGAGTTGTCGCATCCCAGCAGGGGACGCAATGAACACGACCCTTACAAAAAGGGAGGGGGTGCTCTCCTTGAGCACCACTTCCTTTCTCTCCGGGTCACTTGCAACCCACGCGGCAGTGTGTTGCGCCACGGGGGTGAAATTCAAGGAAGCCCGCATGGCGGGAAGGGAATATTTGGTTCCAGCAAGGGTTGCTAGGCGACTCTCGCTGGGAAGAGCACGAAGAACGCGCAGCTGATTGGTGCACCGCCTGAAAGGGGCGGTGCACAGAACGACCTCCCCCGCTCGCCTCTTCAGTCAGGAGGCAGCAGGAAGCCGAGCAGCACCCTCCCACCCTCCCCATGAAACACTGTGGCTTTGCGGTCGCTTAGTAGGGCCAGGAAGGAATTTTTTGCGAACCACATTATTTGGCCTATTGGTTGTTCGTTTTTTTGCCTTCCTCATAGTGTTTTGGGATATTTGGCTAATTGAATTTGTCCCATCGAATTTGTCATGGCTGCTATTTAGTTGAAGTTTGTCGCACTCTGCAGGGGCCCAGCACCTGAGTTAGGTAGGTTAGAAGATTAATTGGGCATCTCCTTAAGAGATGAGGGAGTGATACCAGCTGCAAATGCTGGGTATGGCAAGCGGCGGAGTCAACCTCTTGGGAGAAGTGCCGCGAGGGCTGTAGGGACATGTACTGTCCCCGGCTTAATGGCACTATCCTCCTTCCTACGGCCTACACGGGCCATGGTCCCCCTCCCCACAATTGCGGTATCGGGAGAGGGAGACGTTCAGAACAGTTAAGAGGGATTGGTACCCGATGGGATATCGGGCCAATCCCTGAGTTGTGTTCATGTGTTTATTATGGGTGCTGGACCCAATTCACCTGAGCGAATTGCCCCTACCATTACAATTCGGAAAAGTAATCTGTTACAAATAAAGAGTGCGGCCATTTGAATTCCAACTATACTGTGTCGTGTCTCATTTGGGTAGAGGGGTGCGTCGACAACTGGGTCTTGGATAGCTTGCTGGATAAGAACAGTACCTTCAGAGCCTGTAGCCCTGGATTGAATTCCCAGCAACCTTGATGATAACGGAGACCTAAAAAGATGCCTTTGGGTTTGTACATGGTTATTCACCACACGGGCTAATTAACTCTGGAGAAGCATTTGTGTGAAGGCTGAATTTGTGGTAAGCAGTCCTCCAGCTTATACTCCTTTGCGGTCACTCAGGAGTACTCTGGTCACCAATGTGTTTTCTGTGATCTTCTATCAGCTGTGATTTCTGCTATGATTTACTAGATGTGATTAGAGCACATGCTCTCTCCTTCCACTAGGCTGTGATGCAAGCTTGCAGTAGAATCATGAAATCATGGGACTGTAGAGTTGGAACGGCGGTCCTGGATCATAGAGTTCAACCCCCTGCCCTGAGGCAGGATACACCAAACTTAAAGCATCCCTGGCAGATGCCTGTCCGGTCTTCTCTTGAACACCCTCAGGAAAGGAGTTTTCACAACCTCTCTGTACAGCTCGTTCCTCTGCTGAACCATTCTAACAGTCGAAACGTTTTAACCTGAACTGATCTTCCTGTAACTGAAAGGCACTGGGGCTGATCCCAAGCTTCGCAGATGAGCGCGTGCAGCCCGCGCGTACCCTCATTACAGGGACTGTGGTGCGTGCTCAAACTGTGCAGAAATCACACGGAAGCCACACACACGTCTGATTTCCAGATTGCGCCTAGTGTTTCCTGTCCTGCTTTCGGTGGCCAATGTTCTTCATCTTTATTGCGTCTTTTTAAATATTTGGAAACCGGCAACATGCCCTCCCTTAATTTTGTAGGTTTGTGGCACTTTATTCTAGAGGTGAAAGTATTGGTGGTGCTACTGGGGTGGTGGTGGAGGGGTTGGGTTATCCCCCCCCCCCAAGTGAAACACCTGGTTGCAAATAACCACGCTCTGTGAATTTCATGGGGGCAAGGCCTAAAATGGACTTTGGAGGCATCCCAGAGAGAAAGGGGGCACGGGGTGAAATTGACTTTGGGAAAAATACCAGGAGTTAGTTGCAGCTGTTATTTTCGAACAGCATGGTATAAACACAGGCCTCCATGTGACCAAACCAGAGAGTCTGCTTTATTTTTACAAGGCAAATTCTTGAGGGCAGAACCACAGGGATTGTCCTAGACTGAGGCCAAAACTATGGCAGAGCAACCCAAGTACATCGTTCTCAAAGCTGTCTATAATGTTTTGTTGCTGTTGTTGTTTTTCTTTTTTTAATAAATGTTTCTCTGGAGTATTTCCACCCCATTCCATTCAGACATGTTCCTAAAACTAATTTATGTTAGTCCGTTTCCATTTTACTACTATACGTTTTCCAGACTCTTTTTTTTATAATTTTTATAGCACGTGCAGTGTTTAAAGGGTTTTATGATCCTTATCTGGTCCATTGATCATAACAGCCCTCACAGATCATTGTTACTCCCATTTTACTGATGGGGAACTGAGGCTGAGAGATAGTGACTTGCCCAAAGCCATCCAGTGAGTTCATGTCTAAGACAGGATTTGAACACTGGTCTCCCACGTAAGGAGCTGCCTAACTGAGTCAGACCAATGGTCCATCTTAGCCCAGTATAGTCACAACTTGACATGGTGGAAGGGTTTCAAATCCAGCTCTCCAGGGTCTCTGGCAGAGGCCTCACCCAGGCATGCTACCTGAGACCCTGCAGGATTCTCAGCAGATGCCTCACCCAGGCATGCTAACAGAGATCCTGAATCGGAGATACCGGGATTGAACTTGGGACCTTATACATGCAAAGCATGCATTCTAGCACCTGAACCATGGCCCACCCCAAGTTTGAGTCCAGCACCCTACCTGCTAGGTTAAACTATCTCTCTCTTTCTGTTTTTCATCCCATCTGATCACAGCCAACAGTTGTGGTCAGCTAAAGAGGGATCCAGATTTTAGCCTCTACATAGAAAACAGCATCAGAATTGGCCCCGAAAGGGCTCAGTCCTCCAAAGCGCTTAGAGATTCTTGTGGGGCTCTGAGTAGCATTCTAAGATTCCATTGGACAAGACTGGTACCCCACTGTCTGCCTTGAGTAAGGGACAGCATTTAGCTGTACTCTCCCAGATGTTCGGACAAAATCTCAAATCATATCTGCAAATAAGATGTGTTCCAGGTCCCACCCCCACCCCCAATTTCTTAGTCTGAAGACTATGATATCTGAAGACTCAGATGAATGACTGTAGGTCTAAGGTCAGAGAGTAATTATCACAATTCTGGTGAGAAATTGACCGCACAGAGGGCCTCTGTCCAACAAAGGATGGCCAGCTCTAACGGTTTGGATCCTGACTCTCCTAGTTTGGCCTATAGAAGTGTCGGGGTCTAAACCACAAGAGGTGGCAACTCTAGTCCTCCATGAACTTGAGTAGGCAAGGTCAATTACCCCTCTTGTCATGCCCCATCACCATTGCCTCCAATGACCTAACTACGGGCTTGCTGATGCATATGGAGATGAAGGCAAGGCTCCACCCATTCTAAATCCATTCACAACTGCAATCACATATCCCGGCAGAAACAAGGCCCACCCCTCCCCACTCCAATACACCCAGTGATGTCTCACACTAGGTATTATATGACTGCAGGCTTCTAGTGGCAGTGCATGTCTCCTGCTTCTGGCTGGATGTCTGGAATGGTCAAGACCTTGTCCCAGATAATGTGTCCTCACTGTTGTCTTCCCAATGCTGCCTCTTTCTTCTCCACTATTTAGGGGGAACTTAGCTCTGTCCCAAGGTTGGAGCCACCTCCTTTCACTCTTCCCTCCAGTACTAAGGACAGCTCCTTGCACAGGCCTGAGTTGCAAGAGCTCCTTCTGTTCCCGTGGTTTGTAGCAGACTGTGTGGAGTTCGAAGTCTGCTAGTTTTATAGCACTAGAAGGGGGTGTGGCCAAGAGCAATGGGAAGGTCAGCCTTAAGAGGCTAGTGCCTGCTCCATCATCACAGCACTGCACCCTAATCAATACAGTAAGGCCCAGAACCCTTTACCTCCAAGTTGCACCCCTGCAATAGCAACCCATCAATGGCTACCCCATCTTCTGCAGGATCTAAGAGAACACCAGGACCCACCATCCTGGACACAGATGTGCTTCAGGGGCAGGAGTGGAGGAAAACTTAGACAGGACCAAATCAGGTTCAGAGCAGAGTATGAAAATCCACCCAGCTTCCTGTGACCACTGAGTGTTCTTATATATTGAAGCAGGCAGCCGGTTGGGAAACTGGAGGCTTGGTAAAGGTGTGAGAAGCAGGCCCTACAAGGCAGACATTAGGACAATATTAAGGTGCAGTGGTGGCACCACTGATCTGATAAGAACCCCAGAGATGCTGGTTCAAGGCCTGGTTCCTGATGGCTAAGAAGCTCCTTTGAACTTCCTACCTAGATTTGCCTCCCCTCTGGGATTTGATCCAGAATTTCTGGACTTTGGGGGAAGTCCTTTCTCCTGGTCATCTGTGACCAACAGTAACAAGACTGAGGAGAGGTCTGACCCCTCCCCATTTCTCTAACTTGCGGGCAGGGATACGTCCTGTCTGCTCCCTCATCCCCCATTTTTACACCCATGGGATTGATCCATAGCTGCATTTAAAAAAAAGAGAGAACTTTCTGCGTGCACATGGACACACACGGGCACATAGAATAACACAGATTTAGCTGAGCCTGCTCTGCACAGCCCCACCAAAACACATCAAGCTTTCAGCACATCATCAAACAATCACATACACTTCCCTCCTTCCTTTCCCCTGCCTCCTCTTATTTAAACAGTTTCCCATGTACTGGCAGTGTACTGCTCGCACCACACTAAATAAGAGAAACACGCATACCCCTGTGTTCCCCTATGCACAAACAACCACAAAGTGATGTCACTCGGTAGCAATTAGGTTGGCTTCCAATCCTCCCAGTGCAAAAACCGGAGGAGAAAAATGTCAAAGCGGTTGTACAGAGAAGCAGGTGAGTAGCTAGGGCTTATTTATCGTGCGTGCAAGATGAATACATTCCATCTTTGACCAAAGCCCGTTGCGAGTCCAGACGCACTGGCAGACCGGGAGAGCCAATGCTTTGCGTCTGATCCGAAACCGCCAAGCAAACGGGGCCGATGTCGCTGATTTTCTCCTCCACGCAATTCACTGGCACGACGTTGGGAGCCCGTCTGAGAATTGACATATCACTGGGAGTGACACTAAGGCATCCATTTCAATAGCTGCTACTCAGCGATGAGGCTCTGACTCCTCATGTTTTCTTTGTTAGAGGGACTGGGGAAAAATCATACAAGAACTAAAGTAAACCACAATCTGGTTCTGAGCCAACAATATTAACCAAGTTCTTTTAGTGCCTTTGAATTTAGCAGGGGGTAGCCAAGCTTGTGGAACAAGTAAAGAATGATACTTTAAGCGATTCTTTTTCATCCCTTTAACTTAATGAAAGATTAATAGCCTTGTTATTTTTGTTTCAGCTTTAGTGGTGTTTTTTATTAATTATTATTATTATTATTAATTATTATTTTATTTTTATTTTTAGGGGAAAAAAGTGAATGTTTTTGACATTTGTTGATAATGAAAGACTGCCTGTAATGATTTTATTACAGAAAAGCCCAGACTTCTATTTTTCAACCCAAGTCCTGTCCAAATAGCGAAGAGAGTGACGCGACGTACCGTCAATCAAGAAATATCCAGCGCGCGGGGAGGAAGGGGCAAGTAGGAGAGTCGCGTTTTTAAAGCCCGCAGACAAAATAATCGTAATCATAATCATAAAGGAAGGGGGGCGGGAGTCAGGATGTCAGCAAATCTTTTCAGTCAAAGAACTGGGGGATTAGTTATAAAGCGTAATCCATTTCCTAGCTGGCGAAAGCTGCTTGTGGTGCTGCTGGCTGTGAAGATCCAAACACTAGTTTATAACCAGGCCTTACTTATTTGTTTTATTTTTTTAGCTAGTGCTAAAGAGCGAGTAGTTTAGGGATAGGGTTATAGTTGTAACCAAGCCAAGTACACGCGCCTGAGACTTCGCATCCGCCTGAATGTTTGTTTGTCTTCTCCCATGTCTCTCCCACTGTCCCCTCTCCTTGTCTCCCCCTCCTTGTCTTTTAGATTGTAAGCCACAGGTAGGGACCGCAGCTGATTATATGTTCTGTACAGCGCCAGGTTGTTGCTGGCGCTTTATAAATGTTTAATAATAATAATAATAATAGTTCAATAGCGTGAGGGCCAGCTTGCTTTTCTTCTGTCTTTCTACTTTCTCAGTTTGCCATTTCTTCTTCTAAAGCTCATCTCTTACCTCATTCCTTACCTCAGCTTCTGCCTTGTGAGTTTTCCCTCCTTTGGGGCACAACAGGGAGGTTTTGACAGAGGCACACGGAGGGCAATGGTTCTCACACTTTTTTGAACTGCCTCCCCTCACTCATCTCTCATAGTTGAGCCCCCTCCCTGGACTGGCTTTTTCACAGGACAACCTGGGGCAACTGCCCCAGAACCCCTTATTTTCTCTATGTCCGGTCCCCTGTTGTCAGCAGAGTAGGTTGCACCTCCACTCCCTCCCAGTGGGGCCCCAAACATAACCATCTCTAGGGACTTGCTGAGGGAGTCCCCGAGGGGGTGGAAGCACCAGGAGCTCCGCATTTTATCTTTACCTTGGGCCCTGCAAATTTTAAGGTTGGTCCTAGACTCTCCCCTCCCCACACCACCCACCCACCCACCGTGCTCCCTCTCTTCCTCTCCCCCGTCACTCTCCTATTGCTACCGCTCACCCCACCCCCATTCTTTGAGTCTCACCCCTTCTTGCTACCCCATTCATTTAGAGATCCCACACACACACACACAGAGCTCAGTGAGAATGTGGAGCTAGGTGTATGCAGGATGGGGTCCTTGCACCTTCACAAAACATCTTCCACACTCCCTGGGGTCCTGCCCCCCAGTTTGAGAACCTAGTGTGTAGGGCACTGTGAATGGGGCACAGGAAGGCATTGCTATTCCGAAGATATTGCTATTCCAAAGGAATATTCACTACAAATAATGTATCCATTAAATTCACCCACTTTGATTTAGGCCCAATGAGATATGTACCGAGCTGGATAATCTACCCACAGATATGGGTGTACTCGTCAAATTTGGTGGCACTTCTACCATCTCTGTGACCTGAATTCTGATTGGCGTTGCAGCCACCAATAGAAATTCATGTTACAGCAAGAGGCAAGCCAGTAAAGACGGGAAATCATATTGAAGTTCGAGATCGGTTCAGAATCGAAATGACCCGACCCGACTTCAGTTTGGATTTTAGATCGTATTGTTTGGAACTGGATCCTATTCTGAGCAATACAAAGCTAAATGGGGTAGAAATTCTTAAATAAATAAATCCAATGTCTGCCTCCAGCTCTGCCTCCCCCAGACCTCTACCCGGCCTGGGCACTGGGCAGGGATCAGTGGGAGGCAGAGCTCAAGTAGAGGGGACACACAGGGGTGGGACGGGGTATTTGCTTACTTTTTCATAGGCTCCATTCGAAACCGTGGCACCCAGCATGGCCTTCTCAAGGCCACGCCAGGAAAGTAAAACTAAATAATCAGTTCTGCACGTGCAAAATGGCCGCCATGGCCGTTCTATGCATGTGTGGCCCGGCAGTGTCAGTGCCATTTTGGAAAACGCAGTCGGTCTGTGCTTACTCATCTGGAAGCCAGGCATGCGCAGACTGAATGCCATTTTCCAAAATGGTGCTGACGCTGCTGGTGCCATTTTAGAAAATGGCCACGCATGTGCAGAATGGCTATGGCAGCCATTTTGCAGATGTGCAAGTGATTTTTTTAGTTTTACTTTCCCAGTGAGGCCCTGAGAAGGCCGCACCGGGCTCTGTGGCCAGGTGCTGGTTTGGACGGAGCCTAGGGAAAATGGTAAGCAAGCAACTAACCCCCTCCCCAGTCTTGCATGGCCCCTCTACCCCTTTACCCCTGCCCAGAGCCTCCCCTGGACACCTGCCCTGCCTGAGTGTCTGGACTGCCCATCCCAGAATGGCTGCTGTGGAAGCCATTGGGGCAGGCAGGCACGGGCAGGAGTCCAGAGGAGGTGAGCGCCATTGGGCAGGGTTCTGGGGGGAGGCAGAGCTGGGGGGCAGGATGGGTTTGGCACAAGCTCCTCCCCGGGGGATTTGATGGGAGATCATATCGTATCCCCCGGTAAGATTGGATCAATCAATACAAATCATCCGATTTCATCCCAAATCAGATGATTCATATTGATCTGATCCTGATCTTCCCATTGCTACAAGGCAGCACCATTTTGGAATTCTCCCCAGCCCAGCTGTTCTGAGCTAGAGGGAAGCAGCAGCAGCAACAGAAGTGTGGGGGGGGGGAGGGGCAGAGTAGTGAGTACACAAGGGAGGAGGAGAGGAATACGACAGAGGCAAGGGAGAGATGGCAAGGATGACGTGATCTAGGAGAGAGGGGCATCTTTGTGTGACAGGGAACCCTAAATACCAGAGACAAGAGGGAAGTGGCACAGTCTATTGTTTGAGGACCATTTCATTATGCTACCTCAGAGGGTATAGCAGTAGGGGTGGGACTCCAGACGAATTATCAGTTACCAGTTTTATTGGTATTGGATTAATCTGATATTGGATTCATCGGTAGTGGTATATCATTTTTTTAACATTGCCGATTTTTTTGATCTTTAACATTGCAGCCATTTTTTAAATGGTCACAATGTTAAAGATCCGAAAAATTGGCAATATTAAAAAACAGATATACTGATACCGGTATTATCAGATGAATCCTATATCAACAATTATTGGCATTATCGGATTAATCTGATACCAATAGTCCCATCCCTAGAAGCTAGCCTTCCTCCTTCGTTAAATGTTTAATGAGACTCCTGTAATGCTAAGCTGGAGTTGTCCATCTTTTAGGTAGCTATGGGCCAAACCACCACTTAGTAAATAGCTGAGGCTTGAGGGGAGGGTCAGATTGCACAAAAGTCTCTAAATAAGAGTCTGTGGTGCCATGGAGATAGGTGGGGGCCAGATGGAGCTCTACAGTGGGTCTAATCTGGACCCTGGGCCACCAGTTGGGTAATCCTGCTCATAACAATATTTGCAATACGTCCAAATGATAAATGGCACAATGTGGGATAATGGTATGATAATGCAATAGCAGAGATAACCATCAGTTATGAAACCGCTACTGTAGTGACTGATCACTTTGGTGCCATTCAGGTACCACACATCCAACCAATATTACTATCTGCATGAATAACCATTTCTGGTAGAAAAATCCCATAGGGTCAGTGGCGCTCCATGAGCCAGTGTAGTCTAATGGATAGGGTATTGGAGTTGGATATAAGAATATAAGAAATGCCATACTGGGTCAGACCAATGGTCAGTTGAGCCCTCCATCCTGTCACTGATAGTGGCCATTCTTGGTCTCTTCTGAGGAGTATCCAACAGATCATAAGAGTGATTCATTCTCTGCTGTTCACTAGGGCTGTGCGAACGCCCGGGGGTTCGGGGTTTGGCCCATTTGGGGTTCAGGCCCCCCAAAACCATTCAGGGGTTTGGCCCAAAACCGTTTGGGGGGTCGAACCCCTTCGGGCAGTGGGCATGGGGGGTTTCCCCTCCCTCCAGGCTGCGTGACTGGAAGGGGTGCCGGAGCTCACCTCCCCCCCCACCCTGTGTAGCCTACTAAAAATTATATATTTTTTAAAACCCCACCCCAGTGACCCCCCTACCTAGTGGCGCCGGGGATCCGGCCCCGGGTCCTGCGGCAGCGGGTCCGGCTCCGGCGGTGCTGCGGAGTACTTCAGGCCTCTACTAGGCCTTCTGGGTCAGGTGACCCCGAAGGTCTAGTAAAGGCCTGAAGCACTTCACTGCCACTGCCGGACCCGGGGCCAGAGCCTGACCTACCTGGTGGTGCTGAGGCTCCGGCCCCGGGTCTGGCAGCGGCGGTGGACCTGGCTCCGGTGGCGGCAGCAGAGTGCTTCAGGCCTCTACTAGGCCTTCTGGGTCACCTGACCCGGTCACCTGACCTGGAAGGCCTAGTAGAAACCTGAAGCACTCCGCAGCACCACCGGAGCTGGAGCCACCGCCACTACCACGTGACCTGGGGCCAGAGCCCAGGCACCACTAGGTAGGGGGGTCCCTGGGGTGGGTTTTTTAAAAAAAAAAATGTTAGTAGACTGCAGAGGGTGGGGGGGAGGTGAGTTCCCTGCGCAGCCTGGAGGGAGGGGAAACCAGGTTCTCCCCTGTCCCCCGCCCCCTGCCTAAACAGGTTCAGAACCTGAACTTTGTTCGGGCGGGGGGGCAGTTCGGGTTTCGGGGGTTTTCAGATGGACCAAACACCCCAGACTTGGCCCGAACCCCCAAACCGCATTCGCACATCCCTACTGTTCACTCCCAGCTCCCAACAGTCAGAGGTTACATCCCCCAATCTACTTGACTCCTTAGCTATTAATGGACCAATCCTCCAAGAATTTATCCAGTCCTTTTTTAAAGCAGTTATGTCTTGACCATATCTTTTGGCAAGAAGTTCCACAAGTTAATTGTGCATTGAGTGAAAATGTGGAAGAGCAGGGTTCCAATTCTGTTCTACGCATGAACTCATTGGGTGGCCTTGGTCAAGTCACTGCCTCTCAGTTCTCCATCTGTAAAATGGTGACGATACCAACCTACCTCACAGGGTTGTTGTGAGGCTAAAACTAGATAAAGACTGCAAAGCACTTTGAGTGCTGGATGAGCTGTAAAAAATCATAGGGTTGAGTCTTTTCTTGAGGAATGCAGAGTTCTCTGTTTATCTTAACAAACAGATGGCAGAACTGCACCGGTGGATATTAGACAGGTTAACTTTCTGAACTTGTAAAGTTATTCCTAATGTTTAGTCCTGAAGATGGCAATCCCACTGAATTAGCCTGCTTCCTAGGCACATAGCCATCCTGACACATTAAAAAAGTTGTCCTCATTGGATTTTTTATTTTTTTTGTGAACGGATGGTCCCAGCGTACAAAATAAAATCCATCACTTCTCTTGATAACTCAAGTCTGTTTCAAATCAGAAATCACAGTGGTGTAATACCACTGAAGTTAAACAGAATTTTTCTGCCATTATACCAAACAGCCTACTTAATAAATGGGTAATGAAAAAGAATAATTTATTACAGCTTGTGAATTTTGACAGTTCTAAAAAGACGTCCTTAGAGTTTTCCCCAAAGGGAGAAGGAGCGTGTTTCTTCCTCAACGTGCTGGCGTTAAATGTAATTTATCTGTCTGTAGAATTTTGCTCCTGCCTAGTAGAAGGGATTAGATTTTTTTTTAACATCATAACCTATTTTAAGCAATTATAATCCACAAGTAATAAATCATTTTCATTCACCTCTCATGGGGAGAGGAGAGATGTAAGAGAGCATTCTGGAGTCTTAATTTATATCAATGTTTGCATTACTATTAAATGAATTAAATGGATTCTACAAATGTTCTCCCATGGATCTGCAATAAATTATGAGGCTCCTCAACACAGGATGTTTTAATTGTCTGCTTTGCTCGTGCTTTAAAATTAAATGATGGCTCCAAAGCAAATATACACAGGAACCTCAGGTGTAATAGACCAGAGCTGTTGCAGTTACCAATCAGTCATTGCAGCCACAGCAGTTTTACACCAATTGAGGATCCAGCCTGATAGTGGTAAGTAATCATAATAAATAGATAATTGATTGACAATTGACGTCTAGTCTATGGACCATCACAGGGGTGGCCAGATCTAGAGTGAATGTGATCCACTTAATCGAAGTGTCAACTTCAGGTGATCTTCCAGGCCCCTTCCCACTAGCTCCCAGCTCTAAGGCACCTCAGCAACCAATCTCAGAAGTGGAGGGCAGCACTCGTGTCAAGAAAGACCTTCCCCATTGCACTGGAGGAGTTCTCCTAGCCAATCCCACTCTCATCGCCAGAGGTGATCTCTGAGAGGCTGATCCCCCTCCTCACACCATAATCTACTGGAGACTAGCTTGTGACCTACAGTAGATCATGGTTTACCTCTTGGCTACTCTGGTCTAGTCCAGTGGACCATCTAGTTCCCTTTGCTGGTTTTAAAGAGACCACCGTCAGGTGCTTTCGAGAAAGGCACAAAAGTAGATCATGCAGTAGGGGTGTGCACTTTTGGTTTCGTTATATTGATAATGATAACAAAATTCTTCATTGTCGTTATTGTTATTGCAATAATGATAACGAAGATAAATAATAATGAAATCAATAATGATAATTAAAGTCATTATTGATTTTGTTATTGCCTGGCAGGTGTTTTTGGAGGGAAATATCAAGAGGGGAGGAGGGAACAGACATCTCTGAGCCAGAAACAGTGTTGAACTCTTGAACTGGGCCTGTGATGGGAGGGGAAGGACCTGATGGATGTAAAGGCTGGCCAATGAGCAACGCAAGCAGGTCCCAGGCAGTTACATGGCACCCTGTGATTGCTCAATGCCTCCTGCCTCCCAGAACCAATCATGGGGGCTCTGGGGAGGGCACTGAAACCCTTTATGTTGCAGGGCCAGACTGTTTGACTCTTGTTCCGTGTTAGCTCTTGATGTGTCAGGTTGCATTTACGGAACTCTGGTGCTGCTTGCACTAAAATTCTTCCCCAGCCCTCAGTTTTATACATTACCTTTCCTTATACCCTTTATTTTATCTTTTACCTTTCCCTGTCTGTCTCCCCCTGTACAGATAGATAGATCGATCGATCGATAGATAGATACTAGGCTTTTTATTATATATATTAGCATTATAGGATAGGAATAGGATAGATAGATACTTAGATAGAACACATAGTAGACAAAAGTCGATTGATATAGATACTTAGATAGGAATATATTGCATGTAGTATAGGTTATTAGGTGTAGGTTAAGGTTAGACATACATATTAGTAATTTTTCATATTGTCATTGTGCACTTATTACTACTGCATTATAATGAGAAAGGAAGGAAGGAGTTCAGCTTCTGAGAAGTCTGGGGCAGGTGTCTGCTGGCACTTCTGCCACTGGTGGCAGCTCACAACAGAAACGATACCGAAAACAAAATCTTTGTTATTGCTCAAAATCGATACTGCTAACAACACCGATAACAAAAAATGAAATTTTGTTAATAATGATAACAAAAATGACAGTTTTTAATAACAAAAGCCAAAAATGAAAAACAGCATGCGTCCTTGGTGCACACCCCTACCATGTAGTGAACATAAGAGCTGTCTGTGGGAGAGGTTACTTCTGGATGCCACACAGTCAGTGATTGGCTTGTGACATGAAGCATGAAGGATTATAATAACCTTTACATTTTTAGAATCCTATCTAATGTAACTATGGATAGGCTCATGACTCGTGTTAATGTCTAATCCAGGAGTGATGTATCCAACCAGTAAGACCTCACCCCAGGTGATGCATTCCCACAATTGCTTTTCCGGTGCTTCATCTCCCACAACCTTGGAATAGAGACACTTCTTTTGGCTCTTCCCGCCAATACTAAGGACAGCTTCCTGCACAAGCCTGACTTTCAAGAGCTCCTATTGCTCCTGCAGCACGTAACAGACTGTCCAGAATTCCAAGCCTGCTAGCCTTAATATAGCCCCAGAAGGGGGCAGGGCCAAGCATGACGGGCAGGCCACTCTTAAGGGGACAGTGCCTGCTCCATCACAGGTTGGCAGCCTTACTCTAAACATGGCCCCCTTTGAAAATGTTTATAAAATCCATGCATGGACCATCAGATAAGTACTGAGGAACTGGCTGGGGTGCACTTGGAGTGAGAGAAAAGACGTCCAGAGAAAAAAGAGAATCGAGATTAGCAGATCAGCCTCTACCTTCAAGCACGCACCCCCATGTTTGTTCAGTTCCCCCTGAATACACTCCTTGGGTCCTTGAGTAGGGCCGGATCCATGAGCTAGATCCAGGAGTTGGAAAGGGACCAAATAAAAAAAGGTGCGCGCCATATTTGGCCCATAGGCCGAGGGTCTAACCTATCTCTGATCTAACCCATTTCAGAATCCCTCTACACTCTTGGCCTCAAGGAAATCTTGCACTGGTGAGTCCCCCTAGAACGGTTCTGTTTTGCTTTACAAAAACAGCATTTCCTTATCTGTTTTAAATTGATTGCCATCCATTTTCACTGAGTGCCCTCCACCCCTTTGTTCTTGCATTATTAGAAACTTAAACTCCAATCGGCCTGTGCTCCAGTTTGGTAGAAACCACTTGTGGGTGTTGGTCATCACCAAAGCTTAGCGCGTTAGGCCAGTCTGAAGTTTTCGCTTTCTCGCTTTGGCGTTGCGAAGAGACAAAAGACCAAATTAAAACATTTTCAAGAACTGAAAACCGAACATTTTATCAGCGCGCCAGCTCTCTAGCCAACCTGTCCAATTAACCTCTCCCTTGAAAAGAATCCTATCCACACACAGGCACTATTTAATGCAGGAAGCTTTCTTTTCAAATTCCATGCTTCAGTTCTTAAGGGTTTTCTGGGCTCCATTGAGAGCCTCAGCTTGCTGCTTCACACCGACTCTCCCCCTTCCTCTGTTCTGCAGTGTAGCAGGCTGGGCCAAATCCAGGCCAGCATAGGCTGTGTGAATGCTCAGGGCCCCATGTGTTGGGGAGGTCCAAAAGGGGTCTCCATGAATAAACTTGGAATGGCAACATGAGTACAGGGCCGGCCTTAGAATTTGCGGGGCTCAGGGTGAAGATAAAGTGCAGGGGGCTTCCCCGGGGTCCTGCCCTCTTGGTAATACCCTCCACATGGCCCTAGAGGTGGTTGTATTTGGGTCCCTGCTAGAAGGGAGTAGGGTCTCCACACTCTGTCCTGGTGAAAACAGGGACCACTGCAGGGACTTTGAAGTGGAGAAAATAGTGGGGGTCTGGAACTGGTGCAGGAGCATAGCTACCATGGAGTGAGGGGGATCGGCTGACTCTGGGCCCTGAACTCGTGGGTGTGGGGGGGCACTTTGAAAGTTGTCTCAGCACCACTAGGGGGCCAGAAAGAGGGTCCCATTCTCTCCTCTGTCCACTCTGAACATTTTCAAGCAGCTCTAAGGCAGCTTGCCAAGGACCCTACCAAGAAGGACGTTTTCAGAGTGGGCAGGGGTGGAGTCCTGAGCTTGCTGACTCTTGAAGCTTCCTTCCTGGTGGGGTTGGCTGCTGCCCCAGAGGCCTTGCTGAGAAGGCAGGGCAGCACCACGATCTTTGTGGATGGTGGCCAAGGTTGGTTGCGAGCCACGGGGGGTGTGTGTGTGTGACTGGACAGGAAGACCCCTTGCCCTTAGGGGAGTCCATAATTGGGACGTGAGCCTGGGCCCACCTCAGCTTTGGTATGCCACTGGACTGGTGTAAAACACAGGCCCACGGTGCTTCAAGTGTGAGAGTCATCGGCCAATGGAGGGCTTGTCAGGACTCATGGGAACAAGGGGCCCATGAACAGGTTGTAGTGAAGCAGTCGCAAGGCCATCTTGTGCCAAACGTGAGGTAAAATTCGAAAAGGTTAAATGAACAAAGAGAGCCGCCGAGTTACAGCAAAATTAAAACTTTGATATAAAAAGAAGGGAACTTAAATAAGATGGGACCAGCCGATAGCATTTCGAAAGGTAAAAAGAACACCCAGGTCAGCCGCGTCACTGAGAAACATAGATATAGGAGCAGGCTCAACAGGGCAAGGGCTGGTGACAGGTGCAGCACTAAAATGGGGACAATCCGGTAAGGCATGTTCACTGGTAAATGCATGCCACATTGGCCACAGAATGATGGAGTCTTCCCCCCGGAATAAATACCAGTGAGTGAGGGGCCCATGGCCAACCCACAAGAAAACTAGAAAGAACATATGCCTAACCCATAGGCCTGTTCAACTGGGCATCAAAAATTAATTCCAGAAACATTTTCCTTTTTGTTGAGCCAGGGCGTGTCCATCAAACATACTTACGTTAGCCGCGGAGGCCACATCACCCTTTCATACGAGGCCCCGACCTCCCCGGGCCTGACCCTGGTAATGAATTCTCCTCAGGATGGTCAAGTCCTTTTAGGATCAGCCTCTTTACTCCGTCTGTTGCTACAGGATTAAGTACTCATGGACGCTGGGTTCCCTTAGATTGCTCCTTCATTTACAGTGTCTGTGTCTTATATACAAGGCTTTATGAGCTGCCGGAGGTACAGGCCCCGCTTGTATAGTTCTGTCCCCAGAGGTACCTTGCTCCCCTGATTCTTGGAGAGCATCCACTCTTCCCTGGGAAGCAGCCTCTGCCATTTGCCAGCCCCCCTGGGAAATGTCTGCTCTGACCTTCTCAGCTTCCCTCGTCTCAAGATTTCCTGTTGTTGAGCCTAATTGGACGAACGCCTCTTTAGTCCCACCCGTGTTATTGGCTGGATACGGACTAGCCCAGGAACTAATCCTGCGTTGACTTATGCCTTGCCAGCACTGTGCAACTCATCCCCAAACCTCAGCTGCATTCTACCTTCTTTCTTCAGCTGAGGGTATTCCCACACAGAACATCACCCACATGCTCATCCTTTGCATGCAACACACGTTGACATCACGGATTTCCCATTTTTTCATGGACTTATTGCATGTTTTGGAAGCTACCTGAGTGTCCTCTCCCACACGTTCAGGGCCAAATTAATAAATGGGCCCAGGGCCCCCGGAAACAGAGGGCCACTGTCATTTGGAGGTTACCGCTGATGTCATTGGGTGTTTTTACACACACATTTCTCCTGCATGTTTGCTGTTACATCCTGAACTTTCTGTGTGTCTAAATCACTCACCCAGATCTTAAACATCCGGATCTTTGAACTTCTGCATAGAACTTCTCCCAGAACTTTTGTGTGTAAAACGTTTTCCTGGTAAACGACTTTGCTCCAGGCAGCTGTGGTCACTTGGTTTCCATGGCAGCCCCTCACGTCTACAGCTGCGGCTACTTTAGGTTGCCTCAGGGCAGTGTGTGTGTGAAGAATGCATCCGGAACTTACTTGTGGACTTGTAAACCCAGAAGATTGAAAAA
>QEPC01002388.1:17074465-17087159 GCA_003113815.1 Sphenodon punctatus | reverse complement strand
CCACCCCATGACAAAGAACAGTGGCTGGTACTGGGGGCGGGGTGTGGCAGTTGGCCAGCCAGGGGCCATGGAACATCGCTCCCTCTCCCCCCCACTTGCGGGGTTGGGGCCTGGGGAAGGCTCCTTCCGGGCTGCTCCCCATAACACTGGGGGCAGCTGCCGGTTGTGCCGGAGGTGTGTGTCGGGGGCATGGCTCGAAGGGACACGATCAAAGGGGCCTGCCCTTTGGTCGTGCCCTTCGGTCGAGCCTGGAGGTTGGGATGGAGGGGTTGCTGGTGGGGTTGCCCAATGTGAGGTTGCTACTGGTGAAAGTTGTGAGGAGGCCTTCCTCTCCCCCCGGTGAGAGAGGGGTGGAGAGGGAGGACTACCCCTGGTGGCAGCAGGGGATGGAAGGAAGGATGGTTTGATACTGGTAGAGTGGGTATTGGGATGGGTTAGTAACTCATATTGTTAGATGTTATTATTGTTATTGAAATGTTAAATGGGAGGGTAGGGTTTTCTTGTGTATTATGACGTATTTGGTGTTGGGTTTCCCCTGTGTGGGATAAAAACCCTAATATTGTATTTATTATTGATGTGAGCCACCTCGAGCCGACTTTGGTTGGGAGAGTGCGGGGTATAAATTAAAGATGAAATGGAAAAATGGGGGGAAAATGATAGTAGCGCTAGTGAGCGCAAGTGTCAGTGGCACCGGGGATGGGGGAGAGCGGGGGAGGGCACTGCCCCAGGCGCCCTCAGCCTAGGGCTGCGCCTGCTCATCGTGCTCCTCTCATTTCTGTTCATAACTCTGCTGCCAAGGTCGTCCACCTTGCCCGCTGCTTTCACCACGTACAGCCCCTCCTCTCCTCTCTCCACTGGCTCCCTCTTCCTGAACGCATTCCCTCTTCCTCTGTTCCTCCTCTGCTCCCACCCTCGCTTGCTCATGGCTGCCCTGCTCCTCAAAATACATCTGCCCCTTTTCCCTGGCAGCCCCCCCATGCTTGGAACTCCACCCTGAACACATTAACTCAGCTTCCTCCCTCCAAATCTTCAAATCCCTCCTCAAAACCCACCTCTTCAGTCAAGCTTTCTCATGCTCCTCGTTCCCCTCGCCCCATTGCTGATTTATCCTGAATCATCGTATCTTGTGTAACATTAAATGAGTAACTACACTTTTGTAACTAAGCCAAGCACGTGCACCTGAGACCTCTCCAGTTCGTGTATGTATCCTTGTTTCTTCCTCTGTTTCCCCCACCCTTTGTCTCCCCCCCACCCTGTTTTGTTTAGATTGTAAGCCCGCTAGGGCATGGACTGTGTCTCTTTCTTACAATTCTAAAGTTCCAGGTACATTGCTTGTGCTATATAAAAGCTTAATAAAATAACAATAACAACAACAACAACAACAATAATAATAATAAATAATTAATAATAATTAATTAATAATTCATTTCATTTCTTGGTTGCTCAGTTGCTCTATTTTGGCGCCCTGTAGGCTATACATAAAATCCAAAACAGATAGCTGGGTGAAGTGAGACAAAATTCCTCTCTGTAGGATTTGGGTTGAAGCAACCAAATTTGATGGATAATGTAGTCAAACCAAATAATCATTTCATTTCTACGTACAAGTTGTTCGGGATAAACAAATCAAAACCAGCCACAAGCTGGACTGCTGCATAACCTCCGGGAAAGCTATTGGGCTAGTAGACTACTTCACCACAGTGAAATGCGCAAGACTAAAGCAGACTCTCACAAAGTGCAGACCACAAACTAGTGGTGGAATTCAGGAAGTTCTTGGAGCCCCAAGAGGAGCGATGGTGTGATCAGTGCAAGAGCAGAAGGATGGAAAGAGAGAAATGCTTTCTACATCAGTCTCCCAAATATGAGGATGTATTTGGAAAAAACAACACCTCAACTTTCTCAGATTATCAAGGATCATATGGAATCTTATACTGAGAAGAAGAGAATCTGTGCTGAATCCCGAGGGAAAGGAGAGAGATGTGTCATCATACTACATCACAGCTCTTAGATGAAGAATTGTTGGTGATGAACAATGGGTACAGGGACCCATTCCTCAAACACAGAACCGCAGCTCATTGTAGGTGGGTTACACCCAATCATGACATCTGGGGTGTAGTTACTAGGGGTGGTCTTCTGGGGAATTTTTTGTTTCCTTTTATTTTTCTGTTTCATTTTCCTGGGATTTCCGTCTTTAATTATGGGTTCAGATTTACGGATTTAGATTTTTCCCATTGAAGTCAATGGGAAACTGAGCACTACTCCCATCTCTAGCCCTGGAGCAGTGGGTCCAACCTTCTTCACCCTCATTTTCTGGGGCCCTGGAATGGTACTTACTGACCTTGGGGGGCTTGATTGAATCACTGCTGCTGCTGTGAGGGATCCATCAGGCTCCCTCACCACAGCAGGCTCCGTGCTCCGGATCGCACATGTGCAAAATGGCCACCACCCTTAGCCAAAATGGTGGCAGCCAAAGTGATGTTGCCGCCATTTTGGTTAAGAGTAGCGGCCATTTTGCACATGCACAAAACAGTCTAATGGCCATTTTGCACGTGTGTGATACAGAGCAGGGAGAATGCCACAGCACAGGAGCCTGCCGTAGCCCGCACAGCTGCAGTGGCGGTTCAGTCAAGCCCGCTGTGGCTGGTAAGTGCCACGTCAAGACCCTGGAGGATGGGGGTGGGGGAAACTCTGGATCCAGAATTCCAGATCCCATAATTAGCAGGGCTAATTACAGGCTCTTAGATTCATCCAAAACTGTATTTCCCACCCCATGACTAGTACGATTGAGCAAGGGACCTTAGTTGAGCCCTGGCTCCTGAGTCTGGGGTGGGTCCTGTACTTTGCAAGTGGCCTGAGTGCCACTAGCATATTTTTAGCAAGGGCAGAGGAGGGCCAGCACTCTGCCCCCACCCATTCTGAAAATGTCCTAACAGTGCTCAGGCCACTTGCAAAGGGCCCTGCTAAGAAAGAGGTTTTTAGAGTGGGCAGGGGTGGAGGGCTGGCTCTGTCCTTGCCCACTCTGAAAGCTTCCTTCCTGGCAGGGTTGCTGCTGCTCAGGAGAGTCAGGGTGGCACCTCCACCTCTGTGGGTGAGGCCGAGGCCGGCTGAGAGTCCGGCTGCCACTTAGGAAGAACTTGCCGCCAAGCCCTTGTGGGGAGGGGGGCATAACTGGAACATGAGTCCAGGCCCGCCAGAGCTGCCCAGCCTATCCCTGGAGAGTCTGCCTCTCTACTTCTGCAGTATTTGGATAGCGTATCCTTCTAGTAAAGTATCGCCAAATTGGAAAGAACGATTCTCTTGAGGCCACCCTGGTTCACCCGTCAAGTTACTGTTGTTCCATTCCATCAGAATAAACATCTGGAAGAGCTGATAGAGAGGGATCGATTGCTCCTTTTTACGCTAAGAAGCGGCTGCCGCAGACGTAGCTCTTATCTCCCGATGTGGAAATTGGACAGTAGTGCAGCCCATCTTGTGCTGGGACGTAGCCCGAGGTCTAATAGCAAGGGCTGAGCACCGTGCTTCTCTCCCTGTCTTGCTCAGAATGTAGGATTGCACACGTTTCAAGTAGGCGGTCATGCCAGACGCCAGCATGAGAGGATAATAATAATCCTTCTCTCACGCCAAGCCTGCTGTCTTCAAAGCGCTTCTCAAGCACTAGGTGTCGGATTCAGTAAGGTGAAGAGAATAGCAACTCGGGGCATTTTCTGACAGCCAAAGTAATGCGCACTAGTTTGAAATAAGTGTGGTGTTTGTTAGTCTGCACTAACGTAGCAATGCCTTGTAGATGGACTATGTAGTGCGGACTAATGACTCAGAAAATAATTGTAACCTCCCAAAGAAGGACATTAGTGTGGACTACTATAAGTACGGTTCTTATCAAACCAAGCGGTTGGTGTTTTATAAGAACCGTACTTATCTCTCAGTCTGCACTAATAAGCTCTTTTGACAGTGTTCAGATGGACAAACTAGTCTGCACTAGATTCAGTTAGGGCAGCCTAACTGTCCATGTGAAAACGCCAGGAAGATGCTTTGAGCCCCCTGAAGTAAGTTTTCCTCAAGTTAAGCCAGGTACTATGGTCCCTCTCTGCTTTTTTTCTAGGAAGTATCAGGACATCTTTATGAGAGCTGAAACAAATAGCGGATTCAATTTCTACAATTATTCTTTGCATTTTCAGAGAACCCCCCCCTGAATGCCTAAACAATATTTGCAAACAATATGGGCATCTTCCAAGGGCAGTGCCCAACCTTTCTGTTTGGCAAGGCATTTCTTGGGCAGCAGGGGTGGGAATTTCAGTTTCGGATAGAACTGAAAAGGTCCCAAAATGGCCGTTTCGGTTTTCAAACTGTAAACCAAAATTACGGTTCTGTTTCAGTTCCGGCATTTCAGGGTTTGTTTGTTTTTTCATTGATTTTTTTCCCAGTTTGTTTTCATTGACTTCAACGGGAGAAAATCCATTGGAGCCCAATGAGAAAAAAACGGAATCCGCCCCCCAGAAATTAGATCCAAAAATCAAGGAGAACCAAAACAGGAAAAACTGAAACTGAAACACGCCCTCACCCCACCCCCGGAGTCCCATCCCTAGTGGGTAAGGCTAGTCTTTAGGGGGATGGTGCTTTACAGAGGCGAGGGAGGGTTACATTTATTCTGGATTTCGTTTGTGTTGCAGCCCACCCTGACACCTCGGGCTAGGACAGGCTGTAAATCCAAATAAATAACATGTCTGCTTATTGGTATGCCAATGGGTGTTTGTACACACACATTTCTCCTGCATGTTTGCCGTTACATCCTGAACTTTCTGTGTGTCTAAATCACTCAAAATAAGGAAAGGGGCAATATCCCCAAAGGGGGAATAGCAGAGCCACCCACCTCTATCAAGAACACAATAAAAAAGGTGGAACTCTCTCAAAAGAATTATAGCACTTTGTAAAAACTCATCGAGCCTTTCTCAAAACACGACTATATGCATTTAGTCAACCCAGATGCACTAAAAAACGTAATGTACATACAATCACTCCACATAAAAAATGTTAAAACATCCGTTTTTGATTTTTTTTGTTTTCTGACTCAATATACCGATCAGTAATCAGAAAATCAAAAAATTGGCACTGGAAGTTACCAACTTTTGGGGTTTCTGGGTACCCGATGCGATAACCAAAAATGCAGGTACTACCTATGAGTACTAAATGAAGTACCCATTTCAGCTCTAGGATCTATTTGCCCAACACCATCAAGGGTGCAATGAAGTCTTTATTTCCCCTGAGTGAGGGGCTGACACCAGCTTAATAGCATGCTGCATGAATGTGCTCTTAGGGATGTGTTTAAGTGATTCCTGAGTTTGGGGGGGCGGGGATCAATATTGGACATTGTGAGATTATTTTTCTAAAAGGGAGACATGTTAACAGTCGCTATCTAAGGGGCCGCCACTAAGAAGATGGCAAGAAATGGTTCTTTGGTGCTGCAGAGGGCAGTACTAGAAATAATGGGTGCAAGTTTCGTCTACAGGAAGGCAGATTTCAATTAAATATCAGAAAAAAATTACTAACAGTAAAAGCTGTTCAGCAATGGAACAAGTAGGGTGGCCAAACCTCCCCTTTAAAAGAGGACGCTTATGAAAAACACATGTTGCAGGGCTCCACTGGAACCCATGCAGCCCTGCAACAGGGACCGTGTCTGTTCCATTACTTTGTAAAGCACCAGGTACATTGCTGGCGCTATATAAATGCTTGATGATAATAATAATAATAATAATATTTCATAAGCGTCCTCTTTTAAAGGGGAGGTATGGCCACCCTGGGAACAAGTTGCCTAGGGAGGTCATAGGTTCTCTCCCACTAAAGGTTTTCAAAATGCGGCTGGCCAGCCACCTGTCTGGCGTGTGGCAGCTGTAGTCATCCTGCATCCAAACAAGGGGCTTGACTAGATGACCCCCAAGTACCCTTCCTGCTCTGTGATTTTAATCTATTCCCCCCCTCCATGAGAACTCAGGTTCCGGCTGCAACACTTTACAACTCCACATTCCCCAGGAAGTAACGATAGCTTTGCACCCAGACAGAGAGGTGCCACAAGGAACTTCGCAAACCCAACCTCCTAGGCAGTGTAATTGAGTCAAGGACATACATTCCTCTAGTGCGTCTGCATGGAAACACCTCTTGCAAAGGCTAGTTGGAGAAGAAAGATGCTAAGAGATCAGGAGGAGCAGGGATGCCAAGGACACCAGGGTATAGCTATAAAGTATGCGAGTCAATTAAGAGCTGCTGGCCTTTAAAGGGGTGGCCATACCTCCCCTTTAAAAGAGGGTGCTTATGAGAAATACATGTTGTGGGGCTGCATTAGTTCCAGTGCAGCCCTGAACCATGTATTTTTCATAAGTGTCTTTTAAACGGGAGGTATGGCCACTCTACCTGCCTCCAGCCAGAGACCCACAGCGACATCATGAATGTTCTTAATAAACTAATCCACCCTGGACCGCTTTATTAGTTCATCAGAGTCTCTCCCCTCCCCCCCACCAAGTGCTCTTCACACTTTGACTTGGATCCAGGGAATTGTTGAACAGCTGGAAATCTTTAAAAGCTTGGCTGATGTCATGTTCTGCTTTCTCTGAATGGGAGGAGTTGGCCACGTGACCCCATGCAATAGTGGAAGCTACCATCGCATTCCTGTGTGTAAGAATGGAAAAGTACTCTGGAGACCTACCTTGTACAGCATGAGTTATCTGCTCATTCTCTCTACTACGTGTTTGCTGCAAAGGATGGGAATGAATTCAACCAGGGCTTAATTGGTGGTGGTTGTGGGGGGTTTGCCAGGTCTCAGTCTTGGCAATTAAATTAGGGGGTGGGGGGGTTTGAGCTGGACTAAGGCCGTTTTTAGACGAGCGCGGCGGTGCCTGCGCTTGTTTTTCAAAAGACCCGGCAGTCCGTTCTACACGTGACGCTGCCGCCGAATACGCGCATGCGCGGGCAATGCGCATCCATTTCCATCCGCGAACTGACTGGGTCGACGATCGAGGCCGGTCATACGCGGCCGGAAATGGATGCGCATCGCCTGCGCATGCGTGTATTCGGCGGCAGCGTCATGTGTAGAACAGACTTCCGGGTCTTTTGAAAAACAAGCGCGGGCGCCACCGCGCTCATCTAAAAACGGCCTAACTCCCGGGAAATGTTCCCAGTAGAAATGTGCACCCTGAAATGTGAAAGACCAGGAAAAGGCCGATATTGGTCATTTCAGGGTTGAAAGCAAAAGCCACCTGGATGGTTTCTGTGGCTTTCATTCATTGCCTTCCTGCCCCGCTCCCTGAGCTGATCATCATCACAGATTAAATCACAAGGACTCCTGATTATATTCCGCTGTAGAGAGGCAGCTTAGCCCAGTGGTTGGGTTGCTAGCTGGGCACTGTGGTTCACTTCCCAGCTCTGACAAGCTCTGGGTTGAGGGTGTGGCTTCTTGGGCAGGGGGTGCATCTGGGGCAAAAAGTGTGGCTCCTGAGGCAGGGGATGTGGCTTCTGGGGTGGGGTGCATGTGGTTTCTGGGGCAGACTTGGGCCCAGGAAATTCATTTTACAAACTAAGCACTGCATTTGATACTGCTGTAAAGGCTTCTGGTAATGGTTTAAACTAGGGGTGGGGAACTTTTTTCACTTCTGGGGGCCACTTTGAAAACTGATACGAGCTCCACATAGACGTTGGGGGCAAGGATGCTTAAGGGGTGCACTCAGGAAGAGGAGGGTCCAGATTGTGGATCTATGCCATTGATCTGTCCCTTATCCCTTATCTTTGTGTACATGCCCTCAACTCAGCTCACTTATCCTGAGCTCACTCTTTTAGGCGCTTTTACACAAGTGGCCAGGAAAGCGCATTCTTCAACATGCCACTAGGAAAAGCCGGGTGCATTTACACACACCGGAAGTGACTGCCCGCCATAGGAATCGGCAGCACGTACAGCCTCCCACGGCCTCTTTAATGACGCGTTCTAGAAACCTCGATATTGGGGTTTCTAGAACATGTCTTCAAAGAGGCCGCGCGCGCCGCCAATTCCTATGGCGGGCGGCCACTTCTGGTGCGTGTAAACGCACCCCGCGCAGCTGTTCCTAGCGACGCGTTGAAGAACGCGCTTCCCTGTCTGCTCATGTAAAACTGGCCTCATTGCTTTGGACAAGAATTGGATCCAGGAGCCAGATTGAGGAACTGGAAAGAGAACAGAAAAACAACTAACCCCAGGCCACATTTAGTCCCCGCTCCCCAGCCCCGAGGTTCCCCACCTCTGGCTGAAACAATGATTTTCAACTTAGTCTTCACCAGCCGGGTATTTTACACACACACAAAAAACCAAAGCAAAAAAACTACCACCACCTTCCCAATGGATTCAATTGGACAGAACAGCAGTTTGACTTTTAGACAGGTCTGTCTTCTGAAAGGTGTACAAAATCCTGTCTCCCCCTCCCAAGCCATCCCATGGCCACCGTAAGAAATTGGAAATGTTTTGCTTTTGAATCAGAAGCTTCAAAGCCAGCCTAAATCCGGTATAAAAATTTGTCCAGGAAAGTCAATGGATGGACTATGATCAAAGCACTTTTACTGGCTTTCTTAACCACGGCCGATAAAACAGAAACGATTATTCTTTAGAGGGAAAGCTGGTTGCTGTTGAATGTTTTCCATTAAGTTGTAATGATAACTCACCCTTCATGACAGCAGTGGAAGAATGACTCCTTCCCTCCTTACTAAGCATGTGGCTTCCTTTACATGAATCAGCAATTCATCCCCAGTCCCAATCATAGCGCATGACAGGAGGGAACACAGTGTTCCTGTATGACTGGGTTCTGCCACCATCACCTAGACTGTACGGCACCTTATTACCTGACTAGGCTCTAGAGGTTGGACTTTGGCACCCATCCACTGAATAGGATCTAACTCAACAAGATGCCTGTGGGCTGGTGGAAAGTGAGTTTTTTCCAAGTCTAAAAGACAAGGCATAACACAAAAATTCCAGGACTCTGATGGATCCTTCCCTCAGGGTCCTTTTAATACAAAGAACTTAACAAAGCAATCCAGGAAAGGGACAAAACTCAGGAGGTCAAAGCACCTCAACACAAACCAGGTTTCATTCTGGCCCTAAACTGACCTTTGTGCCCCCCGCCTTGGCCAACTCAGACAGAGAGTTCTATCTTTTGAAGTTCTTGGAGGATAGGTCCATTAATGGCTATTAGCCAAGTTAGGGTGATTTCACACGTTAAATCGCTACGCACCAGGATCTGTTTTGGATCCCGGTGAGGAATCAGTCCGGCTGTCCTTTAGATGCGCCGGCCTGATTCCTACAGGGGATCAGGGAGGGGCCGGGGCTGCGTGGAACGACGTGCGGCTGCACAGCCCTGCCCCCCCATGCTCCCCCGGCTCCTCCGGGCGGCCGGAGGTCCAGGACCATGGTCAATGAGATTCCCGCGGGAGGTTTACCATGGTGACCTTCTGGCGGGAATCTCTTTGAGTAATTTCAGATGTTACGGTACCGCGGCCACCACAGGGGGTTCACTGTGGTTGACCGTGGTATCGTAACGTCTAAAATACCCTTGGTCAGGGGATATAACCTCTGACTGTTGGGAGCTGGGGGTGAATGGCAGGGCATGGATGGATCACTCCATTGTGTCAGCGGCAAGCGTGGCAAGCGAGGGCATGGGGCTCACAACCCGCTACAAACACCCCGAGGCCGCCCCCAGCAGTCTCAAACACTCCTGGCCAGCCCAGCAAGGAGAGGAAGCAGGAACCTCCCCCACAACTGCCGCCGACAGCAGCGGCGGAGCCACGAGCTGGAGACACGCCCCCATCAGGGAGCAGTCAGGATGGGCTTTCCCCGGCCCCGCAGGGAACCCCCCCACAGTCTCCGCGGACAGTAGCGGTGGAGCCACATCCTGTAGCCACGCCCCCAGTGGGAAGCAGGCACGTTGGGATTCCCCCGCCCACGCGGCGCCGCTCAGAGCAGCTGCAGGCACGCACGGGGGTGGGGCTTAGGGAATAAAAACCAGCGCCGCCGAAGGAGCAGTGCTGGTGATTAGTGGAAACCGCTCCCCCCCCCCCGTGTGCAGCTTGACTGTGGAGCAAAGTGAATCATTGTGTGGATATTGCCCGTGTGCGTGGACCTTCCCCGGAGACCTTGTTGGTGAATACTTGAGAGAGAGTGAATCAGCAAGTGCAGCGTGAGTGTGAGTGAGTGCCCTCCCTTCCTCCTTGCCTGGAGCCCTTGTTTGTCTGAGGTGAGTGCCCTGTGTCCCTTCCGCCCCCCTCCCCAGGGCCCTTGTGCACTCCCAGGTGTAAACCCCACGCCCTTCCCTTTTGTGTTGTGTTGGGTGCAGTGAGAGAGTTTGGGGCAGCCTTGGGTTCTTGGTCAGCAGCGCCCTGTGATGATAGGGACTTGTTCTCTTTAATTAGAGGTAAAAGCCCAAACACTATCCTGACGGGCATTCTGTCGCCACTCGTTCCTTGCTCTGACCTCGACACCCCTTGGCAGTGTGCGTGTGCCTTGGTCCCTTACCCTACCCCAGTAACACATTGTGACCTGTTGGGTACTTCTCCCAAGAGACTGAGAATGGCCACTGCTGGAGATGGGAAGTTGGGGTCAATGGACGATTGGTCTGAGCTAGTACTGCACTTCTTACGTTCTTATCTTCTCCAGCCTATGAACTCCCCTCAGGACTGACTCAGCTTGTGCCATGCTGTATTGTGGAAACCTTTGCAGTTTAACCACATGAGTTCTGGATCAAAGAAGGGCGGGTCTATATCCTGCAGGCTGCCACAATGCCTTGCTGAACTGGAATTGAAAAATAGACAAATAAACAGTCACAGACTGGATTTGACCCATGGGTTAAGGTTCCTCATCCCTGATTTGGATGACCAAGCCTGGAGTCCTTGTTTTTGGTAGGAGCTGTACTTCCATGAAAGTTACTTATTTTGCATTGGAGAGACATCCATGGCCATAGACAAGGAACCTATTTTTGCTGTGGTTTCCCCTTTGATGCCAATGAGGAAAATGCAGTGAATACAGGTCCTGGGCCACAGACATACTGTAAATTGCTCTGTTTGTCTTTCTCTCTGGTACAAGATGGGGCAAGTGAATCCTCTAAGTGACTGTATCGTTCTGCGTAATGTACAATGACAGCCCAGGCACTGAGGCAAACCCTACAGTCTGTGCTATGCTAATGCCATTGTGCTTATCAGCAAGCCAAGGAAGCAATCCCAATGACTTTACTGGCATGACAAGGTGTACAAGTGTTGTTCAAGTTAATACAAACCGAATCACTTTAGGAGACAGTCTAAGCCAGTGGCTGAAGCAATAGTGTGAAATCGAGGTTTACACCTCGATGCAAAAAGGATGCAGATTTCATCCCAGGCAGAACAGGAATTGGAGATGAAAAGACCGAGTACGTGAAAGCGGGCTCTGCAGTGAATGGAGGAGGAGACTAGTCAAATGAGATGTAAAAGGGAATATCTGAGGCTGGCAGCACCGGTGCCAGGGAATTTGTGGGGGGTCCTGTGCGAATGGCGGTGTGGGACTCTTCCTGACATAGGAATATATTTGGTGGACACACGCTGCCCATTAGACTTGCCCATTAGGGTGGGATTATTCCGATGTCTGATCAGAACGGACAAGACACCCAATTCTGATTGGAAATTGGAATGGGTGACATTTTTACTTCAGTGCGAGAAATCAGTAGAGCTGTGCCAATTTAGATCATTTGGGGAGCTTGTCTCGTAGGTTCCCTATGCATCAAAATGACAAAAAAAACTGTCGCTTGCTTCTTAAGAGCTGAAACAGGTACCTGCAAACACGGGTATACCCATCGAAATGATCGTACCTGAGCCACCCCATAACATTAGGTACTAATCTGTACCTGATTGGTGCTCGATGGGCGACCCGGTTTACCGATTTCCAGATTGTTTTTTTCCAACTTCCAGTACTGATTTTCAGAGTTCTTGTATCGATTTCCAGTTTTTAGATTAGTAAAAGCCTGGGTAAAGAGTAACGGAAATACCCAGTAGCAACTGGGCACCTGACAGGCCACTCAAAATTGTGGGTATTTCTCCACAGGGAGCAAATGTGCTCCCCATTTCAGTTTTAGGACACGGTATACATTTCCAGACTGTGCCTGTATTTTCACAAAAAGCTAGATATAAGTCTCGGGGGGGGGGGGAAGGGGGGGGACTCCCTTTGTGAGCAAATTTCAGGCAACCAAAAAGAAATGCTTCTGCAAAGAGTGAAATTAAAGTCAATTCATGTCTAGCCAACTAATTCAAGTGCTCAAGATGCTTTGATCATGACTCATTTTCTTCATGTATCATTCTCTACAAAGTCTCTGTTCTGTGGCAGTCATTCATGTAGGCGTTCAACGCTTCTTACAGGGCATCAGGGAGGCACCTCTTCCAGGCAACAAAAGCCTGCTGTTTACATGTTTGTGTAGCGGGATGTTTGAGGGGTTAAGATAAATGTGTAGGTCAAATACTACAGGGAACAAAAACATTGTTATCCTTGGAGTGTCACAGGCACTGGAGCCAGGAGATTCCGAACGGTGTGAACACTTGGGATTTAGCTTCTTAAGTGATTATGAGGGGAGTTTGCCACTTGCCTGGTGCATTCAGGGGTGCTGGAGACCCAAGGCTGAGGATGCATAAGCACTGAGGAGCTCTTTCACACAGCACCATTTATTTATTTATTTAT
>QEPC01002388.1:17048444-17073561 GCA_003113815.1 Sphenodon punctatus | reverse complement strand
TTACACACTCCTGCACGCACTCTCCGTGCCTCCTGTGTCACCTCCCTCGCTCTTCCTCATCTCCCCTGCTCCCCTAACCGCCTTCGTCCCTTCTCCCTAGCTGCCCCCCCATGTCTGGAACTCCCTCCCTGCCCACATCCGCCTCGCGTCCTCCTTCCATTCCTTCAAATCCCTCCTTAAAACCCACCTCTTCCTCTCCACCTTCCCCGACGCTCGCTAGTACCCCCTCTCAACATTTACTGTCTGCCTAACTGCAACCAAGCCAAGCACGTTCACCTGAGACTCCCCATCCACTTGAATGTTTTTATCCCTTGTCTTTCCATATGTCCCCTATCCCTGTCTCCCCACTCCTAGTCTACTAGATTGCAAGCCATAGGCAGGGACCGTGTCTTTCTCATTGCTATGTAAAGCGCCAGGTACATGGCTGGCGCTATACAAATGCTTGTAGTAATAATAATAATAATAATTAGAACCTCACACAACTAAAAACACCCCCCTTACCCCTCCCAGTCTATCCCTTCCCATTGGGTCTTCCACTGCCTCCAGAAGACAGGTTAAATAAACCCATCCCAACCCACAGGGAATGCGGACTGAAATTATGGTATTACGACGTTATTATGTCAAGAAATGAAACTGCCAGAAAAGCAGCAAATGGTAACCAGGAAAACCTGTAAACTTTCAAGGTACAATGGGAAATCTATCAGGAAGTTGTTGGGTACTGCTTAGTTCTTGATTCGACACAGATGGGTACAGGTAGCACAATTTTGACAGGAATTCCTGTTTGCGCGGACCCTTTAATTCTTTATTTATTTACACTTCTTATCCTGCTCTTCCCACCAAAGGAGACTCAGGGCAGCGTACAATAATAAAATACACATAAAAACAAATACAAAAGCCATAAAATGCCCCACAACCCCAAACCATTCTACCCCACCCCCGTAACCCCACTCATCCTTTACCCTCACAACTCCCCCATACCCTAGCCCCCATTGCCAAACACCCTTGTGAATAAGATGGTTTTACACTGTTGTTTCAGTGTAGTAAGATGGTTGTTTCATCCCTAGCGCCAATCCAAAATGGAGGCCATTTGTCAGGTACGCGGGGTAGTGTGCTCGCCAATGCACATTATCTTCACTTAAAAACTACCCTGGAAGAAGGATACAAAGCGTCCAAACCTTTCCCCACAGAAGACATCAGTGCTCGCTTGTTTTTAATGATCATTCAAAATTCGAACGAACGGTTCCTGACATAACATTGTTTCAAGCAATTTCATAGACCAACAAAGGAGCAAGAAAAGTTCAGGTTCCTGAATAAACACGTTCGAAATTCCACTAATTTCCTGTGGCCGTCAAGTGCTGTAGCCAACAGGGGGTTGATGTTTGTTCTGAGAGAAAGGACGTTTTCTGTGGTTTTCGGGTGTTTTTATTGGCCCTAACCCTTGTGGATTACTGAAGCAATAATCTGTAGAGAAATTAGATGGATCCTAAGGAAAGGCCCGTTGAGAGAAATTTGAAGGCCTACTATATACTAATAGCTAAGGGGCCTCCAACCTCCCATTCCCCCCATCATAAATTTAGAAATCAATTTCTGGAGTTTGTGTTGGTGCTTTACTTATCTCTAGGTTACTTGCAATTATTATTTTACTCCTAATATATTTAATATAGATTAAGGAAGAAAATTCTTGGCAGGGAAGGGCTGAGCTTGGGGCCGTTTTCAAAGGAGTTCCAGCCGCGAGTGGGGCTGGAGCCGTCTCCTCACTGAACACAAGCCCCGCCCCTCGACCGGGGCCCACGTGATGCCTGTCAGCCAATCCCCACCAGCCGGGGTTGCATAGCAACCCCAGCTGGGTTCTGAATGCAGAGTGCTGCACCGTTTTTCCCGCCTTAGACTGCAAGCGGCCCTGCTTCCCTGATTGGGTGCGGCAAGGGGCCTCACGCGCGCCACCCCCCCGGAACGAGGGGGAGCATGCGGAGGCAATTGTACTCCTGCTCCTCCTCCCTTCCTCATCAAGCCTGTCCAAAGCGCAGCTCACACCATTCTCTGGTGCAGGAGCAGAGAATTTGCAGTCGGTCGCCAGACATTTCTGGTGCTGTGGGACATCATTGCTTCAATGAAGGAAAAACTATGGAGCCATCCCCCCACCCCTCCGATCAGTAGGGGCATAGCTGCATTAAAATGGACCCTGGTGCAGAAGTTGGATTGGGCCTCCTCATCCTGCCCCCCACCCCCACATGAGATGCACACAAATTTGGCATGCAGTGTGAACCCCCAGGCTTGTGGGCCCAGGTGCAGTTACACCTATGTAGCTATACCCCTGCTGAGTAGGTGAAGTCTGGGCTTACCACCTCTCTCTGGAAGAGAAGGGGGCACATTAGGATATAAGGAGCTGCCTAGCTGAGTCCAACCAATGGTCCATCTTAGCCCAGTATTGGCACAACCTGATATGGCAGCAGGGTTTTAAATCCAGCTCTCCAGGGTCTCCGGCAGAGGCCTGTCCCAGGTATGCTACCTGAGACCCTCCAGGATCCCTGGCAGAGGCCTCACCCAGGTGTGCTACCAGAGAACCTGAATCTGAGAGGCCGGGGATTGAGTTTGGGACCTTACACATGCAAAGCATGCACTCTACCACCTGAGCCATGATTCACCCGTTGCAGGGTGTGGGGCAAGCAGGCTGTCACTCCCCTTTCTGACATAACCCTGCTCTTGCCGACCATTGTGAAATGCTTGCCTCCAGGAGCCCTGATGCTCCAGGTTAGCCACACACCTTCTGGCTAACCTGGAAAAACAGAGGTTTCCTGGAGCTCAGTGAGTCTGGTCAAACCCCTGTCACCTACACCTCCATTCTCCGTGTGTGTGTCTGTCTGGGAAGGGGGAGGGGGGGTAGAGCTAAAACAAGTACCCACAAAAATGGGTATATCCATTGAATTTCTGGTACCTGAATCAACTTGAAAATATTGGATATTAATTTGTACCCAATTATGACCCGTTTTGGGTACCCGATGCTGCAGAATGTCAACTTCTGGTCCTGGAATGTCAACTTCGGGTCTCGATTTTTTTGGCTTTCTGTGCCAATTTATTGATTGGTAACCAGAAGACTGAAAAATGGGTACTAGAAAATTATGGATTTTGTGGTATCTGGGTACCATATTAGGTACCTGTTTCAGCTCTAGTGCAGAGTGGACTGGGAAGGGTTCTGGAGCTGCCTGCTCAGGGCTCTAGCATTTCCCTGGTTCTCTCAGGGTCCCTAAGTTCCCTTACCCCACACCAGGCACTTCAGCTGTGGTCAGAAGGAGCAGCAAAGGGAGCTACAGCATAGAAACAGTCAGGCACCAAGGCCTTTGTGCCTTTTTCTAACAGAGCTGTAACCACTGGTTCTCTAAGAATGGCAAAGACAGAGCCCTGCTGGGCAGTAAGGTTACCACTGTTCAGGAGTGTCAAGCAGGGCTGAAACAAATAGTAACATTTTTATTCACGACTATTTCCAAGTTTCTGAGGACTGGCTCCGAGTGTTCGGCTGGACCTTGGAAACTCGGACGAATTCTTGGTACTTGGTAAAATACTTGGTAAAATAAAATAAATGAACCAGAAACCCCTGAAGAAAAACAAAAAACAAACACAGAATACCCAACATGGCTTTCTGAAGGAATTAAAACGAGTCACAGTTATTACTGGCTTCACCATTTTCAGTTCAGCTATAGTCAATTCAAGAGGTTTGCTCAGTTTGGGGAATATTCGTTTCAACTCTAGAAGGTACCAATATAGGATCATGTTTGGGTGGGACAAAAAGAAACGAGAATGGTTATTGATGCAAATTCCAAATTAGTTTTCATTAGGGTTGAAAGAAATACCCACAAAATGGTTATACCCATGGAAATTGTGGTATTTGACCTGACCTGATAACATTGGTTACTAATCAGTACCTGATTAGTGCTCAATGGGCTACTTGATGTGCCAATTTGCCATATTTCATCCTGATTTTCCAACTTCTGGTACCGATTTTCAGACATCCAGTACTGATTATTTGACTTTCAGTCCCAACCCCTATACTAATTTACCGGTTTACTGATGGGTACCAATCAGAAAAATGGTAAATTGGTAACTCAGTAATGGTAATACCTGGTATTTTGGGGTAATCAGGTGCCCAGCTTGGCACTTGGGTACCGATCAGGAGCCCGATAGACTACCCAAAAATGCCGGTTTTACCCACAGTGAGCAAATGCACTACCCATTTCCACTCTAATTTTTCATCATATCAGTTGATTTAATTATTAATAACATGCGTCATCTCATTATTTGCTGTCCTCTACATGTAGATCTTATCCTCTTTCCACTCACTCGGTCTTGTTCTTCGTTTGCCGAACACCAGGTTTCCAAATTTCCTCAATGCAAATTTTGATCTTCAAAGTGTTTACCTTAAAATCATTTCCCATGTTCCTCTCTTCTTGCACCTCTTGTGTACTTTGTGTTAGCTTCAGTGACTGAGCACCCTTGTCTTTTAGCTACCACCTGATAGCCCTGACCTCTTGCATCCTTCTCATTGTGTGTAACCGCCGAGGGAGCAGTGTTAAATTCAAAAGAGGCATAAGACTTTTGTAAGGTCAGGTGTTTCTTGCATAACCGTGGCAGGGATTTCAAAGGCCAGCAATTGTTTAAAAAGACTAGAAGATGACAGAAAATAACCTGTGTAATCCAGGGTAAAAAAAAAAACAAATCAAAAAATGTATTCATTAGCACAGGGAACTTTGTGGGGCCCCAGAAAACGGAAAGGTGAGCAGTCAAACTGAGAGCAGCTCTTTAATTTCTCCAATTTCAAGGAGCAAAGAATAGGCTCTGTCTGTTTTGGACTATTGTAGTTTTGACTTTCATATTTCTAAACCTCACAGTTCAGATCTGAATCTTGAAAGCCTCTCAGACTTTCGCCAGTTCTCCTGTCCTCAGCTGAAATACAATGTGGGGGCTTTTTTTTTTTTTTGGAAATAATTGTGTAGCTATGACCATTCTTTCAATAAGGCATTTTCTCCATGAGCAGCATTCTTTGAAGTGCAGAACCCTGAAGATGGTGAAGGCCAAAGGTGAACACCACACGATAGAAGTTTACATTCCAGTCAGAGAACGGGTTGGAGGGGTGAAGGAATTAGTCTATTGATATTCAGCGCTTTGACCCGCTAACAATAATGGTGGCACAGGGGTTACAACAGCTGCACATCCCCACATTGTGTGTCAGTGGAGGGAGACAGACCTTATCTGCTTTCGTTCGCTTTGGTGGAGCAAAAAAAAAAAAGATTCAGCAGGGCTTTTTGCCATGCGGCCAAAAGTTGCTACTGGGGGAAATTGAGACGAGGTGGTGGCGGAGTGCGGGTGTGTATGTCAAAATGATGATGATGCCTCCATTGCTGCTCCTAAGAATAACTCAGCCCCAGATCTGCATTTGAACATTTCTTTCGACAATCTAGTCTACAGAAAAGCAACTCAATCTACAATCTTAAACGGTTCAAAATCTGTGCCGTTTTTATATTTGAAATTTCCAGCCCAAAACAGAAGGCCTTTTTCTAGGCATTTTGGCCAAATTTCCTAGAATTTCTTTTAGACCAACAGGAATCCTAGGTAAAATTGACACTTTTTTTTTAAAAGACTCATCATTGTACCTCCCCTTCAGAGCAGTGTCAGGTGGGGCGGGGTAGGGTACGGTTGCTCCAGACCAGAAACCCCCAGGGGATTAGGGTCTCTGTCCTGCTTATGTTCAAGGCACCCCACACAGAGAGAACGGGCCCTCAGGATCTTAGGGGGGGTGTTCTCTCTGACACAGAGAGGAACCCAGATCATCACTGGGCAGCGAGGGCAGGGATCCCCAACAGGGGGCACGGGAGAACACAAGACAGGGTGAGGGGGAAATAAGAGGCAATACTCACGCGTGTCCAGGGACTGCCACCAGGGAGCACCGGGAAGGTGCTCGTGCAGAGGGTCCTGGGTCCAGGGGTGTGTGTGTGTGTGTGCAGGGTCTCCTCAGAAGGATGCCAGACACTCCTCTTTCGCAACCAGGAAATGCAGAGGTCTGAAGGGGGGAGGCTGGGGGGAGGGGGCACCCAATCACACGCCTCACTCTCAACTCTCTCGACTTCACACTCACTCACACACAGTCTAGGGTTAAATACAGAGACAATCGCTCAAGATAATAGGTTCAAAGAGTCACAAACAACAAGGTAGAGCCAGCCTCTTACAACGATTACCGGCAAGGAGTGAATGTCCTTCCGGCTCTTTTATGCCTGCTCTGGGTTTCCCAGGTGTTGCTACTCCCGGCCTCAGCCCCATCCCGCCCAGCACTCTGGGAGGTGTGCAGCCAGGGACCCACCACCTGTCAGGCCAGGATCCCCCGCCTCCGGAACCCGGCCCTGACAAACAGAGTTTTGTGTGCCGGTCAACAGGCAAATAATTTATTGGCACTTATATTCCTGGTTCTCCCACCTCCAAAGTATGGTGAAGGAAGGGAGATGTCACCTCATGTAACACTAGGGCTTCAGAATGTAGTGCACTGGGGCTCCCAATAGAGTTCTGAGAACCATTCAACAAGTTGGTATTAACCTGAATGGCTTGGGCCCTACATATCCGAAAGATCTCTTCCTCCACGATGGACCATCACCATTGAAGAATGACCTCTCGTAAGCTCATCCATGTGCCTCGTCCATACAACAAGGGCACAGGAGAGGAGTTCTTGGTGGCTCCACAACTTTGGAAATTCTTTTCCTTGGAGGTTCCTCCAAAGCCTGATCCAAGGCATTCGGAAGGCAATGTAAAATCTATGGGCTTTTTCACACGGGCACCCCCCCACCTCGGCCCATTTGAAAAGGGCCTATTTATTGGCCAGGCGTTTGACAGTTGGGGATAGAGTTGGGGAGGGGGGGGTTGGTTTTTAAGTGGATTTTTATATTATAACGTATATTATGAATTTTATTTTGCTCATGTTTATACTTTTATATACTGTTACCCACCCTGAGCCTTCAGAAAATGTATACTATATAATATAATATAAAATATAATATAATATATTTATTTTAAAATTTTATTTTATAAAAGACTTAATACCTCACCCCTTCTGACACAGAAGCTCGGGGCAGCTTACAACAACATTAATATTAAAACAAATAAAACAACTCATAGCAAGAGGATTAAAGTCCCTCCCCCCACCCTCACCCATCTCCCCTGCCAAACGCCTGGTGCAAAGGCCAGGTTTTGCAACCTCATTGAAAAGAGGGAAGGTCCGGGGCCAATTAGGCCTCCACCGGGAGGCAATTCCACAGTTTTGGTGCGGCCACCAAGAATGCCCTGTCCATTGTGGCCCCCTGGAAGACTCAGGGGACCTCGAGGAGGGCACCCCTGGATGACCGCAGGGACCGATCCAGTACCTAGGGGGTGAGGTGTTCCCGCAGATAGGTGGGGCCTAGACCTTTTAGGGTTTTATAGGCAAGCACCAACACCTTGAATCGGGCCTAGAAGACTATAGGCAGCCAGTGCAGAGATAGGAGAACTGGTGTAAGGAGGGCACCCCCGGACGACCACAGGGACCGATCCAGTACCTAGGGGGTGAGGTGTTCCCGCAGATAGGTAGGGCCTAGACCTTTTGGGGTTTTATAGGCAAGCACCAACACCTTGAATCGGGCCTAGAAGACTATAGGCAGCCAGTGCAGAGATAGGAGAACTGGTGTAATATGATCCCGGTGGCCCAGACCCACCAGGAGACGGGCCGCTGCATTCTGCACCAGCTGCAGCCTCCGGACTTTCACCATGGGTAGCCCCGCATAGAGTGTGTTACAACAGTCAATGGATGACAGTGACCTAGTCGGAGTCTGAGACATACGGTCAAAGCCGTCGTACCAGATGTAATTGGCGAAAAGCCTCCACCTGAACATCCAGGCGGAGCTGCAAATCAAGGAGCACCCCCAGACTCCGTCCCTGAGAGACCAGCAGAGGGCAAGCCCCATCAATGATGGGGGATGCCTCCTCCAGCACCTTACCCATCGGCATCACCTCCATCTTGTCAGCATTCAGCCTCAGTCGGTTAGCCCTCATCCAGTCCCCCATAGGCGTCAAACATCGAGTAAGCACTGAGATTGCCAGGCCTGAGTCAGATGAAAAAGAGAGGTAACAGTGTGTGTCCTTTCAAATCCAGCACAGAATCCCCCTATTCATTTATTTTCTTGTTTGGGGGAGGAAAAAAAAATGCCCATTACTTTGTGGAGCTGACAAAGGTAACAGGTGGGGACAGGGAGGAGGGAAACATTACTTATGAATCCTTCACCCACAGCTAAACTAGCCTTCTTTCTTGTGGGCATTTATGAGCTGGGGGGGAGGAGGTGTGGCATCAGAGGGGCAGGCCAGAAGCCGGTGGGGGTGGGAGGAAACTATTGGGAAGCAGGTCCAGCACACAGCTGCGTGATCATGACAATGGGTGCTTTTAGCCACACATTTCTCCTGGACGTTTGCTGTAACATCCATAACTTTCTGTGTGTCTGAATCACTCACCCAGATCTTAACCATCTGGCTCTTTGAATTTCTGCGTGAAACTTCTCCTACAACGTTTGTGTGTAAAAGGTTCTCCTGGCAAACTGCTTTGCTCCAGGCAGCTGTGGTCACTTGGTTTCCATGGCAGCCCCTCACGTCTACAGCTGCGGCTACTTTAGGCTGCCTCAGGGCAGTGTTTGTGTGAAGAATGCATCCAGGAACTGCGTCAGGGCAGGGTGTGTGTATGTGAAAAATGAATCCGCTGAAGAGAATGGGCGGCACATCACTTCCAGTAGCGCGGGCAGCGTGTGAACACTCCCTGCATGACTTTCCTCTTCAATATGGGGCTCCAGAGGCGCGTCAAGCGGCTCGTGTAAAACTGGCCTGTGAGGGAAAAGGTTCACAACCCCTTCACTACAATCACTCAGATTGTAAGCCCTAGGGGCAGGGACCGTGTTTATTTTATTACTTTGTAAAGTGCCAGGTACACTGCTGGCGCTATATAAATGTTTGTTAATAATAATAATAATAATAATAATAATAATAGACTGAGGAATCGTCATGCACCTTCTACTAGCCTTGAGTATTTGAAATGCTGTGAATATCTAATTACAAATACTCATCTACAGCCTACAGCAGTTCAGGAAGACCCCTTGGTGTCTCTCCTAGAAGACCAGAATACTGGGGTGGGTGGGAGTGCCCCCCTCCATGGGAGTAACTTTGCGCTACAATGTATGGGGAGTACAGGTCCACATAAACTGCACCCCCATATGCCTAGAATTTCACGGGGAGGAAATTCATGATGGATGCATCCCCTGCCATAATTATTCCCATGTGACACCCTTCCACCCCTCACCCCTCCATCACACAAGCCCTCAGTCTGGGGGGTGTTTTTAAACAAGCAAGGTGATGGGGAAGTTGGGGGGGTGTTGGTCCATAGCCGCTGAATAGCACTGCTGCAGAGCACTCACGCAGGTTGAGTACATGGGGAGGAATTCAGCATGGCTACCCCAGCCACGGAGGCAGCCACCACGCACTCCCTCTGCCACGGAGCAGACTGGCCTTTGCAATGGATATGTCCCCAGGGTGAGTGCTGGGAAACCCAGGCTCTCCAGTGCTCCCGGACAGTTCTTGCAATTTGCAAAGGCCGTGTCCCCCGCCCACAGTGCTTATGAGTGGTGGACTGGTCTACTGGTGTGGCTAGCCACTCCCAGTTCATATGGACAAGGGCTCTGTGACTGTCCATTACCACAGAGCTATTTGGCTTGCCCCGCACAGAGCACTCCAGATTTCCCGGCAGTGTTCCATGCATCGCGTGGCCATGAATGGGTGCTCAGTGGCTCATGGATGCATGCATCCTCCACGCTCCACCTTCAGATGGGCTGGGTGCTCCGTGGATCCTGGGCAGCCATGCAGGGTAGCATCTTGTCTAAAAAGACCCTGGGACTTGCAGAGGGAAAGGGCACAAAATCCATTTTGTCCAGGGCAGCCAAAGTGGTAGGACGGTTCCTGACTGGCACCCTGCTCCCCCAGACGAAGGCTTAAACAACATTACAAATATTATTCACATTTTCAGATAGCAGTTTGAATGTCGAAATGTACTTTTCCATCCATTTTGGTTTGGATATCCATTGATTTGACCAAATATCCAAAATGAAATGACAAGGGGGGAAAGAATGGAAAAACTAGCCACCCCTCCCCTCCCCCCCCAAAATGAATATCTGAATGACGCGGACATGAATCTTGTTCTGTACCTGCTTTGTTGGACCTCGTTTGAAGTAGGTAAAATTGGAAAATATGGTATGGCTATTTGTTATTGCTCTTTCCCAGAATTGTGGGAGCACTTATCAACTGGCATTTTTTAAGAGCCATTTCTTGCTATCCATTCTCTAATTGGTATATGACTATCCATTCTCTAATTGGTATATGACTAGCCCCAGTTTTATTGCAAGATTCATAGAACAAAGTAGAAGCCACTTCTACTCTACTGACGTGTGTGTGTGTGTGTAGATAGATAGATAGATAGATAGATTTTTCATAGCATTTGAATCGGCAGTGGGAGATGGTTCAAACACTACTGTACAAAAGGGAAAGCAGGTCCCCTCTTTGACTCTTTCTTGTTATTGTCCGCCGATTACTTATTAAATTTCTGTTGATGATACTCTCCAGTATGAACTGCTCCTAGTAATGGGCAGTAGCGAGTGTATGTGTAAAGAGGAAGGCTGAAGCAAACTCTTCCCCCACCGTCCCTTCCCTTTTAAATTTCTTGTGGTTTTTCTTTTAATTTTTCATCTTGAAAAGGCTGAGTGATCCTTTCCCTCAGATGGTCTTGCTGGAACCCCCAACAGAGTGTGAATAATTATCCCCACTCTGTCGGAGCTTTGATAAGGTTCTTATGGGCTGCCTTTTGCTCAGCCTTTGTTCCTGCTGAAGTTATTTTCTTTCATAGGAAATGAAGAGAGAGGAGGGGGGGGGAGGGAGGGGGTAAAAAGGTGACAACTTTAACCACATTCAAGAGGGGGTGGAAAACCCACATTGACCTGAAAACTCTTAATGCATCGGTCAAAAGACACACGGCCCATGGCGAGCGGGTAAACTTCAAGTGTTTACATCTATTTTAAAGAGGATGGTTTAGAAGGTGAATTGGCTGGAAAGGGGTTTGGAATATGTTGCAAATATGAACTTTGACCTTTGACACACAGAAGACCACCATTTGGGTTAGCCAGAATACACACGTCTAATATGGAATGTATGGCAAAGGGTTTTGAAAAGAAAACTGTTAAAAAGAAAACACATTTGGAACTCTGTGTCCACAAATAGTCCAGGAGGCCCTATATAGGTTGGAACCTTATAGATATAAGCGAACCAAAGGACACGGCTGGCGTCTCTTCCTCCATTGGAGAGGGGTCGTAAGAAGGTATTACGGTTGACTAAACAAAAAGCTTTGTCTGGATGGATGGACGCTCTGATGCCCACGGGACTTGGCAGAGAGGTTAATCCTAAATTCAAACATCCCTTCAAACACTGATTAGCTATCTTAATACAAAGGACCACACAGTACAAAGGAGGCCATTTTAACCTTTCTGGTTTCTGTCTCGGTTTACGTTCTGCTCACCTCACATCCCCCAGATTGGTCGCTCCATAACGGTGGAGATAAACGTCATGATAGCCATCCATGAGTGGGTGTCCACTGGTCCATTTATTAGGTGAACACAGACCAGGAACGTATGTTCCTAGTCCATGTCCCCAGGAATGAGGAGCGTGCGGCATGCCAACATGTGTGCATGCGGTATGTTAAGGGTTCATGGCTGGGGAAGGGGCCTCTGTGCACCCGTTTCCTTCCCTCTGAGGAAAGAGTCAATGGGGATAGCAGCTGGGAGGCAGAGGCTCTGTGCATTAGGCGCCAGCCCCACGGGGGTCCTTCCTCAGTAGAGTTGGCAGTCAGTGCGCCAAGTCTCCTTCCTGCCACCCAATTACTCCAAGAAGCAGCCAGGGGCTGGGAAGGAGGCTCGGCATGCAGGTACCCCCCCCCCCCACTGGGCTCCTTCACAGGTGGGAAGGAGACAGGGCTCATTCACCTGTCTGGTCCCCTGGTCTTGAAGGGGACCAGCCAGCATTGTGTATGGGCTGTGAGTGTCACATTGACCCTTGCCTGTATCTGTCTGTTGAGTGCTGAGTCCCACAGGATGCAGGTGAGTGTCACATGGCACCCCCAGCTCCCATACGAGGCGATTGTGCCATTTAAAAACACCCTAGATGTAGATGCAAGAAGGATTTTAGTTGGCCGAGGCACACACAACAGGCTTGTACGCTGGGGTGAGTTTGTGGGACTTGGAAGTATCTCATACCAAAAAGACTGGGTTTCATTTGGACACCCTTAGAAATGATTAATATGGACCGCTGTCCTTGCAAGAGAGGGGTGGGAGGTTCTGGGGGTAGAAGATGCTCTTTCACAGCTGACTCTGTTTCCTGCTGTCCTTCATAGTCTCATGTCAGTGCTATGTGCTGCCTGCTGATCCACCATGAGGAGGAAAGACACCGTTCCCGCCATTTTCTTTCCGGCCTATGGGCCAGCCCACAACATGGTCTCCTGGCAGGTGGGACAAGAGGTTATGGGGACACATATTCACCGTTCTTGTGGTTGCTGAGGGTAGGACAATGATAAGGGGCTTCTATTACAGAAGGGGGAAAGTAGGTTAAATATTGTGAAGAATTTTATAAACAGAATCATTTATCAGGGCAGGTGGTGGATCAGAGTTAGGGAAACTCAGGCCTGGGGTCCAAATGCGGCCCATGGTTATGTTTTATGTGGCCCCTTTCCAGTTTTTGGATCTGGCCCCTGGAACTAGTTTCCACCCGCAAGAGCCAAAAAAACCCTGAGCTCAGGATAAGGGAGCAGAAATCAGGGCACGCACACAAGGATAGGGGACAGATCCATGGAACTGGGTCCTCCTCTTCTTTAAATACCACTGCCCCCAATTTCTACATAGCCCTTCGAAGGTTGTACTAACTTTCAAAGTAGCTCCCAGGAAGGAAAAGATTCTCCATGCCTGTTTCGGACTCCCCATGATTGGTAGATTTAAATAAATAAATAAATAAATAAATAGATTAGCTACAGGCCTTTCAAGGGGTGGCTTAGGCAGAGGGATGGGCTAGGGGACTTTTCAAGACCCCGCTGAGCTCTCCATTCTATGCTCCCATAACCAGAGGGCCAAAATAAGCAGCTCTCTCCGAACCACTGGAAATGAACCTGCCGCCAAGATGCTCTTTGTCAGGAAAGTTAAATATACCCGAAGCCTGTAGGTTTTAGCAACAATATGATTTTAGGAGCTGCAATCCCAGGAAGCTCCTGTGAGATCAAAGTTCTGGTGCATGCAGATAGACTGGCACTTTGAGAAGATTGGGAGATAAATAATTCATCCCTTGAAAACAGAGTTGGGTTGAGGATGTTATAGATTAATTCCATCTGAGGCTCCCCCCCCCCCCCCCTCTCTCTGCTAGCAGAAGACCTACTGCCCCTCCCTGCCCCTTTCTTCTGATTTCTGAATCTGCCACAGGCACTGTTAGAACTACAGCTGTGATAAGAAAAATCAGGCGTGGGATTTGAATTAATGCTTTTAGACAAATCTCCATTCCATCTCTAATTCTAATGCTAATTACATTTGCGGATCAAAGCCCCTTCCTTAAAGTTTTGCTTTGGAATATGTGTGAAGATTTCACTTTAAAATTATTATTTTTTAGAAACATGTTGCTTCCAGTCGGGACCTTATGCTTTCAAATCTGTGGGACAGCAACTGAGTATTCTCACATGAGATGGGGTTCCACATTCCGCCTCCCCCCCTTTGCCCTGGATTTACCCACCTTTGTGAAGGGCGGCCACTGGACAGTTGACCTGGTTTGGGCCAGGGTAGCTCCACATGGTGTCATCCCCATAAAGGTGGGGTAAACCGGCTTGAACCGGAGCCAGGGCTGCCTCCTGTCTGATGGGGGAGGCCACGAGGTGGGCTGCGTTCTCCACTATAGAGTTGTGGTTGGAGCCTAGAGCGGTTGCAGGAGCGACCATAACTCTATGGTGGAAGGGGCGGTTGACATGTGGCAGACCGCAGCCAGGGACACAGCCAGCCTATCTGCTGGGGTTCTTGGGAAGCCTGTGTGAGGCACATGCAAGTGGGAGGGGGAGGGGCATGAAGCAGCTCTGAGGTCCGGTGGGCTCCTGGCCCATGTGGTAACACCATCTGGAAGTTCCTTGGTCCCTCTGGGGGCGTTTTCACACAGACAGTCCACACTAACTGAATCTAGTGCAGACTAGTTTGTCGATCTGAACGCTGTCAACGGCGCTTATTAGTGTGGACGAAGAGAAAACTACGGTTCTTATAAAACCCCAACCACTTGGTTTTACAAGAACCGTACTTAAAGTAGTCTGCATGAATGTCTTGTTTGGTAGGTTACAATTATAGTCCTCACTATATTGTCGGTCTAAAAGGCATTGCGATGTTAATGCGGACTAACAAACACCGTACTTATTTTTAGTGCGCATTACTCTGACCGACTGAAAACACCTTCATTATTTGGCAAAGTATCTTGTGCAGGATTCTTCCCTTAGGTAACACATAGACCAGCTTGCTAGTTTTTTAGATGCAGGATTAACCAAAGCCACAGGCAAGACAATAATAAATGAATAACGACGAAGCTTCCAATTTTATCTTTTTATGCCATTGCCTTTGCACGTAAAGCTAAACTATGCCGGGAGGCAACCATTTGTGGATTATTTTGCAAAGAGAAATAGAAACTCAGAAACAGTGGATTTAAAAATTTTTTTTTAAAGAGAATCTATGGGGCTGTGACAAAAAGAGAATAAGGTTGTTTGGGGTGGAAATCAAAAGCAAGGGAAGAGCGAATGGTGGAATCGGAGTGTGAAAAGTGAGGATTAGGCGGTTAAAGGGCTTGGGATGTATGCAGGAGACAGCAAAAAAAGGCTCAGAGGGTGAAAAAGCCAATTAACAGAGTATAAACCTTTACACACACACACACCCACCCAAAAAGCAGCCAATATTTTTAAAATAAAAAGGTGTTAACTTAAAGCAGCCAGAGAGAGGATTAGGCAAGGGAAATGAGAGCCTGCAGTTACAGAAGGAGGGATAGTTGGAGACAAAGAGTGAAACGCAATCTCTCCATTTTAAGGATGGAGTGAAAGAGTGACTTCCCCTCTCCTCGTGTCATGCCAGCCCCTTCCTCCATTACATGCTTCCCACCTCCCGCTGTCCTCCTCTCGGAGGTGTGCTGCAGATAGCAGGATTCTGGCTCTGTGCTTCTATCTGCAGGCAGCAGCCAAGTGCCTGCTGACTCAGGCGAATTGCTGGCGGAATCTCCTTAGATGTTTGGCTCAGTGTGACTCTTCCTATCTCTCCCAGCAACAGGGAAACAGTCAACAAGAATCATTACCTCGGCTCCTGCGTAGCTATCCAGTCGCTTCCATTCCTTCAGATCTGACAGTTGCAGAGTATGAAAGGTCTCCGCTCAGCATGGGGCAAGTCTTTTTGTACCTCATTCTCCCACAAACACCTTGGAGTAGCTCAGGCTAGATCCCGTTGCAGTAGCTCAAATCCTCCCACACGGACGACAGCGAACAGTGCTCTTAAACCCGTTTGCCTCGTCACAACAAAGTCGTCACTAGGAACTGGCGCCATGAGCTTTTGCTTGTCAAACGGGCAGGTAAAATGGAAGGCCATCTGTTCTCTCCCACTGCACAGGGTTTGCTGGAATAGCTTCGCTTTTAGGGAATAGCAAAGTCAAGTAAGGCATTCAGCACAAGCTCCTTGTCTTTCCCTTCAGGGCTCTCCATGGGCTTGCTCCCCACTATCTTTCCACAATTGTCTCCAGCCACATCCCCACATGGGAGCTTTGCTCCTCCTCTGCTGTTGCCCTCACCTGTCCATGAACTCCCTCCCTGAGTGCATTTGTTCTGCTCCTTCCCTTTCAACCTTCAAATGCCCCCTGAAAATCTCCCTCTTCTGTCAAGCTTTCCCTAGATCCTCAATCCCACAGCTTGTCACTAAAGGCGTTTTCACACGGACAGTTAGTCCACACTAACTGAATCTAGTGCGGACTAGTTTGTCTGTCTGAACGCAGTCAACGGTGCTTATTAGTGCGGATTAAGCGATAAGTACGGTTCTTATAAAACCCCAACCACTTAGTTTTATAAGAACCATACTTAAATTAGTCAGCACTAATGTCCTTGTTTGGTAGGCTACAATTATTTTCTGAGTCATTAGTCCACACTACATTGTCCGTCTAAAATGCATCACTATGTTAGTGCAGACTAACAAACACCGGACTTATTTCAAACTAGTGTGCATTACTTTGGATGCCTGAAAACGTCCTAATACTTCTTCTTCCTTCCTGTCCCAGGGTCCCCTTCTCCTCTGTAACTAAGCTAAGCACATGCACCTGTAACATCTCAACTTCATGAATGTATGCCTGTCTCTCCATATGTTCTCCCCTCCCTTGTCTCTCCTAGCCCCTCAGGGAAGGGACTTGTTTCTAATTAACAATTGTACAGCACCGGGTACATTGATGTCTCTATATAAGCATTGCAATAACTATAACTTGCCCACTCTGGGAGGAATGACGCTGTTGCCCAACTCACCAAATGAATAAATAAATCAGAGGCACCGATAGGTTGGAATTGGTCCTAATGTAGAAGGTAGAATGCGTCCCCTCACCTTCCTCCCCAGTGGCAGGGGACACCGCTATACCAGGAAGCCTGGATCACCCGTCTCATGGACCAGCTGCATTGCCTGTCCCTATAATAGCTCTGCCCTTGTAAGGAGCCCCTATTGCTGTCCCTCCAGTTTATATATCTCCCAACAGTCCCTGTTTAGGAGAGACATTCCCACATTGGGTACTGAATCCCAATAGTCCCCTTTCAGGGGTCATAAGTCCCTCTTTCAGGAGAGGGGAAGACAAAAAGACCAGTATTCAAGCTTCAGGATTCTCCTTCCTGGTTGCCTCCCATGAAACACATTTGAGAGAACAATGGGGAGATGATGGAATGACAAGAAACTAAGTGGACTGATGAGTAGGAGAGCTTCTGTCCCTCTTTCTGCACTTGCAATGTTGGGTGATGTGTGTGTAATATACATGCGAGGGGTGGAGTTTATTCAAGGGGGTGGAGCTTATTGGCCGAGGGCTCAGAGGTTGCCCCGTTTTGGCTACTGAAAATGTTGAGAGGTATGAGTTTACTAGGGGTGGACATTTGGATTTGTAGTAAATCTGTAACTGCTCGTAACGGGCAGTTACAGATTAATCCGTACCAAATCGCAACACCTCCATTGCAATTCCGTTTATTTTTATTTTTATTTTTAAAAAATGTGCATGCACAAAATGGTCACTGGATAGCTTTATAGAACATAGGGCAGCTCCCTTATTCTGAACAGAATAGTTCACAGCAGAGAAACTGAGAAAAGGTTATGATGATGCCTATCCCCCTAGTAGAAGTGAATCCCTTACCATGATGGGTCTTGAACAGACAAAACCATATGGCTCATGACCTTTTTGGTTAACTTAGGACCCACCTTTTGTTTCCTTCTCTGGTAAGCACATGGCAGCAGGAGCAAGATTTCCAAAACAGAAGACATTATGGAGCAGTGGGGTGTTCCTTTTCTCTGGAGCTGTGGTGTCCTCTTCTGTGGAGCCCTGGAGTGTTTTCTGACTGTGGAGTTATGTGTGTCTGTTCTATGGACTTCTGTGGGTGATTTTAGACCGTTTTGGATCCCAGACAGGAATCAGGCTGTCTGTCCTTTAGACGTGCCGGCCTGATTCCGCTCGGGGATTGGGGAGGGAGGCGACGTGTGGCCGCACAGCCCCGCCCCCCCGTGCTCCCCCAGCTGCCTGTCCTCCGGGTGACGGGCTGCTACGCCCAATCCCGCAGCGTGGTCTGGGCCACGATCCAGGCTGGCGGAGGTAACAGATGTTACCTTCTGCCGATCCCGGACCGTGGTTGCGCTAACCACGATTCTGGAGGTGAGGGCGGCCTCACCTCTGGAACCGTGGTTAATCAGATTCCCGCCAAAGGTTCACTGGGGTGAGCCTCTGGCAGGAACCCCTTTAATGTTACGGGCCTCTCCTCCACCACAGGGGATTGACTGTGGTTAGAGGGAGACCTGTAACGTCTAAAATCACCCTGTGAAGTTGGAGTATTCTCTTCCATGGGGTTTGTGAAGCTGTGAGGTTCTATGGACCTGTGGGATGTCTGTTCCATGGGATTCTCTTGAGTTGTGAAGTGCCTTTTATGGCGTTCTATGAAACTGTTGGGTTCTGTTCTATGAGGTGCTGAGGGTCAGGAAAAGGGGGACCTCTAAAACAAAGGACGTTGTGTACTCTTAACTCCTTTATATTTTTCCTTTCAGGATCCCCCTCCTCCCTTGTAACTAAGACTGCTTTTTGACATGTGCAGTGAACACACGGGATATTTACACGCAGAGTGATTTTATGCTGCGTGTTCATCACACACATCTAAAAGCGGACTAAGCTAAGCACATGCACCTGCAACTTCTCAACTTGATGAATGTGTTCCTGTCTCTTCCCAGGTGCCCCTCCCCTTGTGCATTCTAGACTGCAGTGTAAGCCCCTTGGGGCAGGGATCTGTCTTTATAATCCTGACTGTTCTGCACCAGTCGAACTGCAATATAAATAACAAATAATAATGATAACCCTAGTTCAGGGACCCATGTTCACTGTGTCTTCCTCATGGTGGTAATGGGGAACACAGGTCCCTGACTTAGGTGAATGTCACTCTTGTTACTGCTCTGTAAGGGACAGAGTTGTGACAGAAAGGGGCATGACACCCCCTTTTGGTTTCCTCATGGACAGAGACAATGACAACGCTACACTGAGAGGAAGTATTTTTTTCTGTCAAGTTGAAATTCATCCCTGTGCAAAGGATTGGAACAAAGTCTAAGCTTCACTGAATTCCCACTTACATCCTCAGTACAGGCCATACTCTGGATCAGGGAGTCACCTTGACCGGGTACCCTGCTCATGAAGGCCTGCCCTAGGCCGTGTGATGCTTTTTAAAAGTTGCGTGCAGCCTGAAACAGCTTTTTGTCTTCAGCGCACTCTGGCTGCTTGTGTGGAAGGTGCGGATCTTCGTGGGACATGCTCTCACGAGCGCAGGGCCCTTTAAAGCATGAGGTCATAGCCCTAGGTGGCCTCTTCACACCCCTCTTCTTTAGGCAACTCCTGATTATTTATTATTTATATAGCACCAGCAATGTACTTGGCACTGCACAATCAATAGTTATGGACAGGTTTCCTGCCCCAAAGGGCTTACAATCTAAGAAAGATAAGTAGGGTTGGGCCAAGGAACGAAATTCCATTTTGTTGCTTTGTTGTTTTGTTTTTATTGTTTTATCAGATTACGGATCTGACACATATTCCACTTGCCACCCTGGGCCACTCTGGGGCCACCCTGGGGCACTCACTGCAAGTTGAAGCCCTGTCATACTTGGGTCACCAAGTGCTCTCCTGTGCCAGTGCCTGCTGCTTCAGTGCACACACCCACTGCCTGCCAGTGCCTGCTGCTCATGTCCTATGCATGCCAGTCTCTCTCTCATATTCTGCCACCCTCGGGCACTCTGCAAGTTTGGGGATGGGAAACTGTCAGACAATCAAAGTAAAACCGTTGTTTAAATAAAGGCAAGACCTGCAAAGTGATACCCATTCAAAATAATGGGAAACCAATTTAGTTACTACAATTAATTTTTTAAAAAACAAAACAAATACATAACTAAATTTTGGAAACGAAAATAAATCCAAAACTAAAAACAAAGCTTGTGCACACCCTAGAGCAAATGTATCCAGGGACGGAGTTTCAGGCATGGGAGGCCAGCAAGGGAGAAGGGGCAAATACAGTGTGAGGAGCAAGGGAGTCTTGAGCAGGGGAGGGTGGGGGCAGAGAAGAAGCAAAGCTCCCAGGCAAGAATGTGGAGGGAAATAAGTGGGAAGAGAGGGAACAAGGCAATGAAAAGCCCTGAAGGGGTATAGCAAGAAGCCAAGGCATCTTCTTTCTGCCCCTCACATCTAAGACTGGAGCCGCTGGAGACCCCCATCTCCTCACACCACTGCTTCTTTCTTTTCTAGAGCTCGAGCTTGTCTAAAATGGCGGCTGCATCATGAGGCAGCTAGTAATCAGAACTGAAGAGGAAAGGAACTAGGGTTGTCTGGTGCCCCTTGCCAGAGGGACCTTTCAGAGCTGTAGGGCTCTCAAGTAAGAACATCCCTTACTTCAGAGCCCTACAGCTGTCTAGAACATAAGGAGCATTCCTTATTTCCATAACAGATGTTCCCTTATTCTGAACACCACAGCTCCATGAAACATAATGGATGTCTCTTATTTCAGAATTCTTCACCTCTGAAATGGCTTTTCTTTTTTGAAATTTTGATCTGGCAGCCCTAAGGGGCATCACCATCTGGCCTGCCACCTTCCATATCCAAAGCAGACAGCAACAGGCAGCTGTATTAGACCTGGTAGCACAGAAGAGTCACTGGGTAAAACCACATGTGATGATCGGGTTGCGGCGGCCCAACATGGACCAGGCAGGACATGGTCTGGGACACAGACATATTGAGGCACCAAAAAAACATGACTACAACCAGGGCGCCAGGGAGGGCGGGGAGAAGCACAAATGTGTGGCCATCCAGCCCTGCCCCCATACTGTGCCCAGAACCCCACCCTCTACTATGGTGGGAAGCCATTGTGGTCAATGACGGCCCGCCATGATGGCCCGGGTTGGCAGGGCACACCAGACGTGATAGCCTGCTGTGGCCCACTTTGGCCTGGTCGGGTGGGTCTTAGCCTGGGCTGTGACCTTGGAGGGTTTCCAAGGTCAGAGCCCACGTGGCTCACCTGCATCTGGTGGCACCTGCACACGCATGCAGGTGGGGTCCGGTCGAAAGTGGGTCAAAACGGGGGCCTGCAGCGGGCAGCTGTCATGTCTTTTTTTTACCCACTGTGAGGATGTCCTGTCAGTAGGGAGGATATCCGAGAAAAATGGAAGGTGGCGTGGAACCCGGGGGCAAAGATGGACTCCGAGGTTTGGGCTGGAGGTTCTAGAGGTCTAGATATCCGCCCCACCCCCACGCCCCCCATGCTTGCAACTACAAATTGGATCCATTCCATACCTCCCAACAGTCCCTGTTTAGGAGATACAGTTCCTTTTTGGATGCTGAATCTCCCTGTCCCTCTTTCAGCAAAGATGGGAGCTTGTCCATCTTTGGCCACTTGAAATGTTGGGAAACGTGCCATTCTTACATAGTGCTAGTGCATTACTCATAATGACTTTTAGTAACACGGTGAGTGACCCAGTCTGTGCATATGACTACATGTTTGTATATATTTAATTGCCTGAAGTGCTATGTCCAGTCCTGCTGGCACACTTGCAAACACACGCACACTCTTAACTTAGAAGCCCCTTTTTTTCATTTAAAAATGCACAAAGCGACCCGTAATCCCAAAGTAAAGCTGGGTAAAGAGGCGTACAGCAGGGATGCTTTGCCTGCAAAGATTTGAGAAGTGGCGATAAGCAAGGAGTCAGAGCTGAGGCAGCAAAAGAAACACAATGGGAAGAAATTAACGGAGAGAAACTTGAGGGAAATACCAATCTGGGCCATGCTCTCATTCCCACCCATGCTCTCATTCCTCCTCTGCCCCCACCCACACCTGCCCCCAGAGGCGTAGCTATAATAACGGCAACAGGCACAGCCGCCCCGAGGTCCATGAAGCTGGGGGCCCCACATGCATGTAAACTTCAGATGCACGCTGGCATAGGGTGTCTGAGGCCGTTTTTAGACGTGCAGCGGGGATCAGGCGTGGGAGCGGCGAAACAGCCGCCGCTCTGTTTTACACGAACTGGAAGCGGAAGTTGTGTGTGTGATCGGTGGCCGCGCATTCTTTGCCGACCGCGATCAAACCGGCCTGATTTCTCTTGGGGGACGTACGCGGCCAGAAGAGAATGCGCGGCCGCCAATCACGCGCACAACATCCGCTTCTGGTTCGTGTAAAACAGCGCCGCGGCTGTTTCGCCACTCCCGCCCCTGATCGCAGCGCACGTCTAAAAACGGCCTGAATGTGTGTTCTGACCTTGGTATGAACACCGGTTTGGCCCTGTGTTCACCATGTGGCGCTGCTTACTTAGACACACAGCCCATCTTGGGGCAAATTGGTGTTTTGCTCGCCACCCAATCTCAGCGCACACACACTGCCGCCGAGTTCCCCATGTTGTACCTGCTAACGCGCCACACAATATCATTAGACACAACGTTGGCCACGTATTCAGCCAAAACACGCAAATTGTCCTTGTGATGGAATGGTGTTCACATCGCGTGTTCAACGGGTGGCCACATTGGTGTTGGGATTGTTATGGTGCTGACACACAACGGCCAAACACTTGCTTAGGGGGTTTGAAAACCAATCTTTGTTATGTCTAAAGATGCCCATTGAATGCCCCAGCAGGGGCCCATTCCGTTTTCTGCACCAGGGCACAGTCCCACCTGGCTATGCCCCTGCCTGCCCCCAAATCCATTGTTCCTCGAAACATATTCATCCCTTCTCTCATGCTGCCCCCCTCCCCTCTGCCAGAAACTCCCTCTCTGAACACAGAGAGGGAAGCAAAGTGGCTCCAATGAGATCTTCTACTGGACCAGCTGCTTTTGATCCAATCAAAGAGATCATTCGAACCACTTTGCTTCCCTCTCTGTTGCTTGGAACTAACACGACAACAACCACATGATCTCTCGGGATCTCTGAACCCATTCATTTTGTTCCCTCCCAACCTTCAAATCCCTCCTGAAAACCTCTTCTGCCAGTGCCTCATCCCACCAGACTGGTCACCGATTCATTCAGGGTCCCTGTCTGCCCTGTAACTTAGATCACATTCACACCTGTGGCAGCGCGCGTATTTCCGCCAGTGTGAAAGCCCCTCCCCCCCCGGTGCGGCTTTGCCAGAGATCACCCGGAAGAGTACAGAACAGGGAGCCCTGTACTCTTCCTGGTGATCTCCGGCAAAGCTGCACAGGGGTGCTTTCACGCCGACGGAACTCCGCACAGATTTTGGCTCTCGCAGTTTCTCCCGGAGCTAAAAACTGCATGGGGCCGGCCACCGCCGGCGGTGTAAATGTGTTCTAAGCTAAGCACATGCACCTTCAGCTTTTCAACCCTGTCTCTCCCCATGTCCCTGCCTCCCTGGGAGCGATCCAGAATTCATGGCTTCTGTTTGATTCCCATGCGGTTTACACGCATGCCAATGTCCCTATAACGGGCGTGTGTGCGGGTTGCGTGTGCATGCTCATCCGCAAGGCTTGGGATCGGCCCTCATCTCCCCTCCCTTGCCTCCCCCAGGGAGGGTGGTTTTACAAAGACCACCCCCAGGTCTGCTCCGGCAGTGGTGGGTTTAGAGCCTACCGCCGCCGACATGTCTACCCTCCCCCTTGCCATGGAGCTGCGGGCGGATCGGCAGCCACTCTAGGCTGCCGCCCACAGCTCTATGATTGTTGTCGGGGCAAGGCACAACCAGGGCTGGAGCTGCAGTGGACGTCCGTCCTTTAGACAGTGTGACCACTGCTCTGCCCCCGGCTGGTGCTCTGGGTTAGGGCAACATGCTCTACTCACAGTGCTCTGGGATGTTCCGGAGCACCAGCAGCACCTGCTCTGCTCCTTCTCTGCCTCATCCCAGGGTGGCCCGCCTCTACATGGATGGGCCACCCAGGGGTGGGGTGGAGCAGGAGCAGAGCAGGTGTCCGACGTCTAAAGGCACCCCTAGTTTGCAAGCCTCCTAGGGCAGAGGCCTGTCTACAATTAATGATTGCACAGTGCCAGTTATATTGCTGGTGCTAAATCAATCAATCCATCCATCCATCCATCCATCCATCATCATCATCATCATCATCAATAAAGGCTCTGAGTACCTCCCACACTGATAAGGACTGTGATCCTAAATCTGCTAGAATTCCATTGCAGCAAAGTGTGTTTACCATGCCATTCTGGCTTGACAATTGGCAAGTCCAAAATATACTCCAGGCATGGGACCCCCTGCCCCTCACATTGTGTGTGGTGGGGGCGGGGGGCTGGGCGTTTGGCAATTTCAAAATGGTCAGTGGGACACACCCCAAAAAAGCAAAGATGTTGACCTACATCACCCCTTCCTCCCCCCCACCCAAATCCTCATATTTCCTATTTTTGTTAAATCCATAGAGAAAATCCCTTCACAATAGTGACTCCCTTGTTTAGAGGAATGGGGAAAGGCAGGGGAGAATCCAGATCGTGGATCCGTGCCATGGATCTGCAACCTCTCTTTGTGGGCACGTCCTGATCTCTGCTCCCCTTCCCCTGAGCTCACCTTTTCAGTGCTTGGGGGCAAGAACTGGATCCAAGGACCTGATTCGGAAAGTGGAAGGGGGCCAAATAAAAACTAGTCATGGGCCACATTTGGTCCCCAGGCCTGAGGTTCCCCCACCCCTGATTTAGTCAAAGTGTCATCTTCTTTTCTCCCTTTAGTGGCTATTGAAAGCTGGGGTAGGAGACAGTGGTATAACCAAGGTCTCTCAGAGGGAGAGATGAGCAGGAAACTGGGCTGACACTTTCCTTTGGGGGGGTGGGGTGGGGTGGGGGTACAACTAAGAGAAAAGACATGAATGGGGTGCTGTCAGCCGCCACCGCCGCCTGCCGCGACGTGCCCCAGCCCAGCAGGGCCTCCAGAGTACAGGGGCGCAGGACGGGCTGCGGGACCCGCCCCTCACAAGCGGCGCACCAGCCGCCGACGTAGAGGCCAGGGCCACGCCCCCAGAGGCCGTTCGAGGGATTCCCCCTGCAGGACAGGGCACGCCCTTAGCCACGCCCCCGTCGTTGCCGCGACGCTCAGAGCGTCTGCGGGCACGCACGGGGGCGGGGCCTGATGCATAAAAACCAGCGTCGCAGTTAGAGCGACGCTGGTGATTGTTTGAAACCGGCCCCCTTGTGCTTGAGCGAAGCGTGTGGAGAGTGCAAGAGCTTGCTGACTAGTAGCCCCTGGAACCTTCAAGACTGCGTGAAGTCCTTCATTGACCTTTCCCTGGAGTGCCTGAAGCG
>QEPC01002388.1:17026221-17045309 GCA_003113815.1 Sphenodon punctatus | reverse complement strand
TCCTTCATTGACCTTTCCCTGGAGTGCCTGAAGCGAGTGCAGAGTGAGTGGTGAGTGTGAGAGGTGTGGGAGTCCCCTTCCCTTCCACCCCAGGCCCGGGGTAGGTCCCCACCCTGGGGAGCACTGTGTATGCGTGACCCTGTCTCTTCCCTTGCAACTCCGGGTACGGGCCCCCTCTCCCTCACGGACTTCTCACTGCCGTTTGCCCCAACCCGTCCTTTGTCTCCTGAGTGTGTGTCCTAGGGAGTGTGGGGGTGTCAAGCGGGCTCTCTCAATCCAGGCGCCCTATGATGATAGCGGCCTGTTCTATTTCATTAGAGGTAACGGCCAACACACTATCCTGACGGGCATAGAAACACCCCGCTGTTGCCACGCTGAGAGAGCCGCTGTTAAAGATATCCAGCGTATGAGAAGAGTGTGTGAAACCCCCTTCGTGTTCTTCCCCCCCCCCGGTGACAGGTGCATCTAGGAGGGCAGTGGCCTTGAATGGGGGAACACAGTCCCCCTGAACACCAGGCCCTCCTCTCATTACACTCCTGGTTGGGGGAAATGTTGTATGGAGGATTACGAAGTATAGATTATTAATTACTAATTATTATTATTATTATTATATTTTATTATTTTATTATATAGTGACAGCAATTTACATGGTGCTTTACAATCAGACAGGTGCCTGCCTCAGCGGGCTTACAATCCAAGGCCTCTTTCAAACGGGGCACTTAGAAGCGCCTCCTGAGCTCCTCATTCAGAGAAAACCCATGCGGGGAGTATTTACACGCGCCCCGCGCTGCCGGAAGTGATGTGCTGCCCGTTGCCGGCAGCAGCTGGAGATGCGGGGCTTTGAAGAGGCGCGCTCTGAAAGCTTGAAAAGTGAGGCTTTCAGAACACGCCTCTTCAAAGCTTCGCGTTTCCAGCCGCCATCAGCAACAACGGGCAGCACGTCGCTTCCGGCAGCGCCGGGAGCGTGTAAACACTCAGGAAGCGCGTCCAAGTGCCTCGTTTGAAAGCGGCCTTAGAGAGAGAAGGGAGAGGGAGACAAAGGGGAAGGGAACAAAGGGAGAAAAAAGGAATATGAAGTTACAAAGTTGCAGATGCACGTGCTTAGCTTAGTTAGGAGGAGGAGACCCTAATAGGGTGGTCGCACCGCCCCTTTAAAAGAGGAAGCGTATGAAAAATACATGTTGCAGGGATGCATTGATTCCAGTGTAACCCTGCACCATGTATTTTTCATAAGTGCCCTCTTTTAAAGGAGAAATATGGCCACCCTAGCCCGTAAGAAGGGGAAGAGACAGAGACTAAAAGGACGAGGAGCTCGGGAAAGCCTGATGGAAGAGGTAGGATTTCAGGAGGGATTTGAAGGTTGGGAGGGAGGAAGCAGAATGTTGTTGGCATTATTGTGTTGGGGTGGGAAAGCTCCATCGGGGCGGAGGGTCAGGCTGTGTGTGGAGTAGGGTTGCACTTGCCACCTATGCAAACCGTTCAGGAACGCTGAAGAAAAATACATTTTGCAGGGCCTGCCTAAGGCACCAACGCAGGTCTTGCAACATGTCTACTTCAAAAGTGTTCCTTAACAATTTGTGTGGGTAGAGAGCCCTGCACTAGAAGATGGATGGAATCTGATGATCTGATAAACCTTTTTCAGCCTCCCACTAATTTCTGTGGTTTCCTAACCGCTGGGAGATCCCATTATTAGGTTGGGTTGATCCAGCTACACCGGGGATTAGCCTATGCGGCATTGCATGATACGTTAGAGCGAAGGCTTGGGCAACAGCCAGCAAGCGATAGAAAAGCAGTCTAACAGGAACCCAGAAATGCTCCTTCAAAAGCCGCCGCTGGGGCATGTCAGCAAAGAAGAAAAAAGAATTAAAAAATAGCCCAGCAGACGCAAGCAACAATGCAGAGGAACCATCACAAAAGAGCTCAGGTGATGGGTTTGTTTTTTTCCACTGGGGCCATGAAACGGTCAATACAGTATTGATACCAACCAATACTAGCATCACCAGAGCAGATGGCCGAACTTTGTGGGGGATGGCGGGGAATGACTGGGGAAGAGGGGGACATTGAGGGAGTAGTGGGGGGTTTGCAGGGGAGGAACCCAAGTCTCAGTAGAGATGAGGCGTGGCAACTGAGACCAGGGAGCAAGGCTGTGAGGTGGCGCTCAGTGAAGCCCTGCCCCTTTCTCCCTGTCCCAAGTGTAAAATATAGGCCGTTTTTACATGAGACGCTCCCCTGCGTGTCCACCTAGTGGGCACATGGGGGAGCATTCATATGGGTGGGTCGCTGGTGCGACCCACCCATCTCCACCCATCCCCATGCACAGAGCAACTGGCGAAAAGCCAGGTTGCTCCGTGTGTGGAGATGGGTGTGCACCCACCTGATGCCTCCCCCCCCCACGCACGGTCCCTGCAGCGGTGCGCACACGGACCTCCTCCTCCCTCCCTGCGATCCGTGTAAAAACAGTTGTGGCAGGGAAGGGCCACAAGGTGGTGCCTGGACTGTAAAGAGGACAAAACGGCCAGCAGCAGGAAATGAGTGCGTTTGGGGCGTGGCTACAGATAGAAAAGAGAGCCAGCCCCCAGGAAGCAGGGCAGTCTGCTCTAGGACACTGAGAGGAGCACATCTTGGCTAGAGGCTGTCTGGATACCCCTGAAGGAAGGAGACTTGAAGCATGACACCGCTGGATGTGAACGGAGGTAGTCAGGCAGTGGACTGTTGCCTGGCGAGGCTTGGACGTATGTTATAGAGTGGAGATGACATACTGAGACTGGCCAGAGGTTTGGTGTCTGGCCTGAGTAGAGCTTGTGATAAATAAACTGATGTGATGCTCACTTTTGAGTGACAGTATACTTTGGGCCTGATCCTGCATACACTTATGACTGGCAAGGCTAGACGCTGCGACAACGGCCTTAGTGAGGGCCCGGAGCTATCGCTGTCCCCCACGCTGGTAGCTTTTGGGGAGACGTGCCCCCCATGTCTCCCACAATAAATATGCCCAGAAGGAACATTTCAGAGTGGATGTGGAGGAATGCTGACCCCACCTCTACACTCTTTTAAAAGTTCCTTCCTGGCAGAATTGTGGGAGCTGGCATGATGCTACCTTCATGGTTAAATACTGATCCCCCCACCCTGAAGACCCTGCCCCCTTGCTCTTGGGGGCATCCATAACTGGGACATGAACCCGGGCTTGCATCACAGCTTTGCAACACCCCTGGAATTCCGCTTTCTGGTTTGGTCGCGCCCCTCTGGAACACTGGGAAGTCAGACGTTCCGCCAGGGTGGGATTACATCAGGAAGGGGGTGTGGCAACTCTTTTGCCCCTCCCCCTTTCCAATGCAACGCCACTCCCTGCGCAGCCTTGGAACATCCTGCTGAAGGGATGTGGCAGCAACCCTATTTGCAGAGCGAACATGGCGTAGTCTCCTTAGTGATGTCTTGCTTCAGCTATTCCTCAGAAGCAGGAGCAAATATATATTTCCCCTTCCACCAGAAGCCCGTTTCTTGCCCCAAGGAACATTCGGCCCCAGCGATGGGCCCACCTCACTTGGCTCTCTTCAACTCCCAGCCAGCTTAGAGAGCTGAGCCGTGGCCTTCCCAGCAGCTGCTGTCTGAGACCAGCTGTACAAAGAACTTCCTTACTTGGGAAAATTGCTGGCCTGGAGCTCTGCCGTATCAGTTGCAGGGACAAAAGGAATTGCTTTAATCAAAAGACATTGAAGCAAAGGAAAACATAACTGCCCAGCTTGCAAGGCCGAATTCCAAAGGCCTCACACAGAACTTGGAGCCCCCACATTCCACTCTTCTTAATTAAAAGTGACGGGTATCTTGCAATGGCAGCTCAGCGGCGACAGCCTCACTGCCGTCCTTCATGCAGAGACCCTGGTTCTCGCCGCACTTTCCCACCAGTCCTTGCTGCTTTGCCTCCTTCATGCTTATTATTTTTATGCCAGCAACAACGGAGGAATGAACTAGTGCTGTGTGCACAGGCAGTGTTCAGTCCGGGGGGGCGGGGGGTCAATCTGCATTCGTCAAGGTGGGCAAGGGTTTTGCCTGAGAAATGGCGGCTCCAGACAGTTTCTCTCCACTCTGCTATCATTTGGAGGTGGCCGAGCCCAGCTGGACTGAGGGGGTGGTCCTGGACTGCTTTCGAAAGCTGTTGGCTCGCCCTGAAGCCATGGGTCAGCCATGGGCTTTCTTTGAGAAGGGGGATTGGGCTTGGAGAGGGGACTCCTCTGGGTGAGAAATGGTTGACTGTATTTGGGGTCAGTAGGGAGAGAGGAGTTTGGGGTATTTTAATATTGTGGTTTTATCTTTTTGGAAGCTGCCTTGAGTCCGTTTGGGAAAAGCATGGCATATAAAGTTAAAATAATTATAATAATAAGCATAATTGCACGCTGAAGTGCCGTGCTAAGTGGATGCCCAATCCACATTTACAGCAAGAGGCGTCACTGTGCAGTTTAACCAAAGTCAGTGTCTGCTGTATGGAATGCAAGAGTGTGGAATGTAGAATCATAGAATTGTAGGGCGCTTTCCCGCGTGACAAAGGCAGCCTAATTTGCCTCCAGGAAAAGCTCTGGGAGGCAAATCAGACACGGGTTTTGCCATACGGGAAAGCCAACCCGCAGAACTTTGCTGGCAATCCTGCGGTGATGCAGAGTTGGATTTACCGGCTCTGCGTCCAGCCACAGGATTGTTGCCAAAGCCACGTGGGTTAGCTTTCCCATGTGATGACACCCAGGCCGATTTGCCTCCTGGAGCTTTTCCTGGAGGCAAATTAGACGCGTTTTGTCACATCGGAAGGCGCCCTTAGAGTTGGAAGGGACCTCAAGGGTTATTTAACCCAGCCTCCTGCTTCTCTCCCCAACTAGTCCCCTCAACTTGTGCCCATGCCCAGCCAATAGGAGATATCAACCCCCCTTCTCTGACTCCTCCCTTCACCTCTCCCCTCCCCTCTCCTGCAGCCGTTACCTCCTTGTGAGTGACCATCCAGCGTACAGGAGAGTGCCGCCCGCCCTGCCTCCTGCACATGTCTGAGCAAGTGCAGGGACTGAGCGAACCGAGTTACCGCAGTGCGCATGCATGGGAGCACCGAGTAGCCGCCACCGGTCTCTTGTATGAAATGAAGAGAAAGATCTTCATACAACATACTGGCCCAACATTTTTTTCTTTGTTTTTTTTCTCCCCTTACCCTTATTTATTGTTTTATTGTGATGCCCGGTCCTGTTTTAAGGGTATTATTTTTTAATGTTTTAATTGTTTTTAGATGTATTTTATATTTGTGTTTGTTTTTTTGGTTTTGTAAGCCGCCTCAAGCTGTTTTAGGAGGGACGGAGTAGAAATATGATAAAATATAAAATAAATATAAATACATAGGCATGCCTCGCCCACCTACCTCAAATGCTCCGGTACAACCACGGACCCCCTACTCTGCGGGGCCATGTAAAAACGGCCATAGAAAGCAAGCTTCCAGCAATCTGACAGACGGGCATAACTCCCATTAGAGAGACACACGTGTAGAGTGTGTGTGTGTGGGGGGAGGTGGCGGGGGGGGCAGGCAGACTCCAATTAATATGTCTTCGGAGGAAAATTCTGTTCCAGAGCCCTGCTCCCAGCTGAGCTGAGAGTGACTTACCAAGATAAGACCCTGCTGTTCTCTGGTTTCTGAAGCAGGTAAAAGAAACTCGTGTGCGATGGGCGGTTCAGATGGCTCTGTGCATTTTCCTGGGCGGAATCAAAATGCTTACTCGGCAGACAACAGCTCTTTACCTGATTTATTTATTTATTGTCAAATTAGCAAGCTTTGTCCTCTCCTCATAAGGAACTTTGATGCTTCAATTCCCTCCCCTTGGCTTAAAAACATAAGTTATCTTGCCGACGACATTGTATTTTGGTTTTTAGAAGCCTTCGTTATAATGCTGCTCAGTATCAAAGTGAATAGGAATATTAAGTTATAGTCCAATAAGGGGAATTTTACCATTAACCAGCATGCTGGTTTCAACGGATGTGTAATTAAAGTATAGGGTCATGCAGGGACACTGGCGTTTCCTTCTTCAGGAAACCACTTGATAATCATTGGATAATCCTTCTCTATTGCCCTAGCTAAGATATGGAACTTTTCTGAAGACCTTAAGCGTGGGCATCATGACATCATCTGCAGCCAACCCACTTTGGGATGCGAGTTTGACAGGAATCTTATCCTGGGCGTGCACTGGAATAAGAGGAAGACATTGGAGTTGCATAGGGAGGGAGCAGTGTTAGTCATTCTGCAGATGCTACTCAAGATCCTTCCCATGACACTTTCAACAAAGTTCAGGAGTCCCAAAAGCAGCCTGTCCTAACCTTCCACTAAAAACCATGGAGATAGTTTAAAAATCACAAATTTGGATGTATTTGTGTAAATTGCCCCAATTCCCGGCACATCCCAGACACCCCACCCTCACCCTAAATCTGAATTTGAGGGTTTAAAAGGCAAAAAAACAACCCTCACATCAAACGTTATTTCTTTATTTACCTTTCAGATCTCATGATTTTTAAACTCACGCTCGCAATTTTGGGGAACCTGATTCATTCTCCTAGAGGGCTTAAGGGAGGGAGGGAGGGATCAGGCTACACCTGCTCCATCCAAGCCTTGACCTTGACCTGACATTGCCATATGTAGCAGCCACACAAAACCAGCAGGGGGAGCTACCATGCCTTGGGTAATCTTTCCTCTCCTTGGGCAGTTGGACCACACGATGCAATGTATCATGTACCCAGTGCCCACCAGGCCGGGGGGGGGGGGGGATGGGGAGCAGATGGCCGCGATTATGGAACTCCCTCCTGGAGGAAGCCCATCTGGCCTCAAGTTTATTGGCCTTCTGCTGGGCCTGCAAAACCTGGCTGTTCTCCCAGGCCTTTGGAGGAGGGGAGGGCGGGTTGGGATAAAAGTTTTAGCGGGTGGTGGTTTTTAGGAATTTTTAGGTGTTTTAATTGTTGTATTTTATTGCTATTAACGTATTGTTTTTTGTGTTGTACGCCGCCTCGAGATGCCGTGGGCATGAGGGATGTCAATAAATAAATAAATACACAATGCCTCCTCAGAAAAATTCCAAGGACATGTCATGGAGCAGCCTTACCCCCACATGGAATAAGGCTGCCCAGGGTGGGGCAACTGCGCTTACCCCGCCATGCTGGAAGCAGTGCTGCGGGGCCTTGAGTGGCAGGCCCTGTCACCTGTCGCGTGCAGCCACATCATGGCTATGGGCAGGATTTTGGTTGGGCCAGGGGAGGGAGACAGGGCAGGGCTGAATGCCCTCTTGTCTGGCCGGTGCCGCCCCGGCTGGGGTGGCAGCAGCGGCCGGCCCGGCTTCCCCGCGACCATGTGTCTGGTTCCCTGTGGTGGCCCGGCATGGTGGCGGTTCTGCTTGCACACCAGGGGGCTGTGCGGTGGATTGGGGGCCGCACAACTTGTGTGGCTACATCCAATGGTTCCTGGTTGGACAAACGCTTGTCTACGGAACGAAACAAATTCAGACTTTGACCTTTGAAAGAATGTTAAAGAGCTGAAATGTGTAAGAAAATTAGAAATAAGTTAAATGAAATGTGAAGATTTGTTAGTGGAAGCCATTTTTAAATTTTGAATGACAAAAGGCCTGTTCATTTCAGCCTTTAGTTTCTAGCCTTCAGGGTAGTAGAACCAAGTTTGATATGTTCCATGTAACTTAGAACATTCATTCCCAGAGTCTTAGCCTGTGTGGCCCCATTTTGGGACTTAATAATCCTGTGAGCCCAGGTAGCAACAAAGACATGCAACCTATGTCAAATATTGTTTGGGACAGTGGCTCGAGATGCAGATGGATCAAGCCCAATTTGGTCCCATCCCACAATGCAGGAACCTCTGCGGGTGTTTTCAGACAAGCGCCTCCCCACCCAGTATCCACCGTGCTTGTGTGGAAACCCCAGTGGATAACCAGTAAATACTGGGAAGGGCTAAAACAAGATTTTGCCAGTCTCAAAAATCTCATCGAGAATAGGCTCTCGTCTCGAGAATCTTGCACGAACTGGGCGTTCTTGCAAGATTCTCGGGAGAGTCTCGAGAGCCTCACTATAGCTCCCCAACGTGGTCTGTGCATGCAGAAATGGCCGCAGGGGTTGTTCTCCACATGTATGGCCGTTTTGGGGGGGATTTTTGAGAATCTCATGAAATCTCGGGAGATCTCACCAGGGTTGCAAGATTCTCACGAGAACGAATTTCATTCTCGTTTCACCTCTGGGTAGGCAATGTGTTTGTCTGAAAATACCCTCTGTCAGGACCCTTTCTCAGCCTTCCTTGAGCCTGGCCAGCCCATTCCCAAGGAAGGCTTGTCTGAACTGGTCAGGCCACACCCCTCCTTTCTGTGTCCATCTCCTCCCACATCTTCAAGCTTCCTGACTGGTTGACAGCCAGCATGCAAGGCTGGCTAGTAGCAACAGAAAGCTGGGTGGAACTTCTGATTCTATCGCATCCTGTTTCTGCTCCTGTCTTGTTCTTTGTCCTTGCTTCCAGTCCTTCCTTTCAGCCTGCTTATCTTCGGTTGGCAACGTAAAACGTTTCTGTTTGGCCAGGAATTTAGCAGACAGGGATAGGGTTTGGAGAGGCTTGGGGATTTTAAATTTGTTTTATGTGTGTGCATTTCTAAACTTTTAATGTGCGCGTGTTTTTAATTTTATACCTTAATATGTATGTGTACTGTAACCAGTCCAGAGTCTTCGGGATAGGGCAAGATAAAAACGAAAAATAAATAAATAAAATAAATAAACCCGGCCTTGTCCCCAGACTTGCCTCTGACCTCAATCCTGACCTTGTGCCCTAATCCCCAATACGTCCACCCACATCCCAAACACCCCTAACCCCCCGACCCTCTGAATTTGAGGTTCAAAAGTCGGAAAGCAACCCTCACATCGAAATGTTATTGATTGATTTACTTTTCAAACCTCATGATTTTTAAACCCACTCTCGTGATTTGAGGGGAGGGGGGCACTCATTCTCCTTAAGGGCTTAGCATATGCAGCAGTGCAGGGAGATGTATTTTCCGAAGTAACTATATGGCATATACACCGGTGGAGGAGCTGTCTTTTGAAATGAAAGCTCCTCAAGTCAGAGACACGTGTTTTCCTGAGCTGGGTAAGAACATACAAAGGGCAGGTGGCACATCACAATGTCGAACCCCTAAAAACCCTGCCCGTCCTTTGCTCCGATCCCTCAAATTCTTCCTTTACCCCAATATAGGCTATTTGTTTATTACAGCAGGAACTAATATTTTCCCTGTAGCCAGTTAAAAGAAATACATCCTCTTTGCAGCTTTGAAAATCCCTACAGGATTATGAATGAATACTTCAAGAGTGTATTATAAATTCAGACATGTCTATTGGGCTTTCAAGTATCACATCAGGAGCTTCTTACTGAGGCAACCTGAGGGTAAAGGCTTCCCCACCTTTCCAAAGTGACTCCTCCCACAAAATTTTCTTAGGCTGAGGAGAAAAAAAAATATACTACCTAGCACCGAGCTCCTTAAAGCCACTTCATTCTAAGTGGAGCTGAAGGCAGGGATTGCATAGCGCAGTCGTAAACCCAGTTCTGTCTTTGGCCCCTGCTCCATGTCCCCCCCCAGCCCCGCATTCCTCTTGATATTTTACCAGCGGGGTGTAGCAACCATGGAGCAAAGAGGCTCAGTTGAGCCCAGCCCCTGGATTCTAGGGGGAGGGGTCTGGAGGGGGGGGGGGGACTCTGCAAGCAACCTGAGCGTCTAGGAAATTTTCAGGGTGTACATTTTTCCGAGCCAGTACTCTGCCCACGCCCACTCTGAAAATTTCCCCGCAGTGCTCCCAGGCTGCTTACGAAGAGCCCGGTTTTCAGAGTGGGCAAGGGGTGGATTAGTGATTGTTGGAGTGTGTCACTCTAAGGAAACCTCACTGGGAGCCTAGCTAGTATCACAACCTTCCAGGCAGATGGCTGAGGCTAGCCGGGAGCTTTGAGAGGGCCACCGCTCAGGAATACTCCATTCCCTTGCCCATAGTGGAGGCCATCATTGGGACATGAGTCTGGGCCTACCCAGCCTTACTCTCTGCCACTGTATTTTAGTTGTTTTGCAAAGGTAGGATGAGACAGAGCTCGCTCCCCCCCCCCCCAACGCACCTTTGCAAGTGCTGAAACAGCAAGTTTGCCATGTTTGGATCAGATGCTCCCAGCGCTGCCATACAAGTCAGGGACAGGATACTGATGTTGTGTGGAAGGGAGGGGGAATGGGAACTAAGAACGAGTCAAAATCCAGGGTAACGCCAGGAAGGTGACCCCCCAAAGTAATTTGAACAGCACATGGTTTTGGATCAAGACACGTTGCTGTGGGCTGGGCTTTTATTTTCCAATCCATGCGGCTTTTGAACCACACAAAACACAAACTTCTCCCACCCCCCACCCCTCTCGCAGCAGGGTTGTGTCACGTAGCCTTTGAAATGTAAGAACCACCTGCAGCAAGTGGTGTAAGAGCGGAGGTGTGCATAATACCGTGCTGGCTGTAATGATAAACGTTTGGGGAAGGGCTTGTACGGGTGTAACCTTTTTATTAAAAAATAAAATAAAATGAAACTATGCAGAAGGCCTGAAGGAGCTAACTCAATTCCTTTCTTTCTTTTTTTAAAATGGAGTATGGTTGTGTCAGCTAGAAATTTGGGAGAGGTTCTGGAAGTGGTGACAGTGAGAGGGGTGCAGCACTCTCCCCCCATGCAAATCTCCCCCCTCCTCTCCGGTCTGCCATTACACGGTGTATTATTCAGAGAGGAAATGGTGGTGTCATGGAATCTAGTGGCTGTGAAACACAGGGAGGGAGTTGGGCTGGGAGCTGTATTTATTTACAACATGCCAAAAATGGTGCGTGAGCATGGGAACCAACCACAATTCAGTTGTGGGTCACTGTTTCCTGCTTGAATCTGCTCTGCACCCATCACTCGGGATAGACTGGCGATTCTCACCATTTTTAGATCAATGGATGGCTACCAGCCATGGAGGAAGTTGCAAGGGGGTGCAATTACATCCACTGTCTCCCACCAGGAGCATCCTTTGGAGGATGATGCCCCAAAGGATCCTCTTGGTGGATCCTGTGACATTGGGCATTTTTACACACACCTTAAAGTTCCGGAGTTTTCAGTCTTCTGGGTTTACAAGTCCACAAGTAACTACGCACTTATTAAGGACGCTTTTATACGAGGCACTGAAAAGCGCCTCCTGAGTTGCCCACGTTGAAAGAAAAGCGCCCGCGTTGAAAGAAAAGCCACACAGGGAGTGTTTACATGCTCCTCGCGCTGCCGGAAGTGACGTGCTCCCCGTTGTCAGCAGCGGCCTTATTTAACGGCCTTAGTTAACCTCTCCCCAAGACAGCTTGAAGCAGCGGAGAATAGAGAAGTCTCTAAGAAAGCATGAACTGAGTAGCCGCTGGAGTATGCCTCTTCTCAACAGACTTCCCTCGTTGTGTCCTGTTGAGGACATCACATGTAGACATATGCTATTGGGTTGGGACCCTAGGAACCTGGTATCTAGGGATGGGCGAATGCGGTTCGGAAATTCGGAGTTCAGACCAAACTCGGTCTGTTCGGTCGACCGAACTGAACTTCCAAACCGAACTCGAATTTCAAACTGAACCCAACCGAATTTCCGAACTCCGTTCTGTTCACCCATCCCTAGTGGCAACACGCACCAAAAAACCTGGGTTTGAATGGCCGAACTTGGTTCGGAAGTTCGGAATTCGACCGAACTTGGTCTGTTCGGTCGACAGAACTGAACTTCCGAACCGAACTCGAATTTCAAACCGAACTGAACTGAACTGAATTTCCGAACTCGAATTTCAAACTGAACCGAACCAAATTTCCGAACTCCATTCTGTTCGCCCGTCCCTACTGGTATCTCATTTCTATCTGAGGTCGTTTTTAGACAGATGCTGTGGTGAAGCCATGCGGGAGGGTCTGTGTGCGTTCAGTGGAGCGCACACACACTTCTGGTGGGTGGGCAAGGGTTTAGACAGCGGCAGATGGGGGTAGTTTGGGTGGGAATCCCATCCATCCGCCGGCCACCCATGCCCCGCATGGAGGGATAAGGATTTCACACAACGCTCAGAATGGAGGTTTGTACCGCTACCCACTTAGTTGTGTGAATGAGCCCAAAGAGACAGAAGGAGCAGGCCAGGCAGCCCCAAAGAGGTCCCAAACCAGTGTGTGCCTAGAACTGCCAGAGGGGAATCGATCTGAGAAGCATCAACCATGTCATGGGAGCTGGGTATGGACACGGCTGCTGATCATGAAGATCTCATTCTTTCGCACAAGCCATAGGCACGTGGCCAGACTCTGCTCTGAGCTTCTCCGGTATAAATCCAGAGGGTTACCACCAGCTTCTGAGTTTCTACTGCTGCAACTGAAAACCCACTAGGACTCTTAGCTCCCAGTTAAGTGGTTAAATTGCACCCTGTGACGTCTCAAATTTGTGAATGTCTCCCTCGCTCTCCTTAAGTTCTCTTCTCTTTTGTAAGCATCCAGCACAGACTCCTTAGCTTAGCCTTCAAGACTCTTCATGACCTTAGTCCCCGCTATCTTTCTGCTAACATTTCCTGCTGCATTCCCTCCTCCTCCAACCCCTTTCACCTACCCCAGAGTCTCCTATTACCAAAAGCATCTTTACCCCTTCTCCCATGCTGCCCTCCATGCCACTCCCGCTTTGAACACATGCACTCTGCTCTTCATTCACCTCCCCTTTAAAAGAGGCCGCTTATGAAAAATACATGTTGCGGGGCTGCATTGCAGCCCTGCACCATGTATTTGTCATACGCTTACTCTTTTAAACGGGAGGCATGGCCACCTTCCTTAGTCCCCTCCCTTGCAATCTTTAAATCCCTCCTAAAACCTACCTCTTCCAATAGGCTTTCCCTAGCCCCTCACCCCCACAGGCCGCTCACCAATGCTCACCCTTCTGTCCTTTCTTTCTCTCCTGTAACTAAGCTAAATACTTCTCAGCTTCATGCATGCCTCCCTGTCTCTCCCTATATTCCCTTCTTCTCCCTTGTCTCTCCTAGATTGTAAGCCCCTTGGGGTAGGGACCTGTTTCTAAATGACCTGGGCCCTAAAGGACCACCTTCCTCCATACGTCCCACCGTGGTCTCTAAGATCAACTGAGAGTGCCCCCTTGCGAGTTCCATCATTGTCTGGATCCATACAGCTCCAGCACTCCGAGAGGTGTTCTCAGTAAGCTGGCCCAGGCTCTCAAACTCCCTTCCCCTGGAGGGTCACCTAAGCCCTTGTTTGTTTTTGTTTGTTTATTCAATTTCTACCCTGCCCTCCCCACAGTGGCGGGGTGGGGAGGCTCACCAAATATAAAACTATAAAAACATGAAACATACATAAGCATCTATAACATATAAAAACATTTTAAAACCCTAAACCCCACCCATCAAACCACTCCCTAACGCCCACCCCCAATCTCACCCAACTCTATCCCAGCCTGCCAAACGCCTGGGCAAACAAAAAGGTCTTACAACTCTTCCGGAAGACAAGCAGGCTCAGGCTTAGACAGATCTCTAAGGGGAGGGAGTTTTATAATTGTAGGGCAGCCACTGAGAACGCCTCTCTGCGCGCCTGCTCTGTACGAGCCTCGCGGGCAGTTAGGAGTCCCTTGGCCAACCTCAGAGGTCATGATGGAACATAGGGGAAGTGGCGAACTTTCAGATATCTGGGGCCACTTAGGGTGTCTAGGGTAGTTTATTTATTTGTTTGTTTATTGATACTTTCATTTCTATGGCGCCCCCTGCTGCCTCTGGCAGCTCAGGGCGGCTCACGGAAAAATATCAATAACAGCATTCTAATAAATAATAAATTACAAAAAATATAAAAATATTAAAAGATCAATAAAACCAATGCAGGAGAGTCCCTAAAAGGCATAAAACCACCCCCACTCCCACTACCCATCTCTCCCGCCAAAAGCCTGGTAGAATAGCCAGGTCTTACAACGGTGCCTGAAGGAGGGGAGATCCGGGGACAAACTGGCCTCAGCTGGCAGGGAGTTCCACAGCTGCAGTGCTGCCACTGAGAATGCCCTCTCAAATATGGCCCCCTGTCGCACCAGGAGGGCCTCCAACATGGCGTCTCCGGCCGACCACAGGGGACAATCTAGGACCTGGGGAGTGAGGCGGTCCCTCAGATAGGCTGGACCCAGGGCTTTATAGGTAAGAACCAACACCTTGAAATGAGCCCGGAAGACTATAGGCAGCCAGTGCAGTGAGAGAAGTATGGGTGTTATATGCTCACGGCGACCCATCCCTGTGAGGAGGCGGGCCACCGCATTCTGCATCAGCGGCAGTCTCCGGACCATCACCAAGGGTAGCCCCACGTAGAGTGTGTTACAGTAGTCCAATCTAGAGGTGATGTGGATGACGGTGGCTAGGTCCGAGTCCAAAATATACGTCAGAAGTCGCCGTACCAGATGTAACTGGCCAAAGGCACTCCTCGCCATAGCCGCCACCTGGACCACCAGGTGGAGCTGTGAGTCAAAGACCAATCCCAGACTACGAACCTGAGGAACCAGGGAGGGGTAAACCCCATCAATGATGGGACCTCCGCTCCTCTTGGGGTGGTGTTTTAGTGTTTTCCGGAGGCAGTGTAAGACCTATTAATTCGCCCGGGAATTTAATGGGCATGGGGAGATCTCTCTCTCTCTCTCTCTCTCTCTGTACTATCAGTGTTTCATGGGTTTTATTTTGAATTTTATTGTGTTTAGCAAAGTGAGCTTCCCTGGACCTCAGGGGATAGGGCGGGATAAATATCTAAATAAATAATGATTGTACCATGCCAGGTATATTGCATGCACTGTATAAATCCTTAATAATAATTTATGGCTGAATTTATTAATTACACCATTCCTTCCTAAGAGCAAATATTTAAATTTTTTTAAAATAAATCAATTCTGAAGTTCTTTAGTTTATGCTAGCACAAGGCCCCATCGCAGAGGCAAAAGGACAGACCTCACCTCCTCCTTGAGAAAGCGCGTGGGGCTCTCCAGTTTTCTAGCACTGCTCAAAAGAAAAGCAGATGTAGGTCAGTCAGTATTAGCAGTTTGAGAGCAGTCAAAAGGAAGGAAGAGATTCTCTTTGTAGCTGAATAAGCCAGCCGGCATCCATGCAGTAGCTGTGCCTTACACCCCAAGGGAGAAGCATTCTCAGCAAATAAAAAAAAAAAGCTGGCTCTATCGTGTTATGAAAGTAGCATTGCCTTTGCAAACAAGGGAGATGAGGAAGCTGTACTGAGGCCTGGGTTTCAAGGCGCAACCTCCTATCTCCATTTAGAGACTCTTGTCATTCATTCTGGCTGATTTTTAGACTGGAAAGGGCCGAGAGCTTGTGTCTCTCAAAAACTAACTTCCTCCAACTGGGACTATGAGTCTTTTCACACAAGATGCCCTCCCCCCTGCCCATGTGGGTGACTGGGTGAGCATGGGGGGGGGACCGGTGCGAGTGGCTAGGGGTACGTGTGCACGCCTGCACTACACCCACCTCCACCCATCGCTCACGTACGGCGGTATTGGACAAAATGGAGATGCCTCTGTGCGTGGAGATCATTGGATGTGGGTGGAGATGGGTGTGTGTGAGTGTCTGTGTAACCGGCCGCCCACGTGCTGCCCATGTGCTGCCCACGGCGCACACCCATCCCCCTCCCCCCACACCACAGCTCCTTCCGGCCTGTATGAAAAGGGCCTGTGAGAATGCCATCAAATTTGCAGTGGCCATCTTGTATCTGAAAGAACCTTCAGTCAATATCTTGGAGACAGACCCATAACGAAGGGTGATTTCAGATGTGACGGGGCGTCTATTGGTCCCGTCACAGAATCACCTTTTGATTCCCCGCCGGAATCAAAACGTCACATCCAACAGATGTGCCGGCTGATTCTGGGGGGGAGGGGCGGGGCTGCGCGGCGCAATGTGCGGCCGCACAGTCCCGCCCCCCCACGCTCCCCCAGCCGCCCGCCCTCCTGGAGACGGGCGGGCGCAGCAGCCAATCCAGCCACTGCGCCCGATTCCGACCCGGGGTCTGGGCCACGGTCCAGAATCAGCGGCGGTAACAGATGTTACCGTCCGCTGATTCTGGGCTGTGGTCCAATTAACCATGCTTTCGGAGATGGTGCCCGGACCATCCTCGAAAGTGTGGTTATTTTGCTCACCACCGGTGGTTCACCGTGGTGAACATCTGGCAGTGAGCAACCAGACGTTACGAGACCATCCACCACCACGGGGGATTCACCGTGGTTGAGTGCGGTAACGTAACGTCTGAAAATACCCTAAGGGGGAGATCCCGTTAGGGTATTGAGGGACTCTGTTTGAAATGACAACACGAGTGTGAGAGTAGAGCAGAAACAGGTAGCTGATTTGTTACCCGTGGGTAATACCCGCATTTTTCGAATACTACCTCAGGTGCTCAATGGGCTACTCGAGTACCGATCGGGTACCCAACTATCCGGAAAACCAGTCATTTCCGGTACTGATTTTTAAAATTTTCTGATTACCAGTCAATATATTGGGATGGAAAACCAAAACAATCAGGACAGAAAACAAAAAAAATTAAGACCAGAAGTCAAAAAATCGGAACTGGAAGCTGACTTTCCAGGACGGAAAACAAAACAATCAGTATCAGAAGTACAAACATCAGTAGTAGAAGTTGACATTTCAGGATGTCGAGGACTTGAATTGGGTCAAAATTGGGTATCGATGTTGTCATATCAATTCGGGTACCAGAAATGTGACAGGCAGGGATACCCGTTTTGCAGGTATTCATTTCAGGTCTATATGAGAGACAGTGGCATAAAATATAGGCCTGCAGAGCCTTAAATACATGGAGCTCCAGCCTATGGAGGACCCAGAGCAATTCAAGAGGGGGCCCCCAGTACATGGTGCCCATGAGTAAACTAGAACTAACAACATATGCATAACATAGGGGCCCAAGGGGCCTAAAGTAAAGCTTCCAGTCCCGGAAAGGAATGTTATGTTTAACTGAACATCACAAATTAATCATGGTGACATTTTCCTCTTTCAAATGGTTCAGTCAGTGTGTGTCTGCCACACATTCCTGTGTTAGGTGAGCACCCACATCATCATTTTGTATGAGCCCTCAATTTCCCTGGACCCAGCACTGAACAACACAACAGTAGAGTTTGTACCAGAGGCGAAGCTACCATGGAGCGAGGGGGCTCAGTTGAGCCTGAGTCTTTGACTCTGGGGGTAGTGGGTGGGCATGTTTTGCAAATGACCTGAGCACAGCTGGGAAATTTTCAGAGTGGGTGGAAGAGTGGCAGGGCCAACATTCTGCCCCTGCCCACTCTGAAAATTTCCTAGCGGCGCTCAGGCTGCTTGCAAAGAGGCCCGAAGAAGGACGTTTTCACAGTGGGTGATGGCAAAGTTTTCAGAGTGGGCCCATTCCCATCCATTCTTAAAACTTTACTGGCAGGGTTGTTGCCACTCCAGGAGGGCTTGTTGGGAGTAGGCATGGAAATATGGTCTGGATTTAATCCATAACTGCTCGTAATGGGCCATTATGGATTTATCCGTGCTGAATCACAACAGTGACAAACACGCCTGTTGCGGTTCGCTTTTAAATCCATACATAATTTAATTTTTATTTTATTTTATTTAAAATCACTGTGCATGTGCAAATGTCTGCCGGACCATTCTGCCCATGCATGCCCTTTTCCAAAATGGTGGTGGCAGCATCATTGCCATTTTGGAATTTTGTGTATGGCCAGCAGCCATTTTGTGCATGTGCAGACTGGGTGTCCTTTTCCAAAATGGCGGCGACACTGCCGGTATCATTTTGAAAAAGGGCGCACATGCACAGAGCAGTCCGGCAGCCATTTTTACATATGCAGTGATTATTATTATTATTATTATTTTATTATTATTATATTTTAAAATTATTTTATAGTTTTGAATTTATTTAACTACAGATCTGTAATGCAAATCTGTAATTAAATCCGGAAATTTACAGATACGAACTGTAATGGAACTGTATCTGTAATTTCTGCCAGAGAACGATCCCTAGTTGGGAGCCAGGGCAGCACCACCACTAGGGCTGAAACGAGAAGGAATTTTTTTCCTCACGAAAATATCGTGAGAATCGAGAATGGTCACTGAGATCTCAGTACAATCTTGATAACAGACCGAGATCTTGGTTGAGAATTTTTTCTTGAAATACCATTTACTGTTACCATTTATCACAATTACAGTATATACAAATTTATCATATACTGCTTACTGTGTGCCACCTTCATAGCGGTAATGTGCATGCACAAAATGCCACGTTGCGTATGCGCATTACCGGGATGAAGGTGGAACACGGTAAGCGGTACATGGTAAAGCGTTAGACGGTAAACAGTAAATCGTGGTAAACAGTATTTTGAGAAAAATTTCTTGACCGAGAAATGTCAAGAATTGGCATTTTTCTTGATTATTGTTTCTCGCTTAAAACAAGTTGAGAACCGTGATTCTCAATGATAACCAAGAAAAACACCAGATTAAGTTTCAGCCCTAACCATCACCTTTGCAGGGAAGGCTGAGGCTAGCCAGGAGCCCTCTTGGAAGTGCCATCACTTAGAAGACCCACCCCTCTGCTGTTAGGGGGCTCATAATTGCAGGGCTGGCCTTAGAATATGCAGGGCCCAGGGCGGGGAACAAAGGCGAGGCCCTATTCTTCCGCTGGCAGCTTTGCCACCGGCGGACGGTGGGCCTAGGGGCACTCCCCAGCTCAGGGGGCGCTCCCTGGCTCAGTCTGGGGGCAACATGCTACCTGGACCTGGGCTTGGGGACGGGCGATGGGGCACTCCCCTCTACCCATCCCCAAGCCCAGTCATTTCAGATCACTTACTTGATCTGCCACTGCTGCTGGCATGGGCCCCGCACGGGGCTAAGACAGGTACCACGGCAGCAGATTAAATCTGCCGCTGTGCTGCCCGCCGCCACCGGAAGTTCCGCTGGCCCCCTCGGCTGCCTGGCTGTCTCGGCCAGGGGGAATGAGGGAGAGGCAGAGGCCCCGCCTCTCCCACATTTCCCCTGGCC